>OZ025296.1:237066438-237666438 GCA_964019185.1 Maratus speculifer | reverse complement strand
GTATCATGTGATTCTGTGAAGGCTTGCTACCGAAAATTAAAAAATAAGGACTATGACATATAAAAAGCAGAACGCACTGGCCGGCCTACTGATGTTGGTGCACTGTAAAAAATAAATGTGTAAATTGGCTAATTTTACACACATATATGTGTAATTTTGTAAAATTACACACCTGTAATAAAAATTACACATTTTTTTAGGAAATTTACCTGTTTTTGTGTGTATTTAGCGTCTGAAATTAAGTGTGTAATTTGTTATCACTTGATAAACTCAGACAAGTGTGTAAATTCCGAAAAATGCCTGAATTTACACGAATTGGAGTGTTATTCTAATTTAAGCATACTAATGTTTACTCAGAGAAGTGTGTTAATTTCTGAAATCACCCACTTGTTTTAAAATTTACACATTTCGTACAAAAAATTGCCTGTTTTTATGTGTATTTTGTTTATTAGAATGAGTTCGTAAGTTTTTATCAGTTAATATACACACAGAAGTGTGTAAATGTAAAAGATTGTGTGTATTACGCGAATTGGAATGTTTTACATAATTATAAATATGTAAACTTTAAAAGACAGTTTCTAAATGTATTAGAAGACTTTCCGACAAAATTGAAAAGTGTTTATGCATTCGTTTTGTCTGTCCATCTGTCCGCGCTCTAACTCTCGTAAATATACTCGAATTGCCATGAAAATTTTAGATGTTATTGATGTTCACGTGAGCACAAACTCTACAGAAAATGAAGTTTCTATCATGATTAATTTATTTACAGGGATAGTCAAAAGTTTACCATTACATTACGGCCTATGGGAAAAAATATTTTCGAATGAGTTTTAAAGGTGTAACACCCTGCCAAACATATTTAAATTTATATGCATTTGCAAAGTACGTTAAAATATGTATTTAAAAAAATGCAGTATAAATGATAGTTATTATTCATTTACAGGGCCACACGAAAGAATTCCATTATGCAAGAACAAAGGGGCGGGGGATTATTTGCGAGATATTTTAATAATGTTAAAAGACTTCGTGTACAATAAAATTGATATGCTGATGCGCTGAGTCATAATATGAAGTACATAGCATTTACAGGGAGACACAAAAGATTTCAAATATTATATTCTATTTGAAGTACTGTGTATTATCGATGATGGTTGATGGATGGATGAAATGCATTTTTAATTATAATATGCGTTTTTAAATTTCACTAAATATATGCATATAACATGGTGTGTATAAATTCTATAGTTTATATACAAGGTTACACAAAAGAACTCGTAAAGGTTACTGAATACGAGCGTAGTTTACTAAAAGGTGGTTTTTTAAATAAGTTATACATTTTTACGTTGAACCGCTTACTCAGAAATGTTTGTAGAATATAGATAAAATGATATACAGGGTCATGTAAAGTACTGGATACATGGTCACAATTCGATGATAACTTCTGGAAATGTTATTTGAGACTTTTAAGAGTGTTTTAGTTTAAAATAAATTTTAGGTAAATATTGGACTGTAATACAGGTACTAGATAAACTACAGGGCTGAACAAAAGTATTCAAGTACGTTTTCATCCATTAGTATGAATTGCTAAAAAATAAATTTAACGAAAGTTTAGCGTTTTCTTGCTTAACTAAATTTTCTTATTATATTTATCAACAGACAGATTAAATACAGGGCTCTTCAAAAGTATTGAAATACATATTTGACTATGAACATTAACACCTTATTTTCCTAAATAATGAAGTTTTGTTAAAGATTTCAGGAAGTGTTGGAAAGTATTTCGTAATCTATCCTTAACGCATAATTTTTCTTTCTTGTTAATTGAGATATGAGTTTTTAAATTGATTTTTGCATATTGCGTTCTGTGTACAAATGCTGTAGATCATGTACAGGGTAACACAGCAGAAAATGCACAGATTACAGTACATGAACAGAAGTAGCTTAAAGGTGGTTTTAAAATAAATTCTACATTTTTACACAGAATTGCATTTATAAACTAAGATATATATGGAGAAAAATTATATACAGGACCACTGAAAGAATTTGATAAATGGCTGCCTAAGATAACCTCTGGAAATGTAAGTTCACTAGATTTAAAAGTGTTTTTGTTTTGATTAAATCATAGCTAAATAGTGGCATAACCTTATACAAAAATAGTAGACAAAATACAGGGCTGTACAAAAGAATTAAAATTTGCTATCGTCTTTTGGGTATAAAATTCTAAAAGTCAAATTTCAACCTATTTGTCGTTTTAATACTTTACAATATTGTTGAAAATGCTTAAGAATACGGTTTGTTTGTCCGTATTCTAACTTGCGTTAATAGTTGGATTGCTCTATAATTGATACATGTATTAAGGCAATATTTTAATTCATAACCCAAATTATGACTAATACAATATATTAATTTATTAAAAAAAACTTAACAATTCATTTTAACAGGAAACTTTTTGAAATTGAATAAAAACAAAAGTGAAATGCATAAAAAAAATTTTAAACAGAAAATTTTAATTAGAGCCACTTTTATGAAAATAACGTGCATTTAACTTCCAAATCTAGTATTGTATAAATAAACGGAAAACAACATCTGCGTGCAAAAAATTCACCTGCAGACGATCACAAGAGTTGGTCTTTGGAATAAAGAACGTTCAGCGTGCTCGGATATATTGTTCTTTTATAAACGTATATAGTTCGCATGAATTTTAAAACTTTTACGAAAATGTTACAAGAATGCGGCCAAAGGATATTTTACATAACAGTCCGAAAAAGGTACAGTGTCAGTAATGTAGTTAAAAAGAGCTCATTAATGTCATTGTACTGGATTCGGGCATAATTCTACGAAAGAATCTATGTATTTTTATTTGGATTATCCCAATTTAACACAGAGAAAGGTCATTGATAAGAAATAGGTAAGAAAAAAATATTTTCTCAGCTTTCTCTTTTAGTTAATAGTTTTAGTTTTAGTTAATTTCACATGAACATTTTATAAAAGCAATGACTAACATTAATTTAACTTTTATCAATTCTATAAACTTTAGTAAATCTAATTTTTATTTTGTTGAAATAAAAGGCCGCATGCCAACGAATTATTCATTTAAATGGCATTTAAATCAGATTTTTTTTTCCTTTTTAAAACTATGCGGTTAAAATTACGTTTCTTTAAATTTTAAAAGTTTTGGGTTTTAAAAGCAATTTAACCAATAGTTAACATAATTACTAAACATGTATTATCACATCCCAATAGTTTCTACTTTAAACGCAGATTTAACTCATATATGAATCATATCACATTATAAAATGTATGAATATGAAATATATGATATGTACAACATGCATATGAGGTATATATAGGCTAGATGGGAAGGTAATGGACAAGCTTCAATATTTTTGGTTAATAAAAAATACGTATTAACAATTTAATTTATATATGTATATTTCATTAATTCCTCTCTACATGATTTAAAATCTAAATTATTTTTTATGCTCCTAATCAAGACACAGAAAATAATATTTCAAAGTTCCATCGATTTTCAAGAAAATTTTAATGGATTTGCTAAGAGTTGTCTTCATTTAAAAAAGTAATACTGTCATTTTTCTTTCCTTGTAAAATTTGCATGTGTTTATGTATCGTTAGAAAGAAAATTTTGAATTTTATGTACTTATGACTATTTGCAAAATTTCATTTATTTTTAAGAATTTAAGAAGCGTGTGTTATTGAGGGCGGGGGGCGCTCAATTAAATCTAATAATTCCCATTTAAATAAAAACACTTAAGTTACAGGAATTGTTAAAAATCAATTGTATTCTGAAAAATTAACTGCATCTATTGTGCCACATCTGTCGCCGGAGACTGAGTGGCGCTCAACGTGTTAATTGTTAAAAATAGAAGGAAATAAACGAATTTGTGCTAAAATAACTTTTTTTTCATATTTTCTTTTACCCATCTAAACCTTCCAATGTATAAATAATTTGATAACTGTAATTCCCTGACATTTAGAATTTTAAACAATGTATCTAAAATAATTAAAATTTTGGTATTGTGATAGTTACAATGATTTATTTAAACAGTGAACAATTCTCAAAATATTTCATTAATTATTGCTATGCTAATTTGTTAAATTTATTTGAAGTAAATATTTTGTTTTATTAGTATGCCTTCATTAAATTCTGGCTCTAATTATTGTTATAAAATCTATTACTTTTGTGAGGTTCCATTACTGGATTTACATTCCTTATTCTTTTTTTATTGTGTCTTATAAAAAATAACCTGTATTTTTAATACGCTGATAAAAATAAATTTTTCACCACATTTTATTCTAAAAATTGCATAGTAATAATTCTAATCCCTTCTACTATTTATGATAGTATCAGTGTTATAGTGACCTTGGCAACAGAATCCAGCCAGAAATTACATTTTTGAAAAAAACTAACATAAAAAATTCACATTATAGGCAAAATAGAGTACAGCATTCAGTTGCTGTAAGATATAAAAAAATTAATGACCGTTTTTTAAAATCATGTATCAAGAGTTATTATTGATTTAAATGTATAATTTCATAAATAAGAATGTAATATCTACAATCTATTATTAAAGTTATTTTTTTTTAATAATCAAAAAATTGTTTTTAAGTTTTCTTTTACTGCTTGCAAACCCTTATGTAAAATGAATTAATCCTTTCTGTCATCACGTTGTATATATGCAAACAGAAGGAGATAATATATTATAATTTCAGAAAGAAAATAGATTAAGAAAAATAATTAAAGAAAATAGATTATAATAACAGAAAGATAATAGATTACAATTTGAGACGACCCTGTTTCTTGATTCAGCGTAAATAATTCTTGTTTTAAGATTACAAATATGTTAGAAAGAAACAAGTTGGAAAATGCACGTTAAACAAAGCAAATCAGGTGCATTTCGTACTATAAAGAAGTTAAAAAAAATATTCAGATCTTGGTGTAATAGTAGACAGTACTTCGGATACTGTTTAAGTATCCGAAATTTTTTCTTTGTCTTTGTAAACACTATATATCTGCTTTCTATTATAAAATAAGTAATCTTTAACAAATCTCAGCAACATAAGCATCAATTTCATAAAATGTGAAATATTTTAATATAATTAAAACGCGTCCCAAACAATGTTTCTTCTTTACCATAATGTAATGGGATTTTAGTAATGGACTGTAAATTAATAAAAACTATTCTTTGCACTACGGATTATACAGAATTTATATTGTAGTATGTACTTCCTAGATGCATATCAATTTTATTATGTTCAAAAGTGTGTAACATTATTAAGATGCACTTGAAACTATTTTTTCCCATTGGTCATAATGCAAGGGAACACTTTTAACTGTCTCTATAATTGAATTATGCATCTCATTTTCATAAAAATTTAAATGACTCGATAAAATTATGCAACACTTATGCATTTCAAATTTCAAACGATTCGGTTGTGTAGTTTTTGCGTTCTTATACGTGAACGGACAGGTAGACAGACGGACGGATTGAATAACAACTATAGGTGCTACCAATGTACATAATTACGAACGCGTACTTAGAAACACGTGAAGCAAATACGAATTTGTTCTTCATGTAATTTTATTTTGAGATTTTGAAAACCTTTTTTCGCAGTTTATACATCAAAGAATAAGGTAAATATTTATGTACACAAAAACCTGTGTATTTTAAATATTACACAAAAATGTGTATTTTCCATGTTACGTAGACATATGTGTAAAAAGAGAAAATTACACACAAATCTGTGCATTCCGTATATAACACAAAAACATGTGTATTTTGCATATTACACAATATTGTGGGTATTTTCCTATTACACAAAAGTATATATAAAAACAGAATTTTACACATATATATGTGTAAAAATATTGCACAGAAATATGGGTATTTCAATGCAACTTACACATTAAAGTGTATATTTCAAGAGTTATCAGATAACTTTTACACATTTGGACTTATCATCAAATTACACATTAAAATGTGTATTTTGAAATTTACACATTAGGCGTGTACACCAATTTACACACATAGACATGTCGTTTTTGTATCATCGATTTACACATTTTTATGTAACTAAATAAATAAACAACGTTCAAGAGCACAAATATAAAATAAAAGATGTTAAAAGCATACATGTTTCGGGACTCCTTAAGTCCCATCATCAGTGCACTGATGATGGGACTTAAGAAGTCCCGAAACATGTATGCTTTTAACATCTTTTATTTTATAATATTTGTGCTCTTGAACGTTGTTTATTTAGTTATATATAAGCACAAAGTACAATCCTCCCCCCCTTCTTACATTTTTATGTGTAAATTTACACATTTATTTTTTAGAGTGTGAGGCCCGTCTGCGAAAACTTGTAAAAGAAATCAGTATTCAACAACGTCAAGAGTCGTTAGTGTCATGTTAGTCCAGGCATTAAGTGCTCAAAAAGGACAAATAAATGCAAGTTTTGGTGTAGTTTTGATTTTTGGTTCCCTTTATGTTTTTCGGGTCGCTGAACGCGAATCTGGCATTATCCAACAAAATATCTCCCCGGAAACACGTTTTTTTTGGTAAAAAACGTGCAAAAAACGTGGCTTCTTTTCGTTTTTTCTAAATAACTTCAACATTATGCATTTTACATAAAAGTCATCAATACATAAATTAAAGAGCACAAAATTTCCTACATTTTATGTCCGAAAAGTTTTTTTCTCAGATCAATGGTTTAGCCGTGAGAGAGCCGCAAAAATGGGTGTGAAAAGCAAAACATTCTGAAAAACGTGAATTACATCACCGTACGTCGATGAAACATGAAAAACAACCATTTTACGCAAATTTTCCCCCACTTAATAATACTAATTACATTATTATTGACTATATTTTATTAATATTATGTTCATTGTTTCTTTGATAACAAAAATAATAATAATAATAATAATAAAAATGAGCATATTTGTGATCAAAAACTTTATTTGCTATTACAAAATAATAATAATAATAATTTCTTAATTGACTTTTAAATAATGTAAATAAAATACCTAAAACAGGCTTTAACAAATAAAAGTTGACACGGATTCCACTTCTTAAAGTTCTCGAAGTTCAAAATGTGGGTGTGAAAATAAAAAAAATCCGGAAAATAGGAATTATGGCACTGTAATAGATTTCACATGAAAATTGACCATTTTTCGCAAAGATTGACTTTAAATGATATACTGAAGATATTATGATCGACTATATTTTACAATGAAGTTGCTAACAATAAAAACGACAACTCAACATGAATTATTATTTAAATATAAATAATTATGTACATTAGTAAGTACATTTACTTAAGAAACAAAGTACTATTTACGCTTTCTTTTATTTGAGGGTCCCTGCTTTTCACCGACATCTACAAAATAGAAAATAGACGAATGGAATTAGGGGGTGTTTTTATAATTATCAATATTATAAATAAAAGTTTTTTTAATAGTAAATGTCTGATACCTTGCGGATGACTATTTCCCCTTCCATTGGGTCCCCTGATTCATTGTGTGGACAATCCATTTCCAGATCGGCTTCAAAGTCTTGCTCATCCTCTTCGTCCTGACACACAACTGCGATGTTGTTGCAGTTTCCCGAAGCAAATCTTCTATCTGATATCTTCGCAAATAATTTTTGCTGCTGCTTCAACCACTCGCAGTCTCTCATCTCGATCAGATTTACATGTTTGCTGATACCAATGTATTAGTCAGTATCTTCCCTCCTATATTCTTCAAACACACAATAGACACAATTCTTTGTGATCAGTATGTCCTCTCCATATCTCTCAATGAGGTTAAAACTACAGTTCTCATATCAGGTTGATAACTCCCTATAACCTTTTTTATTAGCTCTTCCATGGAGAAGTGACACTCGCCATCATGGTTTTCAAGGTAATCGCATATACTTTGCATTGCTCTGTCGATTGCCTCGGCAAATGGACCACGTTTCTTCTGTTCTTGGACCTTCGGCCTCCCATAGATATATTTAAAACATTTGATGTGGTATTGAGCATCTGCTGCGATCAAATCTTTCACTGGTCCGATGCGCTGAATTATAGCCTGTCCGTAATCATCATTTCGAGCTCTTGCTGCTTTCAGAATTGTACTTTTGAATCCCATGTGTCGCACACTGTAAACAGAATTGCGTTCGCTTGGTGGATTTTTCGCTTGTGTTGCAATGAATTCTTCCGAAATGCACAGTACACATATAAAACAATTAGTTCGAAAATTAAACTGAGGAGTTGATGATCTTAAAATTTGAGAAGTGCTAGCATTTTGTTCCTCAATCTTCTTCACATAAGCAGTAATCATCCGTTCATTTACATATGCTTTTCTACACTTAACATGCACATCTAGTGAGATTTTTCCCTTTAGGAAAACTGCTTTTCCATCCTTTCTTTCTGTACTTGCCTTGATTAACACTGCAATACCTCGACTAACTTTCACTGACGGCCCCTCTTCTAAAGGAAAGTCACAAATAAAACACAGCGACATCGCGCAAAATCACTTTAGATGTTCACTTTATTCACGAAGACACAAACAGTGAATTACTAAATTATAAGTAAGCAGTTACATATGGAAACTGAGAGGAATGTATCCTCCTGATAAGCTAGTGATCTGTGCGACGCATATTTCTAACAGAGGCGAGACTGGTGGGGAAGGGGGGAGGGTTAGTCCACTAAACGTGGACATGGGATGCGGGGGTGAGCGCTTGACCAACGTTATTTCACACTTACACCCCTTTAATCAAGGGGGAAAGTGCAGATGGGATCAGTTAAAGCCTGTTTTAGTTATTTTATTTACATTATTTAAAAGTCAAATTATTATTATTTTGTAATAGCAAATGAAGATTTTGATCACAGATATGCTCATTTTTATTTATTTTTTAGTTATGAAAGAAACAATGAACATCAGATTAATGAAATATAGTCAATAATAATATATTTAGTATTATTAAGTGGGGAAAATTTGCGTAAAATGGTTGTTTTTCATGTTTCATCGACGTACGGTGCTGTAATTCGCGTTTTTCAGAATGTTTTGTTTTTCACACCCATCTTTGCGGCTCTCTCTCGGCTAAACCATTGATCTGAGAAAAAACTTTTGGTACATAAAATGTAGGAAATTTTGTGCTCTTTAATTTATGTATGGATGACTTTTATGTAAAATGCATAATTTTGAAGTTATTTAGAAAAAACGAAAAAAAGCCACGTTTTTTGCCCCCCAAAAAAAGTGTTTCCGGGGAGATATTTTGTTGGATAATGCCAGATTCGTGTTCAGCGACTCAAAAAATATAAAGGAAACCAAAAATCAAAACTTGCATTTATTTTTTACCAAATGCCTGGACTAATGTATGGACTTGAACGACCACCATATAAACTCGGCATCGCTCTTTTGGACTTTAACCTTTTGTCACATATCCTGTTACATCTTGCTATCTTTAATTCTTTAGGGGACGTCCAAAATGAGCTGATCTGTTTTCGGATTCGCGGCCTCCAAGTTTCTGAACCGAAAATCATAGATGGTGGTGATGCACTAAATGCACTGCTTTGTGGTTTTTATTTTATTTTATTTTATTTTTATTTTTAAGAACTTTTCTTTACCTAAACTTTTGTTGCAACTTAATATTTATAATGTTATTTTGGACACAAACTCATTTGTTCTTTGTGAAACACTTGAAATATAAACTTTAAATGTTGATTAGATTAATTTTAAACACGATTATTCAATCGGTAAATTAATTATGACAGGTGTAAATTTTCCATTTTTGGATGAAAAAAGTCCGGGCCAGGATTCGAACCAGGGATGTATTGGCTGAAACCGCCAATGCTCTTCCAACTGAGCCATTCCGGACAGGAACACTGGATGACTATTTCACCCAATTAACGCAACCATCACTTAATGTAATTTCGTATGCAGCGATTTTCTGCAGTCCCATATATTAACCTTCGATTTATTCTGTTAAGCTGATCCAGAGTACCAGATTAAGTTATCGTTGAGGTTAATTGGGTGAAATAGTCCTCCAGTGTTCGTGTCCGGGATGGCTCAGTTGGAAGAGCATTGGCGGCTTCAGCCAATACATCCCTGGTTCGAATCCTGGCTCGGACTTTTTTCACCCAAAAATGGAAAATTTACATCTGACATAATTTAAATGTAGAGTAAAAGCGTAATCATACCTGCCATTAAAAATGAACTTTAAGATAAACATAAATCTCGTCCTGCAAATATTTCTCAAAAAATGATCTCTGATAAGAATTCTTGGTGTAAACAATTTTTTTTTTTTTTATCAAGAATAGATTAAGTTTCTCTCTTGAATCTAGCAGTCTAAAGTGTAATAATAAATAGCAAACGGTTGAAAATTAAAGTGGCTGGCAATAGAGATGCAAATTTTGCTTACTTCCTCAATCTGACATACCATTTTAATATTTTACATTTGTTCCTTTTTTAATCTTTATATATATATATATATATATATATACCATTTGGAAAATGGTTGTTTTTGTCGGTCGAGAATACAGATATCTCAAGCATATCTGAAGTGTTGTCCGGATTTTATTCGTTTTCTGATTGATCCGTGTTTAATGTCCAGAAATGGAATACTGCTGTTACCACAATGACAAAAAAGTATAAAAAGCTACAAAACAAAATAATTAATAACTCAAAAATAAATTGAGATACAGCTTTCAAATCACAGCTTACAGCTTACATTGCATTTTAAAGTACATTTTTTTTCTCTGTACGACTGTATAAAAATTGAAAATGTGCAATGTTTAGAAGTTTAAAAATTTGCAGTACCGAAAATTGTAAAACTAAAACGTCATTTAAAATTTGTTTATGATTGGGCCAGGAATATTAATGTTTATTCCATGATGTACGCAGTATATGACATTGTTATTAGGTAAGATACATTTTGAGCATCATAAAAATTATATTTATTATTATTATTATTATTATTATTATTATTAAATTTTACGAAATTTTTTACATTTAGAGGAATTTTTATTTGAATGGGGGGGGGGGGGTATCGTTGTTAATAAGCAAGAAAGTAAAAAAGTTACAAAATGGGTAGACGCAAATTCTCAGATATTTAAAAAAAAAAATAATCCAGATAAAGACGCCGTATGAAAGGTCGTCTTTTAAAGCAAAAAAATGAAGTCTGATTATCGATCCCACTGATGACGAAATGTGCGACGATCAAGAAAAAGGAAACAATGTAATGTTCAACTAATTAATTTTAAAGGACTATGTTTATTAATATAAGTTTGTTTACAAGTCTTAAATTTTAGGCTTTGAAAAAATTCTTTACCAAATGGTTTCTGTAATTTGTTAAATTACTATTTTTGTTTCAAATACACAACATGTGGAACTTCAAAATTCTTAAAAAATAATTAAATTCTTTGAGAGATTGAGAAATTAGCGAAACCATTGCCACATTAAAATTATTTTCGAACTGCTATAAAAGCTTCTTAAACACACCATAAAATATATTAAAAAGCGCGAGGTCTTTCGAAAGAACTGAGTGTTTTTTCGTCAAGTGCAAAAATAGGATCTTTTTAAACTTCAATATAAGAACCTTCCGTTAAGAGAGCATGAACGGTTTGACCACCTTTATCAGTTTTAGTAATAATAAAGTTATCATTAGACTTAAGCTCATTCAGAGCAATATGTTGATAACGGTTTATAATTTGAGTCATTAGAAGAAATAGTATCAGCAAGGATGTGACAAATAGTTTCTATTAGAAAAGGGGTAAAAAGGGCAATCAATTTGGCGAGATAGGGTTTGCAAAACTGAGAAAAAAATTTTATATTTAAAACAGAATGGCAGATTACATACTGACGAATTTCGCTTTTTAGTATAGTGTATTGTAATATATATATATATTTCAGAAGAAAAACGGGCTGTTTCTTAATACAATATGCAGACTTTTTCGTCAATAGAAAAATTATTTTTCTAAATTCGCCATTATCACTTTTTCACTTGCCTTATTTTTTTAATTACCATTCATTTATTATTATAACAAACCATCCATTCTAGGGTTTTTTTAAATTTTATTAAACTTTAACACTTTTATTTATTTTGCCATTCTTTGACCATATTTAATCACTTTTTCGCATATTCATAAATGCATTCTTTGAAAAAAAAATTTAAACGGTTCTAACTGTAAAAATACTTGAAAGTGTAATAAAATTACATAATATATCGCTGACAAATTTACCCACTAGTTTTATATATATCAGTTCCACGTATTCAAGCATATTTAAAACGATTCTCTTAATTATTCATAAAAGCTACTCAGTTGTTTAAAAACTTCTTTTTTCCCACCTTGTTTAACATTTCATTTCATTATATGTTTTGATTCCTTCGAGGCCAATTAAAACAATTCCTTTTATGAACTTCTGAGGTAATGTTTTTCAGATTTTAAATGCTGTTGAAAACTGCTGCTTATTTTTCCCCTTTCTTTTTAATTGCCGTGTTTATTTTATGTCTTTTCACGATTAATTAAAAGGCTGCATTTTGTTTAATCAAATAAAGAAGTTTGGAAAACGAAATGGAATTTACGATGAGGTGAAACAGTGAGTGATAAATGTAAAGTCGTTAGAATTAATATTACAACGACGTAGAGCAGGGTTTTATCGTTTAAAAACTTTTATTTTTTTTAATGTTAATGTTTATTTTTAAGTTGTGGCAATAAATAAGAGAAAAAAGTTTAAATTAATTTGTGGCATTGGTATTTTATGTGGTTATTTAAGAAAGATTTCTATAAATTTCTCTTAAATTATCTTAAAAATTCTTTTCTTTTCAAAATGGAACATTAGTATTAAAAGCGCGATGAAAATTGCGGTATTTGCATTTTATATTGTAATGGCTATAATTTATCTGTCGTAATTTTTCGTACGAAAGCTTTAAAAATTAACCTTTTTATTATTTATTTGTATGTTTTAAAACCACAGATGACATAAAATATTTCAATTTTTCGCATTTACAATCTTGTGATTAAAAACTGAGACTCAGTTATTGTTGCTGTGTTTATGACGGCCTATTATCTGCACGGAGGTTATACACCCGAGGGGTGTGCCTTCTGTGGGGGGTCTTTCTAAGGGAACCTCCACTAGAGATGAGACAGGCTCAGTGAAGTTCCCTTACGGGCTGGGGCCCGAGCCCGGAACTTGTACCGAACTTGACTTGACAAAAACTTGAGAACTTGACTTGAAAACAAAACTTGAGTCGAGCCGGGTCCTGACACGGGTTCGGGCTCAATTTTCATATCGGCCGTCGTGTTCGGACGGGCTCAGGCTCATTCTTTCTGAAACTAACAATTTCATTTATTTCCGTTCTTATAATAGAAACAAAATATAACTTCCCCTCCCCCCTTAAAAATCACTTATTCCATTGCAATTCATTTGAATGCTCATTTGATTAGAATAACAGAGATATATATATTAGTAATAGTAGGACACTATAGAAAAGCTATGATGTTTGCTGATTTATATCTTTCATAGACGGCGAATAACGACCTGCGGATGTGGCGGTTCGTGATTTATAAAACGTCACATGGTGTGGGTAATATTTACTACGACGATCGGCACAAAACGATGGCAGGCAGGTAGTCAGCGCCGTGCGAAAGGGGGAATGTCCCAAATCTACACATCTATAAATCAAGGGTGTGACACGGTGCGTCAACTATCTCATTAACTAGATGGTTGCCGGAAATTATAAAGAGGTTGAGAACTCTTTACTTCTACGCAAATTCTTTGCCAGAGATGGTCCCTTTTCAGCTAAAGGGTATTGATGGTAATTGCCACATGTTCTCTTTGCTTTAGCAACTAGAAATAATCATTTTAACTTCCGCAAAAATGCACGTGTTGCATTTATCTGTTATTTTGCAGTATTTGTTTTTTATGGAAGGCTCTTAAAATGCTGTCCTTTAAACCTGAGTGGAAATTGAAACACTTTCTGTTTAAAACTAAATTTATCTTTTTTAAATTATTATATTAAGATAATTTTTATACGTTATTATTAAAATTTAGTGAAATTAGGATTTATTATTAAAATAATTTTTATACATAATTATTAAAATTGAGTGAAATTAGGATTTATTATTAAGATTAATTATTGCTTCTTGCTTCTTGAAAATGACTACACTGGCAATAGCTATTAAAATTTAAACTACAGCATAGATTCCTTTAAGATTTCTCATATTCCCACGCACCAATCTCACCTTTTCTTTTACTCGAGTTATTGTACCTATAATTTGACAACTTTCAATTTTTCAAATAAAATAAACTGGTTAGAATAAATTATTTGTGTGAAATACATAATTTGGAAGTAGCATATTTTGTATTGAGATTTCAGTAAAATACAAACTCTATGAATTTCTAAATTCAGAAATCATTACCAAATTTATGCTCGTTTTATGTATTGTTATTTTACTTTCATTTTATTTACTCTATCTCATATTTTAAATGCGGAATGTATTTCTCGCACCATCATTGGCGATCTCTCTGTTAGGAAAATAAAAACACTTTTGACATTTCTATAGTAACCTAGAATGAAATTCTGAATACTAAATGTCATTGTAATCTATAAATCATTATGGATTGAATCAAATTTTTATATATAAACGTTTTAATGATTTTAAGCTTGCGTCCAAGTAATTTCACATGTCATAATATTTATAGAATTTATCTTAATTTCAGAGAAAATAAGAAAAGTACACTTAAGGCGTTCAGTTACATTAACTAGAATTTAATTTCCAATGTGTATTTCATTTTATTATCAGACGCTTTTACCCCAAAACATTTCTTTGTGTGAGAGGAGTCAAAAACTGTACATGAATCTGGAAAATTGTGATATCTAATTTAAAAGTAGTGTGCTAATAAATGGAATCTTGACTTATTAATTTTGCACTAAAATGAATTCCAGTATACTTAAATGATTACATTGAATATTTTAGAGAAATACTTTTAATGATTAAAAGAGAGAGAGAGAGAAACCCCACAGATTTCGGACTACGTTATTTTAAAGAAAAATATTTTCATTTAAGACCTGCAAGATATTTTTAAAAAGTAAAAAATCTAATAAGAATTAAAAAGTAATATTTAGAAATCATTAAACTGCGTTTTTGTTTTAAACATGCGTTTTTATTTTATCATATGAAATTTTAAATTGAAAAAGAAAACTTTAAAAAACAAGTAATATCTATAATCCGTAACATAATTTATGATAAAATGAAAATTGATTGATATTTATTGTGAATTGTAGTAATGTCTTTATAACGAGAAAAATCGCTAATTATTAAATACTATTACTTAGAGTTTGAGATGTAATGGAATTTTTTTTAATTATCTACTTGTCAAATTGCAAGTTTGTTCTCACTCTGAATCTCGGAATTACATTAAAAATAAATATTTAAAAATAATAAAATTGGAACATTAAGCTAAAATTATTCTGTGTTAAGATTGTTCGGAAATCCAAAAGATCTAATATCTGATATATTTGTGAATTTGTTTTTGGTCTGAAACGCATGAGACTAACAGATGCTAGTCAGAAACCATGATATCGAATAGCTTTCCCATTCTTCGGTTTTTTTTTCTTTTTTCTGGGAATTAATTAAAAACAGAATTTTATCTAGAAGGACATTTTGCACAGAATTTCCGGACGCTTCAGCTTTTAAAATGTTGTGAGACAACAGTAGCTTATAACTTCAGATTTAATTCCTTTATAGAAAAAAATATATTCCAAAGCATGCCATTTATGGTATTTAGAATTTTTTTTTATTATTGAACAGGGATTTTTTTTCCAAAACCGCCTTAAAATTGACGTGAATTTGTTTCACAAGCTCTCAAGCTCAATTTAAAAAAAAAAAAAAAAAAAAAAAAAAAAAAAAAAAAAAAAAAAACTTTACACATCATTCTTATAATGTAACTCACTGCTATATTTTACATGATTTTTTTTCTGAATTATTTATAATGATGTCAACATGGAAAAAACAATTTTTCGAACAAAATTTCTGAAGGCTAAATTTTCTGTGGCCGAAAAACAATAAATTAATATATATATATATATATTTTAAATATTTTGAGACCTGTGGCCGTAGCATATTATTTGCCAGTTACAATATTTAACAGGACAAAATTCTCCATAACTTTCATGCTTACAATTTTTTATACACTCAATAGCAAGAGCAGTACACTATTTTAGAAATAGGACATTTTTTCAATTTTCTTAAAAGCGGTGAAAAATGTAGTTTTGCCTCGATTATTCAAATGTTCCCCACAGATTTAATCATGTATGTCACCCTCAATATATTAGTAGCAGTACATAATGTGCTTCAGGACCAAAACTAGCCTTTTTTCCACACGTGGCAATCACGGGTTTTGGTGTTCTCTGCCCCTTCTCTTAAAAAGAAAATTTACCATGAGAATTTAAATAAATCTGTAATAGCCGGATCTTGAGATTTTTAAGTGTGTTATCAATAAATACATAATCAGCTTTGTCAAACATTGATTCAATAAAATCTTGAAAACCGAAAAAGAACCGAAATATATTCCGCTTTAAATAATATACAATTCTCCTTTTCAAAGATTTTACGCATTTTACATTTTTTCGGTTAATATAAAAAAATAAATAAATATATATATATATATATACATACATGCGTATGTGTATGTATATGTAACCATTAATTATATTATAATATGAACCATTTGAACTTAATAGAAAAAAAACCATATTGAACATGAGAAAAAATTAAATAAATAAATAAAATGAATACAAATGGAATTTGTAGAACCAAAGCAGAATAATCAAGCCCCAAATCTTTGGAACTACAAATGAAGTGTGTGGTTTCATCTTCGTATCAGCCATGAAAAAGCAAAATAATACGATTTTGGGGCTACCAACCCACATAAAACCAAAATTCAATCAAAAAATAACATTGAAAACAAGGCACAACAAAATTACTAAATTCGATAGAAAAATGAAAACAGAAAAGGGGAAAAAATAAAAAATAATTATCGTAGACATGATAATAATAAATTAATAAATAAATTAAAAGCAGAGTAAAGTGATAACAGAAAAAATAAACCCTACACCATAGTTTACCCTATTAATATTTAAATCAATAACATTTAATTTGACTATGCTAAGCTAAAACCAATATCTTAATTTAGGATATAAAAGATTAAAAAATAGATAATTAATATATGTACCCTATACATTTAGTAGTATTATAGGTCTTTCATTTATTAAAAGTGAAGTGCAATTTAATAATGTAAATGAATAAAATTATTTTAATATAATTGATATAACTAAACAATAATCCATACATTGGTGTTATTTAAACTCCATAGAAACTTTGTTCCAATTTAATTAATGTATTTCCCTCTCTCAATTTTTTTTTTAATATAAAATAACCTTTGTGTTTTATCCAGACAACAGCGCCCTCCGCCGTACTCTAACATCTACCCACCTAACCATCCTATTATATGCATTTTTTATATATTTTTTACATTTTTAATTTTTTATTATTATTTTTATGTTTTATTAATTTTTTGGTTCATTTTTACGCAAAAAGTTAATCAATTTTTAAATCATGTAATAACTAATTGTAAATTAAAGAATAAGTGAATTTTTTAGGAAAACCATTATTTATAGCATCATAAACAAGCTTTTTAATATTTGCATTAATTAAATGAGAAGAACATAAACATTTAATTCTATATAAATGATTAATGATTAAAATACGATATACAGAATTATGAAGATAGGATTTAAAATTAGTAAATGTATTAACTTTAAAATTAAACTCATTCCGTTTATCATAAATATCAGTTATTAGCCTCCGATGCTATTTCTTTCAGACAAGCTAAAAATGTCGTGTCATCAGCCCTGAATTTTCTACTGAACCGATTTTGATAATTATTTTTTTAAATGAAAGCTATTTATTTGTAGTTGTGCCCATTTTAGCTATTTTTTAATTTATTTCCATTTTTATATTTTATTTTTAATTTTAAATGCTTTTTTACGATATTTCTTCAAAATGGTGGCAACTTAGTTTAGATTTTCTCTCTATAATAAAAATTTATTTTCCATTATTACTTTCCACAAGTCAGAAACTTTATTTCATCAGTGAACATGTCCTCGCATTTAAAAGAAAAAGTTAATTGTTTTCGTAAAATTTAACCACAATAAAATGATTGCATATAATTATGCACTAATTGAAGTAAAAAAATACTGAGAAATAATATTAATAATGTAAATAAAATAACAGAAAATAATTTCTGATAAAAATTAATGTCTAAAGCAAAGTAAGAAATATTTCAAATGAGGAAAATGATGGCATTCAGCAACCAGATAAAATGAATTTACAATATTATTACGGGCGCCTTTTTCATATTACTAATAACAGTAACTTTTAAAAAACATTTGAAGAGAAAATGACGTCATTATTTAAAACATCGCATTTTTACTCATAACGATATTACATTTCAATATTTCTTTTCATTATGGACATTGAGATTGAGATTTTACTTTCAGATGACTTCAGTTAGTAAAAATAATGTCATAGTAAGAATAAAATTATTTTTATTTATTTATTTTTTTATTTTATTTTATTTTTATTTTTTTAATAAATCGATTTTTCTGTAGTGCATATAAAATAAAATTTCTGGATTTCGCCGGCACTCAGATTACAATTTTAACTGAAGATGTGCAAATATTTGCATGCAAAATTGTAACTGGAAAACTTGACATTAAGTTTGGAAATATATTTATTATATATTGATTAAATAATGTAATTACTTTTGCTTTATTTAAGCCAAATCGATCGGGTCTTTTAAACATTTCATTCGTCGAATTCGACGGGATTTCACTCGTTTTATTCTTAAAATGCATTTCCTTTTTCCCAGAGTCTATAAAAAAGCGTTTAAACTACAGAAAAAACCCGTTTTTGATGAATCTAGTCAATGAAGAAGTAGCACGTCAAATTGTATCTCTTTATTATTCCGCAATTCCAAAGTCTCAGAGAGAAATTGCTAATCAACTGGATATTTCACGCCGTTCTGTTTGCTATTATATTGATAAACACAAGAAAAATGAAGTTAGTTCATTGCATTCTAAACGGGGTCGCCCTTCAAAAAAACCTCTATCGATTTTTTTTTTTTTTTTTTTTTTTTTTTTTTTCTAATCGGAGACGAAACTGAATTCTGCAATGGCAGTATCTACATTCAACTTGTTAATTTGTTTTTCTTTGATATAATTTTAAGATTTAAAAAGTTAATGGAATTATTATAAAGCAGGTGTTTTGTAATTTCTAGATTAGATGGATAATCAACTGGGAATTGAGATATACTGGTATTATCAGTATCAATTAAAATTATATTATCAATATATGGATCGCAATTATATCGATATAAATGTAATTTATTATCAAAATATTTACGTTCATGATTGTCGGACGTTCCTCTCAGCCCGCACAACTTTGAAGAAAGTCCGTGTTAGTTATAGCTGCCACCACCGATATTATTAGATGATATCGGTCACCAACTGTGAGGATTGTGTAAATGAACACTGACGCTGTCAATTAACTGAATTAACAATTTATTTAGATTATATGTACACAATAAATACGCTATTTACAATTATATGCAATCACAACTCGGATATAGGTGATCCGGTTCAACATTAAATAAAATACAGTAAAGGTTGGCTGTGTACTGTTCAAATTATACCTTCTCCCTCACACTCAATGCACGTTAGATTCACTTTATCGGAGATCAATTTCGAATCTCCCAACACATAGATATTTTGCCTACGCTATCCGGCCCAGAGTACTACGCACAAGGACCTCTGTTTTACACTACTCTCTCGGTACGAGCCCAGCTACGAACTCTACACTAGGACCTCTGTCCTACACTCCTCTAGGTATGAATCTCAGATACGAACTGCACACAAGGGCCTCGGTCCTACATTGCTCTCCAGGTACGAGCCCAGCTACGAACTACTCAAAACTCAGACAAGATTTGACCTTCACAAATCACTGCCTTCCCCAATGTACACACCCCTGTGGAGCTTCTTCATTGGACGCATTCCACATTGCTTTCTTGATACGTGATATGTTCCTTGTTTGCTCATCATTCACATACATCGCTGACGGATGAACACGACTCTCGGCAATATTCTCTTTCTCACTCACCACCTGTACATGATCACCTGTCACTTCTCCCTTCAACAAAGAAAGAATGTCATCTTGAAAATTCCAGTACACAGCCGGTACAATACATAAAATATTAAGATAGAGAAATAATAGAAATTCCGATTTGTAGCAGATGCTTACTCAGAACCTGACAATGATGATATAAGTCAGATAATATACTAGATGTACAACCACCTTGTGGTATACCAACTTTTTGTACATATATTATGTTATCTTGCATTATAAAATTTTTATAAGGTGGTTTGGTGTAATAACGCCAGGCGGAGTAAAAACCAAGTGCTAATATTTTGCATAATTATGAAATAATCTGGTAAATGACACACATGTGCTCTGCGCAGAAGGGTTTTGAGTCATATAAATCGCAAAAAACAGCTTCAAGATAGTTTGTATCATTTTTAGGTCTTATTGTTTTTACAAGCAACTAAAATTAACGCTTGATCTAAAATTTGCGAGGTACGTTTTGTGATGTGAAGATTATTATTATTTTTTTTAATCCGGAAATACTTTGTTAATTACATAACTATGTAATACATTTCATGGACTTTCAAAATGCTGTTGAAGATTTTGGATATCTTCTCGAGATAATTGGTAGTTTAAAATATACAGCGCAATAACTATAACGGGGTAACAACGCCAATCCTTGGCATTAATACCTCGGTTGATTCCCTACAGTGGCCGAGCTACATCCTAAATACTGATTCAAATAAGCACAGTTAAAACTGTGCAATGTTTCTAATAATTCTATTTAAGCGGTCCTTTTTAAGCAAAAAGAAGTCAGGGTCTGTTATTCTTTCGCTTCATCCCCCCCCCCCCACACACACACACACACACCACACCTTTATTTTTCTTACACTTTCACAAAAAAATTGAACATTTTCAATAGCTTAGAATGCAATTTGTCTATTTCTAAATTTCTAGAGTTTGTATTTTTAGAATTGGGCAATCTACATGCAATTATTCCATCTTATTTCATAGTTTTGTTTGCATGGCGTTATTACCCATATAGGTGGGTAATAACGCCAAATAGCATTGGTCAAGAAATCACGCCATTACATTTTATGAATACATATCTGTTAAATTATTTTTTATATACAGATAGTAAATAAGTTGCTGTATCAAATCATATATTTGTTTGAAAAATACAAAATAAACTGAGCCGTGAAAATTGGTAGAACCTTAAGGGTGTTCTTAAATCAAAAAGGGCAATTTTATGATACATGCATTAATTTATTTTTGTTCGGAAATGCATGAAAACTGCAGGTGTTGCTATTCAGAAACTGTCTAATAGCACTCATTCTTTTGTTTTTTAAAAAATACAATAGATTTGTCATAACAAGCCTTCAAAGTTAACACTTTTGAGCATATTTCCCGACGAAAGCAGAAAAACCGGTAGAAAAGGAGGAGAAAAACGGGTGATTGCGTCATCGAAATAGCTTATAACTCGATAAGTAATTTAATTATCATAAAATGGAAAAATAAGTTCAATTCGAAATCGCTTTCATAGTCAGGCATTAAAATTTTATAACTTTCTCTTAAAAAATGAATTTGTAAATGTGTCAAACGTTTTTCGCTTGTTGAGCAGATCAGTTAAGAACACCCTTAATGCATAATCTAGATTATGATGTTATATGCATGCATGCAAAAAAAAAAAAAAAAAAAAAAAAAAAAAAAAAAAAAAAAAATCAGCCATTCCATCAAATAGTTTTTTTTAAATCTTGGTGTTAGTCGTCAAAAAATCAAGTTTTAAGAAAACACGACTTAAAGTTGAAATTATATGGATGCGGCTATGTAAGTATTGATACATAAATGCTTATAACTCCGTTAAAAATGCTAATATTTTTATGCGGTTTTTTGCATTGAGAAATTAGTTGAATAATCAAACTAGATCATAAAAAAATCGATTTTTTGAAAAGTTTTCAACCCCTGAGCCCCTTTAACGTGGCGTTATTACCACAAGGTGCCTTATGACATTAGTTAAAGTAAGAAAATAATCAGTTTCAATGTTCATTGATAGATCCAAATCATGTTGATATTTTTTAAAAAGTGCATTTATTATATTATGTAAATCTAATAAATCGATATTATTAGAAAGATCTTTGAAGTCATATGCAGTTATATTTTTTATACATTTAAGATTTTTCATAATATTGACCAATTCATAACTATTCTTTATAGTATTTATTATTATCACTGGTTTTTGTAATTTTATATATTTGATTAAGAACTATTAATAGAAGTTTGTTAGCAGCATTTTTATAAGTATTGCAACCAATTGTAACTGTTCTAAATTTAACTGGATTCTTATCAAATTTGAGTATAAGAACTAGATAAGGATATTTAAAGTTAGTAGAGTTAATGTCTAATAATTCATAAAAGCCTTTAATTTTATGATTTTTTACAATTATGTTAACATTAGTTTTTTGGAATGTGTTATTAGAAGATTACTAGATTTAAGCAGTTGATGATAATAGGATTTATATATAACTGCATAATTATTTGGAGATTTGTCAACATAAGTTATTACAGTTTTGTTGCAATTTAGTGATTTGCTGGAAAAGATGCTTTGTATTTATATAATCCAGATGTGAAATATTGTATTTTAAAGTCTTAGTTAATTTATCAATAACTAAAATTTTACATTGATTGAAATATTCAATAGGTTTGTTATAGTATATTGCGATTTTATATATAAATATATATATATATCATAAGTAAATTGTTTTATTATATAATTAATGTTTTATTTGAATGTAATTCTATACTTAGTACCATAACCCATGAATTTTTTCAGAGTTAAGTCATATACAGCATTTAGATTTCCAGTAATAATATGCCCGTGATCATTATTAATGTATTTGTGTAGAGAGGGGTGATTGCATTTGCAGGGGAAAGTACTATCATCAGAAGTATTTTTAAGAACGAATTATAATTAAATATATTTCTTCCTATAGTTATTGAATACTTTGAAGTTTTTGATACTTGAATATTATTTATAGGAAAATTTCAGTTTTTATCATTTATTATAGTATTTACATTGAATTTATTAAATATTTGATTAGAAAAAGTTATTACCATTTGAGTATTAGTATTTTGAGTTTTAGGGGTTTTTTAGTAAATTTATATTGAAAAGATTAACTCTAGTTGTCAGGTTCTGAGACCACCTCTGCTAAAGATTGGAATTTCCGTTATTTCTCTATCTTAATATTTTTTGTATTGTACCGGCTGTGTACTGGAATTTTCAAGGTGACATTCTTTCTTTGTTAAAGTGAGAATTGACAGGTGTCATGTACAGGTGGTGAATAAGAGAAAGAGGAGATTGCTGAGAGGCGTGTTCATCTGTCAGTGATGTAAGTGAATGATGAGCAAACAAGCAACATGTCACTAATCAAGAAAGGAATGTGGAATGTGCCCAATGATTAAGCTCCAAAGGGTGGTTTATATTGGGGAAAGCAGTGATTTGAGAAAAGCAAGTCTTGTCTGAGATTTGAGTAGTTCGTATCTGGGGTTCGTACCTGGAGAGTGTATAGGACAGAGGTCCTGGTAGAGAGTGCTCTGTGTTGTAGAGCGTGAGCAGTGCGTATCTGGAGAGCAAGGGACACAGAGGTCCTGGTGTTTAGTGCTCTGGGCTGGATAGCATAGGCCGAGTATATATGTGTTGGGAGATTCGAAATTGGTCTCCGATAAAGTGAATCTAACGTGCATTGAGTGTGAAGGAGAAGGTGTAATTTGAACAGTACACAGCCAACTTTTTACGGTATTTAATTTAATGTTGAACCGGATCATCTATATCCGAGTGGTAATTGTATATAATTGTAAATAGCATATTTATTGTGTACATATATTCTAAATAAACTGTTAGTTCAGTTAATTGACAGCGTCAGTGTTCATTTACACAATCCTCACAGTGGGTGACCGATATCACCTAATAATGTCGGTGGTGGCAGCTATAACTACCACGGACTTTCTTCAAAGTTGTGCGGGCTGAGAGGAACGTCCGACACTAGTCATAGTAAGATTATAAAAAATATCTGAAAAATGTTTAGAGCAAGTTTTACTCAGAAATATATCAGCAATTGTAATCTGAAACAGAAAAAAGACCTTTTAAAACTATTAAATTACAAGCGAGAAATTGTAAAAAAAGAACGCTCCTATAGGTTTAAGTTTAGCGTTCTAGTTTGTTCGTATGACTAGTGTAGTTTCACGCGAAAGCATTTGCATGCTAATGTTAAACCTATGGGAGCATTCCTTTTAGAATTCAAGCTCGAATTTTTACGTTTATTTTATTTATTATTATTATTATGATTATTTTGTTGTTGTTCATTTGATATTTAAGGTCGCTATCTAACGTTGCGTACTTTTAATTTTGTAAATTTGGTTGCATTTTTTTAATGAAGCTACTTTAATTTCAGAAAACGCTCCAAACAATTTTCCGAAATATTTAAAAAATTAATTAATTAATTAATTAAACCCGAAAAAGTACAGCATTAGATATTGATCTCAACTATCTCTTGAATATATATACATATATATATGTTGCGGCCAAAACCCGGAGCCTGGCCAATTCTAGAACAGGCCGGCCAATACCCGAACTGGCCAAGCTTCCCGGCCAATACCCGAAATACATGAAATGAATAGCGTATTTCGGGTTTTGGCCGGCCACTTCGCGAACTGGCCGAGAAGCCTTGGCCAACACCCGAATTGGGGATTTAAGGCTACCCAGTAGATGCGGCGCCGTCATGAAATTCTTTTAGAAATTGTTTCTTATTCAAAGAAGAACGTAATTTGCGACGGTTCCGTTTGATGGCACTGATATGCACACGTGACAGAAAAGGATATTTCCATGCTATTCTGATATGCCACCTTAGTGGTCTAAATTGCCATTTTTTCTAATAGAAATATTATTTTTTATTTGTATAAAAATGGTCTCAGTAAATTTATAGTATTTCGCATTATTTCCAATTCTTTTGAACCTGATTAACTACATTCTGCAGAAGATTCTTTACAAATTAAAATAAACACGAAGGGGGATTTTTTAAAAGTAATAAACGTAACTCATCGACAAATATGCAATTTTAAACTTAAAACAAGAAAGGAAATGAATCACTGTGTAGATTACAAAATATCATGCAACTCTATCGCAATGTTGTTAAGAGAATTTACTCCGGTTCTTTTTATGTAAAGAGATATCCACATAAGCATAAAAAAAAAGTAAAATTTCATTTCAGCAATAGGTTTCCGCAACTAGTAATCTATTTATTTTATCTTTCATTAAAGCTTTCTATGATCTACAAATTGCTTTACAAATAAATATTAAAAGTTTATCGCAGCTGGAAATGCACATGAAAAACAATCGGAATATAAATGGTAAATTCCACCTACTCAATAATCTATAGAAAACATGTTGTAGAGCATATTAGAAATGTATAAAGGGTTTATTATGTTTGAAGTTGTGAAATATCAAAAAAAAATACTCTGTAAAAGTATTTCTCGCATATATCATAATTCCTTATCGGAATACTTTTTTGGAGTCCCTATTAACGATTTATAATGATTTCTTAATCAATATTCTACAAAGAAACCTACTGTTTCCCTCATGAGTGAGGCATATAAATTTTACTATGTTTGAAATATGCCATAATTCTTTATTGGAATTGTTTTGGCGCCCCTATAAATGATCTACAAATGCTACTTAATCAATACGCAACAAAAGACATTGTTTCTCACATCAGTGAGGCTCATGAATTGCATTATGTTTGAAATAGTGTAATATCATTAAAATAACCTATAACAGATTTTTTGGCATACATCATAATTCTATACCGGAATTCTTTTTGGCGTTCCTGTAAACGAACTGTAACGGCTATTTAATCAATACTTTACAAAAAAAGTATCACATGTGCATTATGTTCGAAATCGTGTAACATCATTAAAATGCCTTATAAAAGATTTGTTCGCATGTATTATATTTCCTTATAATGGCTACCTAATCAATATTCTAAAAAAAAATATTGCTACTCACATGAGACAGGCTTGTAAATTGCATTATGTTTGAAATAGTGCAACATCATTAAAATACCCTATAAAAGGTATTTTGGCATACATCATTATTCTTCATCGGAATTCTTTTTGGCGTTCTTATAAACGTACATTAGAATGGCTACTTATTCAATATGCTACAAAAAATTTATATCCCACATATGCATTATGTTGAAATAGTGTAACATCATTAAAATACTTTATGAAAGATTCCTTGCATTTATCATAATTCTTTATCGGAATACTTTTTGCGTCCCTACAAATGAGCTATATTGACTACATAATCAATACTCTACAAAAAAGCATTGCTTCCCACATGAGAAGGGCATATAAACTTCATTATGTATGAAATGTATCATAATTCTTCATTGGAGTCATTTTTGATGTTTCTATTAACGAACTATGATTACTAATTAACCAATACTCTACAAAATATATATTGCTTCCTACATAAGCTAGGGTTGTAAATTGCATTATGTTTCAAATAATGTAACATTATAAAAATGCCCTAAAAAGGATTTTTTGGCAAAATCATAATCTTTATCGGAATTCATTTTGGCGTCCCAATAAACGAACTAAAATGGCTACTTAATCAATATACTCTATAAAAAAAGTTCTTCTACACTAGAGAAGCATGTCATTTTCATTAAATTTGAAATAGTGTAACATCATTAAAAGGCACTAAAAAATTCTTGCATCATTTTCTTAGTAATAAAATTTTCAGTGTTTCTGAAAAAATCTAGAATTGCTATATTTCATGCACTGTAATAAATAACTGTTTGTCGTCTTTATTAATGATACATAGGTACCAATTTTATTGTAATGTAACAACATTAAAATGTACCGTAAAAACGATTCTTATTGATTATATTGAAACGAAATATTTTTGTATATCCCAGTAAATTAACAAAAAACAGTACACAATTCCCTATCAGTGCCAAAATAAATTGATAAACGAAATAAGATAACAAATACAAGTCATCCCGAGCCTTTACTCGAGTTGGAGAACGGCCAGGTAGACGACTACACTATTTGAATTCATAGACACTTTCAACTGTGTTAGAAATGATTAAACCGAGTGCCTCTATCTATTTCGGGAATTGGCCAATCACATCTGGCCAGTTCGCGAATTGGCTAATCGCATCTGGCCAGTTCGCGAATTGGCCGGCCAATTCTAGAATTGGCCAGTCATTTTTAAACGTTACTGGCCAGTTCGGGAATTAGCCGGCCAGTTCTAGAATTGGCCGATTTCGGGTTTTGGCCGCAACATATATAAATATATATATTTATTTATTTATTTATTTAAAAGTAATAAAAGCAAGCAAGATATTCGACATGAACACTTCAATAGGTTTAATATTACAGGTGACTAATTTAGTCTCATAGTTGTAAATTTAGAAATTATTCAATTACCATTGAATGATTATTATTATTACTAACCCATCATACGTAGTATTCGGTAAGTCTTGCAATCGTTTTGAAAATCGATTTCTTTTGACGGATTTACACGTTTCGGACACTGGAGATTCTGAAAAACATTAAAAAAAAAAAAAAAAAAAAAAAAAAAAAAGAATTTTGCCGTCCGTCCGTCTGTCTGTCTGCCTGTCTGTCTGTAACCGCTCTATCTCCCGAACAAATTGAGATAGAGACTTGAAGTTTTGTATGTGCTTAGTATGTAAGAATGGGACGAAGCTTATTTAATATCAGTAACCTCGATTATCCGGAACTATTTTTTTCGGACACTCGAAAAATTCGTTCTGATGAAAGGTATATATTTCATATATTATGTTATGCATATCCATGATGGGTAAGTATTACGGTGGCCTCCAATGACTAGTTATTATTGTTATTATTATTTCAAGAAAAAAAATATATGAACAATTATGCCTGCTAAGATGGAAACCTTTTATAAAACTGGATATATTTCGATTCCTTTCGTTTAAATTTTCAAAGTTTTATTGAATCAATGTTTAACAAAGCTGATTACGTATTTAATGATTACATACTAAAGATTTCCCAAATCCGGCTATAACAAATTTATTAATATTCTCATGATAAGTTTTCTTTTGAACGGGGCGAGAGAGGGAGAGCGGGCACCAAAATTCGAGTTTGCTACGGATGCAAAAAAGGCCTAATATTAACCTTGAAATAAATAACTTACTGCTACCAATCCCTCTCTCTCTCTCTCTCTATATATATATATATATATATATATATGTATATATATATATATACACACGGTTTAATCCGATGAATACATTTGAATAATCGTGGCTTAACTACTTTTTTCACGGTTTTTAAGGAAAAAAAATGTCCTTTATTATTATTATTAATAATTTTTTTTTTTTTTTTAACAATTCTACCTAATAGAATTGTTATATTATAATAATACCCGTTTATTATTTATAATTTTAGATGTACCTCACTTTCAGGCATTAGTTTTTCTCAATACAAAAACTACAAACACAAATTTTCTTATTTATACTCCTTAATTTTAAATAGAATGGTATTTGGGGGGATTTTGGCGTACTGCGCTTGCTACTTAGAGTATAAAAAAGTTGTAAATAAGAAATATTATACAGAATTTTGTCCTATTTGATATTGTAACTGACATATTTTGCTATGGCAACAAATCTCGAGATATTAAAAAAATAAATAAAATAAAATAAAATCCCAAAATTTTGTTGTTTTTTGACCACAGAAAATTTAGCCTTGAGAAATTTTTATTCGAAAACGAGGTTTATCCATGTTAGCATCATTATGAAAATATCAGAAGAAAAAAAATCTTCCACCCGATTTTTGAAAAGTAAAATGTTTATTTCGCCTGGACTAAAACAATCAGGAGGGGGAAAATGTTGTTTAAGGGTGCTGGTCAGTCAGCTTCCGAATTCCCTTTCGTAAGGTTAAGTATATAGACGTTTGATGCATTTTTATATTTAAAATATCTCCAAAAGTAAATCAATATTTTTAACCTATTATTGACCGTAAGGTAACGGAATATTTTTGATTGTCCCTGTAATCGATCTATGCATCCGATTTTCATAAAATTTGAAGTGACTCGACAAAATTATGTAATAATTATGTATTTTAAATTTCAAACGTATAAAATACATTTGAAACTTTTTCCCCATTGACCATAATGTAATTGAATACTTTTGATTGCTCTTGTAATTGATCTATGCACCCGATTATAAAAAAAAATTGAAATAACTCGACAAAATTATTTAATAATTATGTATTTTAAGTTTCAAACGATTAAAGTGCATTTGAAACTTTTTTCCCCTTTGACTGTAATGTAATAAAAAACTTTTGATTGGCCCTGTAATTGATCTATGCATCCGATTTTCATAAAATTTGAAATGACTCGACAAAATTATGTAATAATTATGCATTTTAAATTTCAAACGATTCGGTTGGGTTGTTTTTGCGTTGTTATATGCGGACAGACGGACGGACTGAACGACCACTATAGGTGCTACGTATTTACATAATTACGAACGCACCTAAAAAGCGATAAATATGAGAACCTAACGTTTATCGAAAAATAGTGAGATGCACTCCATTTTTTGGAATTCATTGTTGCAAATGTTTTTGTCGAAATTTATCTGGAAGGTTTAAAATATTAATCACCGCTCATTAGCTTTTAACGCATAAAATATTAAATTAAACACATATTTTATAAATATTTTGACAATTTTGAAACATCCTTTAAGAAAAGTACAAATAAATAAGACAAAAATGTTAATTTTCTAGGGAGATTTTTTTCCGCATATAACAACGCAAAAACTACCCAACCGAATTATTTGAAATTTAAAATATATAATTATTATATAATTTTGTCGAGTCATTTCAAATTTTATGAAAATCGGATGCATAGATCAATTACAGGGACAATCAAAATTATTACGTTACATTACGGTCAATGGGGAAAAATGTTTCAAATGCATTTTAATGGACTACACTAATTCGAACACAATAAAATTGTTATGCCTCTATGAACATACATATTATAATATACATTTTGCACAATCTGTGGTACAAAAAGCATTTTTTATTGATTTACAAGGTCACACAAAAGTATTCCATTACATAATGGTATAGGGAAAACATTTTTTTTTTTTTTTTTGGTGCGATAATTGTAATTGACTATTTAACATTTGATATTGACTATTTAACATGAGATTGATATAAATTGCTGAGGAATACTACAAGTTATTTCCTGTATAAAAGAAAGTAGATAGTATAGCGTATGATATACGTCGCTGAGATGTAATAAAAATTATTTCTTGTATATTTACAGGAACACACACACACAAAATATATATATTTCACTACTGTACTCTATCCGAAGTACTATCTACTAGCAGCAAGATCTGAATATTTTTAAAACATCGTTATCATACGAAAGCACCTCATTTGCCACGCTTTACGTGGAATTTCCAACTTGTTTAAATATACGAATGTGCAAATCCTTTTAAGCACTTAAACTTTCTAATTTACTATACGAATGCATTTTATTCCCATACATTTAACATTAATAAGGGGGTGGGGAGTTAATTGATTAAACCTCTTAATGGAATTTTAGAATATTAATGATGTGAAAAAAAATAAAACTATTGTTCTAAAAATGTTTGCATGTTTGTAATTTTATTTATACGTAATACATTTCGTATATTTTTAAGTTATTCATAATGGATTATAATTCCCGTTAACGCTGTAAAGCGTTACGGAGGTTAGTTATATTTCATATGGGAACTATATCTACAAAATGGTTCTTTATATAGATATGTACTGTGAAAACAAAGCAGGATGTTGAATTCCCCTCGAAAGGGGAACTGACCAGTGACCATGACATTGAAGAATCATTGGGACAGGAAAGAGTGCGAAAACAGATGTCTAATGAGGAAAAAAATTATCATTCGTCTTATCTTACTCCAGGGCCCGTACACCAAAAAGTGTTTGTCAGAAAGAAGCGAATAAGCGCCAATGTGGTAGCCTCTCTTAATTACAAGTCAGTTGGCTCTTATCTGTTGTTTCTTTCCCCATTCCTGCATCCCCATATGTAAGATCGGTACTGAGCCGCGAAAGGGGAGGGGGCGGCCGCCTCGGGCGCGGAATCTTAGGGGGCGCCCAATTTATATTATCAGCGTCATTTTTGGTCTGTCTCAAGAAAAAGTTGAGGGTAGGGGGCGTTAAATTGATATTTTGTCCCGGGCGCAGTTTTCCGTACGCAAGCCCTTTGATGTAGTGGAGGGTATACGCTGTATACCTTCTGGATTTTTTAAAGGAACACCGTATACCCTCTGTTTCTGAAGAAAGCCATAATATACATACTCTAGGATATACTCTCTGTCTTGAGCGTATACCCTCTGCTTAGAGAGTATATCCTCTATTACTTTTACCAATTACTGTCTAAAGATGACCCACGCCGTGTGACGTTTTAAATGTCAGGAATTGTCCTTGTATATCGCTGGTCGCGAGAGAGTTATACAAAATATCAGTAGTTTATAACTAACACTGATACTACTTTTAATCCTCTTCAGAAAACAAATTGTTGCTTTCTTGCCATTATTCTCGATGGTTCTCTCGAAATTTTCACAAAACGTATTTTACGCAATGATTTCTGAATGGCAGTAATTCAGCTATAACGTTTAGCAACGCATCGCATTTCATCATGGGTCTGATACTTGCTCGAAAATCGAAGTGGCAAAATCCAAATAGAAAAAAAATTTATTTTCTTGCTGAAAACACACGTCTACTCACTTATTATTATATATTCGAGTATTAATGCTGCATTTCTTCTTTTTAATGGTTTATTTACCTATTTAGGATTTTTTAGGTGGCAATCGTAATTATATAAATACATAGCATTTTATGCGTTCTGTTTTGAAAAAATATAAATGATTTAAGGATCAAGTTGGTATAAATGGGGCTACGCGCCATATACACCACAACACGATCTCATGAGAAGACATGAGATGAGAGAGAGAAATATAAATGATTGATTTCTGATAAAACATGGAGCCATTATTATAGGCTATATTAAATTCTAAGTATCTGTATTAATGCTAAAAACAAATAAAGGTATATGAATCATTATATAGCCATTTTCTTTTAAAGTTTCTTGAAACACAGCATCGCTTTTTGCTAGATTTGTGTATTATTCTGCGAATCTGACGTCTTAAGCATATTTTTCTATAGATGTTAAGAATGCATCATAAATTTTAAAGATTTCAGCGGATGCGAATAACATCATTTTATGTAAAATAAAAACGTACACTTTAAGTCTTACTCAAATATGTTTTGTACGATCTATATTTACATACATATATTTGTTTATCGGGGGAGGGGGACACTAAATTCTGAAAAGGCAGAATTCTTGTTTTCTAGTTCATTGAATGTGTTTTTGGCAAACTAGTGTTAATAAATTGACTCTAAAATAAAAATAAATGTCAAAGTTGCTACTAGATGACTTTACTTAGCAGAATTTTACAAGAAAATGCTTATTTAAGGTTATATCTAACACTGCAATGATAATTAATAGACGTTTCATACCTTTACATTTCTTTTTCTAATCTTGATTTAAACAAATAATCTGTTGTTCCTGATCATCTGCGCCTTATAAGTTATCCCTTTGCTAAATTATAAATTTCTAGGCTCACAGTTTCAAAAAAAAAAAAAAAAAAAAAAAAAAAAAAATCACAACGGAAATAAAACTAAGAAGGTGATCCATCCATTTGAAGTTGAATTATATTTTTACTGTCTTCTATCTGAACAAGAAAAAAGTATTTAATTCGTGAAAAATTTCGAGTTCCTCTTTTCGACGGACTTGCACGTTTTATGAGGTCAGAGATTCCAAAAAATATGTTTTTACAAAATGTCTGTCTGTGAGTCTGTAAATCAGTCAGTATGTCTGTCTGTATGTAACATAAATTTTGTGAGCGCTCTATCTCATGAATTAATGCACAAAATTTCACAAAACTTTAGAGTCAGTTAGACCTTTATATAAACTGAATTAGTCGTTGAGCCAGGAACTTGTGTGGTTTCATCTCTGGGGACATGATAAACTATATATTTTTGGATTCACCACAGTAACAGCATTTCATTTATCCATGATACTTTCAAAATTAGGGTAGCTTTTGGGCGCCATATTGGAAAATGGCCGCCGTCGTTGAGTTAAGAGGTCGTGTGGTTTCATGTCAATGGACATGGTAAATCATACATTTTCGGATTCATCAGAACATCAGCATCTCATTTGTTCATGATACATTCAATACTGAGGTAGTTTATGGACGCCATATTGGAAAATGGCCGCCGTCGTTGAGGCAGGGACTCTTGTGATTTCATCTAAACGGACTTGTTAAACCATACTATTTTGGATTCACGACAACATCAGAGTGACATTTATCATTGATATTTTCAAAATAAGAGTAGTTAATGGACGCCATATTGAAAAATGGCTGCCACCGTTGAGCCAGGGGCTCGTGTGGTGTCATTTCAGATGACTTGTTAAATCATACACATGCATTTTTTAGATTCACCACAACATCGGAATGATATTTATCCATATTTACAAAATCAAGGTAGCTTATGGGCGCCATATTGGGAAATGGCCACCATCGTTGATCCACGGGGGCGTATTTTCATGTCGGTATACTTTGTAAATTATACATTATTGGATTCACCACATCAGCCACAACATGACATTTATCCATGATATTTTCAAAAACAGATTAATCAATGGACGCCATATTGGAAAATTCTTCCGATAAACGCAGTGACAGAAAAAATTCTCTTGATTTTACAATGCTGTAAAATTAACAGGAGGATTAAAGAGACAATAAGTAAAGACACGTAGGGTTCATAAACAATGACAAAGTTTAGTCAAAGACCTGCCGCAGTTTAAAGATATTTTTGATACCAGGGGAGAATTTCTTCACATGATTCGTGAAGAGCCACAATCAGTTTTTCAGAAAAAACTATTCTGCATCCATATCCGTCTTTCAGCAAGATCCAGAGAATGACGAACGTGATATCTCATATTTACAGAACATGGTAATCAACGAATAGATAAATAAAGGCAGGCTAACAGAATCAACTGAAGCAACTGCAAATCCAGAAATTGTGGAAGACATGATCGAAACTCGTGAAATGACTGAAGAAATTTACCAAACTTTCATGAGAGAATATCTGTCTGAAGACTCAAAGGCAGAAGGATTTTTCAAACCTCCAATAAGCTAAACACATTTTGTAACTTGAAAAGAAAGAGAATTTGAAGTTAAATAAATCAGAGCTTGTTGCCATGGCAAAAGGAAATCTGTTTTCTCAGATGACAATCTTTGCAGAACGAAGAAATTTGGATATAAGAACTGTCTTTTCCTACCATCTAGGGCTTCTTCAATAATCCTTAGCAATCCTTTTTGATGGCTAAATGCGAAAAAATAAAAAATAAAACTGAAGGATGACAAAATTGCGACTGCTGAAAAAATGCAAATAATGGTGGTGTTAATATAAATGACAGAATGTGCTTTATTCAAAGCTACCATATGAGCTACAATCATTTTCACAACTAGCAAAGTATCTGCTTTTTTGAAATAATACCAGATTATATATCCTCTCGAAGGATAGATGTTGTATTTGATACATATAAGCAGTTGTCAATAAAAATAAATGAAAGAAAAATATGAACTGTACAAACAGTACGAAAATGGAAGCAAGTTTTATCTGACGAGGAGGACAAGAAAGAACTTATGCATTTCATTTCTCAAGAATTGCAAAATGAACATTATTTGTTATAGTTGAATACACAAGTGCTGTACGTTATCTAGGGAGAAAAGTATTATGAATTAAAGAAATAACTAGTTGAAGAATCCACTAAATTGACTTGCTTCCAAGAAGCGGTGGTACACAATTCATATTTTGCATACACCATGCTTTCCCTTGAAAGGCAGTCACTGTCAGTGCAATAAGTGCTTTTGAAGACAAGGGAAAATGATGAATCAGAACACAAATTTCGGGATGCGCTTAAGGCGTTTGATACTTTCAAGGAATTATAGCATGTAGCGCGTTCAAGGAATTGCGCTACATGCTATATATTTTTCTGTAAATATATGCATATAACATGGTGTGTATAAATTCTATAGTTTATATACAAGGTTACACAAAAGAACTCGTAAAGGTTACTGAATACGAGCGTAGTTTACTAAAAGGTGGTTTTTTAAATAAGTTATACATTTTTACGTTGAACCGCTTACTCAGAAATGTTTGTAGAATATAGATAAAATGATATACAGGGTCATGTAAAGTACTGGATACATGGTCACAATTCGATGATAACTTCTGGAAATGTTATTTGAGACTTTTAAGAGTGTTTTAGTTTAAAATAAATTTTAGGTAAATATTGGACTGTAATACAGGTACTAGATAAACTACAGGGCTGAACAAAAGTATTCAAGTACGTTTTCATCCATTAGTATGAATTGCTAAAAAATAAATTTAACGAAAGTTTAGCGTTTTCTTGCTTAACTAAATTTTCTTATTATATTTATCAACAGACAGATTAAATACAGGGCTCTTCAAAAGTATTGAAATACATATTTGACTATGAACATTAACACCTTATTTTCCTAAATAATGAAGTTTTGTTAAAGATTTCAGGAAGTGTTGGAAAGTATTTCGTAATCTATCCTTAACGCATAATTTTTCTTTCTTGTTAATTGAGATATGAGTTTTTAAATTGATTTTTGCATATTGCGTTCTGTGTACAAATGCTGTAGATCATGTACAGGGTAACACAGCAGAAAATGCACAGATTACAGTACATGAACAGAAGTAGCTTAAAGGTGGTTTTAAAATAAATTCTACATTTTTACACAGAATTGCATTTATAAACTAAGATATATATGGAGAAAAATTATATACAGGACCACTGAAAGAATTTGATAAATGGCTGCCTAAGATAACCTCTGGAAATGTAAGTTCACTAGATTTAAAAGTGTTTTTGTTTTGATTAAATCATAGCTAAATAGTGGCATAACCTTATACAAAAATAGTAGACAAAATACAGGGCTGTACAAAAGAATTAAAATTTGCTATCGTCTTTTGGGTATAAAATTCTAAAAGTCAAATTTCAACCTATTTGTCGTTTTAATACTTTACAATATTGTTGAAAATGCTTAAGAATACGGTTTGTTTGTCCGTATTCTAACTTGCGTTAATAGTTGGATTGCTCTATAATTGATACATGTATTAAGGCAATATTTTAATTCATAACCCAAATTATGACTAATACAATATATTAATTTATTAAAAAAAACTTAACAATTCATTTTAACAGGAAACTTTTTGAAATTGAATAAAAACAAAAGTGAAATGCATAAAAAAAATTTTAAACAGAAAATTTTAATTAGAGCCACTTTTATGAAAATAACGTGCATTTAACTTCCAAATCTAGTATTGTATAAATAAACGGAAAACAACATCTGCGTGCAAAAAATTCACCTGCAGACGATCACAAGAGTTGGTCTTTGGAATAAAGAACGTTCAGCGTGCTCGGATATATTGTTCTTTTATAAACGTATATAGTTCGCATGAATTTTAAAACTTTTACGAAAATGTTACAAGAATGCGGCCAAAGGATATTTTACATAACAGTCCGAAAAAGGTACAGTGTCAGTAATGTAGTTAAAAAGAGCTCATTAATGTCATTGTACTGGATTCGGGCATAATTCTACGAAAGAATCTATGTATTTTTATTTGGATTATCCCAATTTAACACAGAGAAAGGTCATTGATAAGAAATAGGTAAGAAAAAAATATTTTCTCAGCTTTCTCTTTTAGTTAATAGTTTTAGTTTTAGTTAATTTCACATGAACATTTTATAAAAGCAATGACTAACATTAATTTAACTTTTATCAATTCTATAAACTTTAGTAAATCTAATTTTTATTTTGTTGAAATAAAAGGCCGCATGCCAACGAATTATTCATTTAAATGGCATTTAAATCAGATTTTTTTTTCCTTTTTAAAACTATGCGGTTAAAATTACGTTTCTTTAAATTTTAAAAGTTTTGGGTTTTAAAAGCAATTTAACCAATAGTTAACATAATTACTAAACATGTATTATCACATCCCAATAGTTTCTACTTTAAACGCAGATTTAACTCATATATGAATCATATCACATTATAAAATGTATGAATATGAAATATATGATATGTACAACATGCATATGAGGTATATATAGGCTAGATGGGAAGGTAATGGACAAGCTTCAATATTTTTGGTTAATAAAAAATACGTATTAACAATTTAATTTATATATGTATATTTCATTAATTCCTCTCTACATGATTTAAAATCTAAATTATTTTTTATGCTCCTAATCAAGACACAGAAAATAATATTTCAAAGTTCCATCGATTTTCAAGAAAATTTTAATGGATTTGCTAAGAGTTGTCTTCATTTAAAAAAGTAATACTGTCATTTTTCTTTCCTTGTAAAATTTGCATGTGTTTATGTATCGTTAGAAAGAAAATTTTGAATTTTATGTACTTATGACTATTTGCAAAATTTCATTTATTTTTAAGAATTTAAGAAGCGTGTGTTATTGAGGGCGGGGGGCGCTCAATTAAATCTAATAATTCCCATTTAAATAAAAACACTTAAGTTACAGGAATTGTTAAAAATCAATTGTATTCTGAAAAATTAACTGCATCTATTGTGCCACATCTGTCGCCGGAGACTGAGTGGCGCTCAACGTGTTAATTGTTAAAAATAGAAGGAAATAAACGAATTTGTGCTAAAATAACTTTTTTTTCATATTTTCTTTTACCCATCTAAACCTTCCAATGTATAAATAATTTGATAACTGTAATTCCCTGACATTTAGAATTTTAAACAATGTATCTAAAATAATTAAAATTTTGGTATTGTGATAGTTACAATGATTTATTTAAACAGTGAACAATTCTCAAAATATTTCATTAATTATTGCTATGCTAATTTGTTAAATTTATTTGAAGTAAATATTTTGTTTTATTAGTATGCCTTCATTAAATTCTGGCTCTAATTATTGTTATAAAATCTATTACTTTTGTGAGGTTCCATTACTGGATTTACATTCCTTATTCTTTTTTTATTGTGTCTTATAAAAAATAACCTGTATTTTTAATACGCTGATAAAAATAAATTTTTCACCACATTTTATTCTAAAAATTGCATAGTAATAATTCTAATCCCTTCTACTATTTATGATAGTATCAGTGTTATAGTGACCTTGGCAACAGAATCCAGCCAGAAATTACATTTTTGAAAAAAACTAACATAAAAAATTCACATTATAGGCAAAATAGAGTACAGCATTCAGTTGCTGTAAGATATAAAAAAATTAATGACCGTTTTTTAAAATCATGTATCAAGAGTTATTATTGATTTAAATGTATAATTTCATAAATAAGAATGTAATATCTACAATCTATTATTAAAGTTATTTTTTTTTAATAATCAAAAAATTGTTTTTAAGTTTTCTTTTACTGCTTGCAAACCCTTATGTAAAATGAATTAATCCTTTCTGTCATCACGTTGTATATATGCAAACAGAAGGAGATAATATATTATAATTTCAGAAAGAAAATAGATTAAGAAAAATAATTAAAGAAAATAGATTATAATAACAGAAAGATAATAGATTACAATTTGAGACGACCCTGTTTCTTGATTCAGCGTAAATAATTCTTGTTTTAAGATTACAAATATGTTAGAAAGAAACAAGTTGGAAAATGCACGTTAAACAAAGCAAATCAGGTGCATTTCGTACTATAAAGAAGTTAAAAAAAATATTCAGATCTTGGTGTAATAGTAGACAGTACTTCGGATACTGTTTAAGTATCCGAAATTTTTTCTTTGTCTTTGTAAACACTATATATCTGCTTTCTATTATAAAATAAGTAATCTTTAACAAATCTCAGCAACATAAGCATCAATTTCATAAAATGTGAAATATTTTAATATAATTAAAACGCGTCCCAAACAATGTTTCTTCTTTACCATAATGTAATGGGATTTTAGTAATGGACTGTAAATTAATAAAAACTATTCTTTGCACTACGGATTATACAGAATTTATATTGTAGTATGTACTTCCTAGATGCATATCAATTTTATTATGTTCAAAAGTGTGTAACATTATTAAGATGCACTTGAAACTATTTTTTCCCATTGGTCATAATGCAAGGGAACACTTTTAACTGTCTCTATAATTGAATTATGCATCTCATTTTCATAAAAATTTAAATGACTCGATAAAATTATGCAACACTTATGCATTTCAAATTTCAAACGATTCGGTTGTGTAGTTTTTGCGTTCTTATACGTGAACGGACAGGTAGACAGACGGACGGATTGAATAACAACTATAGGTGCTACCAATGTACATAATTACGAACGCGTACTTAGAAACACGTGAAGCAAATACGAATTTGTTCTTCATGTAATTTTATTTTGAGATTTTGAAAACCTTTTTTCGCAGTTTATACATCAAAGAATAAGGTAAATATTTATGTACACAAAAACCTGTGTATTTTAAATATTACACAAAAATGTGTATTTTCCATGTTACGTAGACATATGTGTAAAAAGAGAAAATTACACACAAATCTGTGCATTCCGTATATAACACAAAAACATGTGTATTTTGCATATTACACAATATTGTGGGTATTTTCCTATTACACAAAAGTATATATAAAAACAGAATTTTACACATATATATGTGTAAAAATATTGCACAGAAATATGGGTATTTCAATGCAACTTACACATTAAAGTGTATATTTCAAGAGTTATCAGATAACTTTTACACATTTGGACTTATCATCAAATTACACATTAAAATGTGTATTTTGAAATTTACACATTAGGCGTGTACACCAATTTACACACATAGACATGTCGTTTTTGTATCATCGATTTACACATTTTTATGTAACTAAATAAATAAACAACGTTCAAGAGCACAAATATAAAATAAAAGATGTTAAAAGCATACATGTTTCGGGACTCCTTAAGTCCCATCATCAGTGCACTGATGATGGGACTTAAGAAGTCCCGAAACATGTATGCTTTTAACATCTTTTATTTTATAATATTTGTGCTCTTGAACGTTGTTTATTTAGTTATATATAAGCACAAAGTACAATCCTCCCCCCCTTCTTACATTTTTATGTGTAAATTTACACATTTATTTTTTAGAGTGTGAGGCCCGTCTGCGAAAACTTGTAAAAGAAATCAGTATTCAACAACGTCAAGAGTCGTTAGTGTCATGTTAGTCCAGGCATTAAGTGCTCAAAAAGGACAAATAAATGCAAGTTTTGGTGTAGTTTTGATTTTTGGTTCCCTTTATGTTTTTCGGGTCGCTGAACGCGAATCTGGCATTATCCAACAAAATATCTCCCCGGAAACACGTTTTTTTTGGTAAAAAACGTGCAAAAAACGTGGCTTCTTTTCGTTTTTTCTAAATAACTTCAACATTATGCATTTTACATAAAAGTCATCAATACATAAATTAAAGAGCACAAAATTTCCTACATTTTATGTCCGAAAAGTTTTTTTCTCAGATCAATGGTTTAGCCGTGAGAGAGCCGCAAAAATGGGTGTGAAAAGCAAAACATTCTGAAAAACGTGAATTACATCACCGTACGTCGATGAAACATGAAAAACAACCATTTTACGCAAATTTTCCCCCACTTAATAATACTAATTACATTATTATTGACTATATTTTATTAATATTATGTTCATTGTTTCTTTGATAACAAAAATAATAATAATAATAATAATAAAAATGAGCATATTTGTGATCAAAAACTTTATTTGCTATTACAAAATAATAATAATAATAATTTCTTAATTGACTTTTAAATAATGTAAATAAAATACCTAAAACAGGCTTTAACAAATAAAAGTTGACACGGATTCCACTTCTTAAAGTTCTCGAAGTTCAAAATGTGGGTGTGAAAATAAAAAAAATCCGGAAAATAGGAATTATGGCACTGTAATAGATTTCACATGAAAATTGACCATTTTTCGCAAAGATTGACTTTAAATGATATACTGAAGATATTATGATCGACTATATTTTACAATGAAGTTGCTAACAATAAAAACGACAACTCAACATGAATTATTATTTAAATATAAATAATTATGTACATTAGTAAGTACATTTACTTAAGAAACAAAGTACTATTTACGCTTTCTTTTATTTGAGGGTCCCTGCTTTTCACCGACATCTACAAAATAGAAAATAGACGAATGGAATTAGGGGGTGTTTTTATAATTATCAATATTATAAATAAAAGTTTTTTTAATAGTAAATGTCTGATACCTTGCGGATGACTATTTCCCCTTCCATTGGGTCCCCTGATTCATTGTGTGGACAATCCATTTCCAGATCGGCTTCAAAGTCTTGCTCATCCTCTTCGTCCTGACACACAACTGCGATGTTGTTGCAGTTTCCCGAAGCAAATCTTCTATCTGATATCTTCGCAAATAATTTTTGCTGCTGCTTCAACCACTCGCAGTCTCTCATCTCGATCAGATTTACATGTTTGCTGATACCAATGTATTAGTCAGTATCTTCCCTCCTATATTCTTCAAACACACAATAGACACAATTCTTTGTGATCAGTATGTCCTCTCCATATCTCTCAATGAGGTTAAAACTACAGTTCTCATATCAGGTTGATAACTCCCTATAACCTTTTTTATTAGCTCTTCCATGGAGAAGTGACACTCGCCATCATGGTTTTCAAGGTAATCGCATATACTTTGCATTGCTCTGTCGATTGCCTCGGCAAATGGACCACGTTTCTTCTGTTCTTGGACCTTCGGCCTCCCATAGATATATTTAAAACATTTGATGTGGTATTGAGCATCTGCTGCGATCAAATCTTTCACTGGTCCGATGCGCTGAATTATAGCCTGTCCGTAATCATCATTTCGAGCTCTTGCTGCTTTCAGAATTGTACTTTTGAATCCCATGTGTCGCACACTGTAAACAGAATTGCGTTCGCTTGGTGGATTTTTCGCTTGTGTTGCAATGAATTCTTCCGAAATGCACAGTACACATATAAAACAATTAGTTCGAAAATTAAACTGAGGAGTTGATGATCTTAAAATTTGAGAAGTGCTAGCATTTTGTTCCTCAATCTTCTTCACATAAGCAGTAATCATCCGTTCATTTACATATGCTTTTCTACACTTAACATGCACATCTAGTGAGATTTTTCCCTTTAGGAAAACTGCTTTTCCATCCTTTCTTTCTGTACTTGCCTTGATTAACACTGCAATACCTCGACTAACTTTCACTGACGGCCCCTCTTCTAAAGGAAAGTCACAAATAAAACACAGCGACATCGCGCAAAATCACTTTAGATGTTCACTTTATTCACGAAGACACAAACAGTGAATTACTAAATTATAAGTAAGCAGTTACATATGGAAACTGAGAGGAATGTATCCTCCTGATAAGCTAGTGATCTGTGCGACGCATATTTCTAACAGAGGCGAGACTGGTGGGGAAGGGGGGAGGGTTAGTCCACTAAACGTGGACATGGGATGCGGGGGTGAGCGCTTGACCAACGTTATTTCACACTTACACCCCTTTAATCAAGGGGGAAAGTGCAGATGGGATCAGTTAAAGCCTGTTTTAGTTATTTTATTTACATTATTTAAAAGTCAAATTATTATTATTTTGTAATAGCAAATGAAGATTTTGATCACAGATATGCTCATTTTTATTTATTTTTTAGTTATGAAAGAAACAATGAACATCAGATTAATGAAATATAGTCAATAATAATATATTTAGTATTATTAAGTGGGGAAAATTTGCGTAAAATGGTTGTTTTTCATGTTTCATCGACGTACGGTGCTGTAATTCGCGTTTTTCAGAATGTTTTGTTTTTCACACCCATCTTTGCGGCTCTCTCTCGGCTAAACCATTGATCTGAGAAAAAACTTTTGGTACATAAAATGTAGGAAATTTTGTGCTCTTTAATTTATGTATGGATGACTTTTATGTAAAATGCATAATTTTGAAGTTATTTAGAAAAAACGAAAAAAAGCCACGTTTTTTGCCCCCCAAAAAAAGTGTTTCCGGGGAGATATTTTGTTGGATAATGCCAGATTCGTGTTCAGCGACTCAAAAAATATAAAGGAAACCAAAAATCAAAACTTGCATTTATTTTTTACCAAATGCCTGGACTAATGTATGGACTTGAACGACCACCATATAAACTCGGCATCGCTCTTTTGGACTTTAACCTTTTGTCACATATCCTGTTACATCTTGCTATCTTTAATTCTTTAGGGGACGTCCAAAATGAGCTGATCTGTTTTCGGATTCGCGGCCTCCAAGTTTCTGAACCGAAAATCATAGATGGTGGTGATGCACTAAATGCACTGCTTTGTGGTTTTTATTTTATTTTATTTTATTTTTATTTTTAAGAACTTTTCTTTACCTAAACTTTTGTTGCAACTTAATATTTATAATGTTATTTTGGACACAAACTCATTTGTTCTTTGTGAAACACTTGAAATATAAACTTTAAATGTTGATTAGATTAATTTTAAACACGATTATTCAATCGGTAAATTAATTATGACAGGTGTAAATTTTCCATTTTTGGATGAAAAAAGTCCGGGCCAGGATTCGAACCAGGGATGTATTGGCTGAAACCGCCAATGCTCTTCCAACTGAGCCATTCCGGACAGGAACACTGGATGACTATTTCACCCAATTAACGCAACCATCACTTAATGTAATTTCGTATGCAGCGATTTTCTGCAGTCCCATATATTAACCTTCGATTTATTCTGTTAAGCTGATCCAGAGTACCAGATTAAGTTATCGTTGAGGTTAATTGGGTGAAATAGTCCTCCAGTGTTCGTGTCCGGGATGGCTCAGTTGGAAGAGCATTGGCGGCTTCAGCCAATACATCCCTGGTTCGAATCCTGGCTCGGACTTTTTTCACCCAAAAATGGAAAATTTACATCTGACATAATTTAAATGTAGAGTAAAAGCGTAATCATACCTGCCATTAAAAATGAACTTTAAGATAAACATAAATCTCGTCCTGCAAATATTTCTCAAAAAATGATCTCTGATAAGAATTCTTGGTGTAAACAATTTTTTTTTTTTTTATCAAGAATAGATTAAGTTTCTCTCTTGAATCTAGCAGTCTAAAGTGTAATAATAAATAGCAAACGGTTGAAAATTAAAGTGGCTGGCAATAGAGATGCAAATTTTGCTTACTTCCTCAATCTGACATACCATTTTAATATTTTACATTTGTTCCTTTTTTAATCTTTATATATATATATATATATATATATACCATTTGGAAAATGGTTGTTTTTGTCGGTCGAGAATACAGATATCTCAAGCATATCTGAAGTGTTGTCCGGATTTTATTCGTTTTCTGATTGATCCGTGTTTAATGTCCAGAAATGGAATACTGCTGTTACCACAATGACAAAAAAGTATAAAAAGCTACAAAACAAAATAATTAATAACTCAAAAATAAATTGAGATACAGCTTTCAAATCACAGCTTACAGCTTACATTGCATTTTAAAGTACATTTTTTTTCTCTGTACGACTGTATAAAAATTGAAAATGTGCAATGTTTAGAAGTTTAAAAATTTGCAGTACCGAAAATTGTAAAACTAAAACGTCATTTAAAATTTGTTTATGATTGGGCCAGGAATATTAATGTTTATTCCATGATGTACGCAGTATATGACATTGTTATTAGGTAAGATACATTTTGAGCATCATAAAAATTATATTTATTATTATTATTATTATTATTATTATTATTAAATTTTACGAAATTTTTTACATTTAGAGGAATTTTTATTTGAATGGGGGGGGGGGGGTATCGTTGTTAATAAGCAAGAAAGTAAAAAAGTTACAAAATGGGTAGACGCAAATTCTCAGATATTTAAAAAAAAAAATAATCCAGATAAAGACGCCGTATGAAAGGTCGTCTTTTAAAGCAAAAAAATGAAGTCTGATTATCGATCCCACTGATGACGAAATGTGCGACGATCAAGAAAAAGGAAACAATGTAATGTTCAACTAATTAATTTTAAAGGACTATGTTTATTAATATAAGTTTGTTTACAAGTCTTAAATTTTAGGCTTTGAAAAAATTCTTTACCAAATGGTTTCTGTAATTTGTTAAATTACTATTTTTGTTTCAAATACACAACATGTGGAACTTCAAAATTCTTAAAAAATAATTAAATTCTTTGAGAGATTGAGAAATTAGCGAAACCATTGCCACATTAAAATTATTTTCGAACTGCTATAAAAGCTTCTTAAACACACCATAAAATATATTAAAAAGCGCGAGGTCTTTCGAAAGAACTGAGTGTTTTTTCGTCAAGTGCAAAAATAGGATCTTTTTAAACTTCAATATAAGAACCTTCCGTTAAGAGAGCATGAACGGTTTGACCACCTTTATCAGTTTTAGTAATAATAAAGTTATCATTAGACTTAAGCTCATTCAGAGCAATATGTTGATAACGGTTTATAATTTGAGTCATTAGAAGAAATAGTATCAGCAAGGATGTGACAAATAGTTTCTATTAGAAAAGGGGTAAAAAGGGCAATCAATTTGGCGAGATAGGGTTTGCAAAACTGAGAAAAAAATTTTATATTTAAAACAGAATGGCAGATTACATACTGACGAATTTCGCTTTTTAGTATAGTGTATTGTAATATATATATATATTTCAGAAGAAAAACGGGCTGTTTCTTAATACAATATGCAGACTTTTTCGTCAATAGAAAAATTATTTTTCTAAATTCGCCATTATCACTTTTTCACTTGCCTTATTTTTTTAATTACCATTCATTTATTATTATAACAAACCATCCATTCTAGGGTTTTTTTAAATTTTATTAAACTTTAACACTTTTATTTATTTTGCCATTCTTTGACCATATTTAATCACTTTTTCGCATATTCATAAATGCATTCTTTGAAAAAAAAATTTAAACGGTTCTAACTGTAAAAATACTTGAAAGTGTAATAAAATTACATAATATATCGCTGACAAATTTACCCACTAGTTTTATATATATCAGTTCCACGTATTCAAGCATATTTAAAACGATTCTCTTAATTATTCATAAAAGCTACTCAGTTGTTTAAAAACTTCTTTTTTCCCACCTTGTTTAACATTTCATTTCATTATATGTTTTGATTCCTTCGAGGCCAATTAAAACAATTCCTTTTATGAACTTCTGAGGTAATGTTTTTCAGATTTTAAATGCTGTTGAAAACTGCTGCTTATTTTTCCCCTTTCTTTTTAATTGCCGTGTTTATTTTATGTCTTTTCACGATTAATTAAAAGGCTGCATTTTGTTTAATCAAATAAAGAAGTTTGGAAAACGAAATGGAATTTACGATGAGGTGAAACAGTGAGTGATAAATGTAAAGTCGTTAGAATTAATATTACAACGACGTAGAGCAGGGTTTTATCGTTTAAAAACTTTTATTTTTTTTAATGTTAATGTTTATTTTTAAGTTGTGGCAATAAATAAGAGAAAAAAGTTTAAATTAATTTGTGGCATTGGTATTTTATGTGGTTATTTAAGAAAGATTTCTATAAATTTCTCTTAAATTATCTTAAAAATTCTTTTCTTTTCAAAATGGAACATTAGTATTAAAAGCGCGATGAAAATTGCGGTATTTGCATTTTATATTGTAATGGCTATAATTTATCTGTCGTAATTTTTCGTACGAAAGCTTTAAAAATTAACCTTTTTATTATTTATTTGTATGTTTTAAAACCACAGATGACATAAAATATTTCAATTTTTCGCATTTACAATCTTGTGATTAAAAACTGAGACTCAGTTATTGTTGCTGTGTTTATGACGGCCTATTATCTGCACGGAGGTTATACACCCGAGGGGTGTGCCTTCTGTGGGGGGTCTTTCTAAGGGAACCTCCACTAGAGATGAGACAGGCTCAGTGAAGTTCCCTTACGGGCTGGGGCCCGAGCCCGGAACTTGTACCGAACTTGACTTGACAAAAACTTGAGAACTTGACTTGAAAACAAAACTTGAGTCGAGCCGGGTCCTGACACGGGTTCGGGCTCAATTTTCATATCGGCCGTCGTGTTCGGACGGGCTCAGGCTCATTCTTTCTGAAACTAACAATTTCATTTATTTCCGTTCTTATAATAGAAACAAAATATAACTTCCCCTCCCCCCTTAAAAATCACTTATTCCATTGCAATTCATTTGAATGCTCATTTGATTAGAATAACAGAGATATATATATTAGTAATAGTAGGACACTATAGAAAAGCTATGATGTTTGCTGATTTATATCTTTCATAGACGGCGAATAACGACCTGCGGATGTGGCGGTTCGTGATTTATAAAACGTCACATGGTGTGGGTAATATTTACTACGACGATCGGCACAAAACGATGGCAGGCAGGTAGTCAGCGCCGTGCGAAAGGGGGAATGTCCCAAATCTACACATCTATAAATCAAGGGTGTGACACGGTGCGTCAACTATCTCATTAACTAGATGGTTGCCGGAAATTATAAAGAGGTTGAGAACTCTTTACTTCTACGCAAATTCTTTGCCAGAGATGGTCCCTTTTCAGCTAAAGGGTATTGATGGTAATTGCCACATGTTCTCTTTGCTTTAGCAACTAGAAATAATCATTTTAACTTCCGCAAAAATGCACGTGTTGCATTTATCTGTTATTTTGCAGTATTTGTTTTTTATGGAAGGCTCTTAAAATGCTGTCCTTTAAACCTGAGTGGAAATTGAAACACTTTCTGTTTAAAACTAAATTTATCTTTTTTAAATTATTATATTAAGATAATTTTTATACGTTATTATTAAAATTTAGTGAAATTAGGATTTATTATTAAAATAATTTTTATACATAATTATTAAAATTGAGTGAAATTAGGATTTATTATTAAGATTAATTATTGCTTCTTGCTTCTTGAAAATGACTACACTGGCAATAGCTATTAAAATTTAAACTACAGCATAGATTCCTTTAAGATTTCTCATATTCCCACGCACCAATCTCACCTTTTCTTTTACTCGAGTTATTGTACCTATAATTTGACAACTTTCAATTTTTCAAATAAAATAAACTGGTTAGAATAAATTATTTGTGTGAAATACATAATTTGGAAGTAGCATATTTTGTATTGAGATTTCAGTAAAATACAAACTCTATGAATTTCTAAATTCAGAAATCATTACCAAATTTATGCTCGTTTTATGTATTGTTATTTTACTTTCATTTTATTTACTCTATCTCATATTTTAAATGCGGAATGTATTTCTCGCACCATCATTGGCGATCTCTCTGTTAGGAAAATAAAAACACTTTTGACATTTCTATAGTAACCTAGAATGAAATTCTGAATACTAAATGTCATTGTAATCTATAAATCATTATGGATTGAATCAAATTTTTATATATAAACGTTTTAATGATTTTAAGCTTGCGTCCAAGTAATTTCACATGTCATAATATTTATAGAATTTATCTTAATTTCAGAGAAAATAAGAAAAGTACACTTAAGGCGTTCAGTTACATTAACTAGAATTTAATTTCCAATGTGTATTTCATTTTATTATCAGACGCTTTTACCCCAAAACATTTCTTTGTGTGAGAGGAGTCAAAAACTGTACATGAATCTGGAAAATTGTGATATCTAATTTAAAAGTAGTGTGCTAATAAATGGAATCTTGACTTATTAATTTTGCACTAAAATGAATTCCAGTATACTTAAATGATTACATTGAATATTTTAGAGAAATACTTTTAATGATTAAAAGAGAGAGAGAGAGAAACCCCACAGATTTCGGACTACGTTATTTTAAAGAAAAACATTTTCATTTAAGACCTGCAAGATATTTTTAAAAAGTAAAAAATCTAATAAGAATTAAAAAGTAATATTTAGAAATCATTAAACTGCGTTTTTGTTTTAAACATGCGTTTTTATTTTATCATATGAAATTTTAAATTGAAAAAGAAAACTTTAAAAAACAAGTAATATCTATAATCCGTAACATAATTTATGATAAAATGAAAATTGATTGATATTTATTGTGAATTGTAGTAATGTCTTTATAACGAGAAAAATCGCTAATTATTAAATACTATTACTTAGAGTTTGAGATGTAATGGAATTTTTTTTAATTATCTACTTGTCAAATTGCAAGTTTGTTCTCACTCTGAATCTCGGAATTACATTAAAAATAAATATTTAAAAATAATAAAATTGGAACATTAAGCTAAAATTATTCTGTGTTAAGATTGTTCGGAAATCCAAAAGATCTAATATCTGATATATTTGTGAATTTGTTTTTGGTCTGAAACGCATGAGACTAACAGATGCTAGTCAGAAACCATGATATCGAATAGCTTTCCCATTCTTCGGTTTTTTTTCTTTTTTCTGGGAATTAATTAAAAACAGAATTTTATCTAGAAGGACATTTTGCACAGAATTTCCGGACGCTTCAGCTTTTAAAATGTTGTGAGACAACAGTAGCTTATAACTTCAGATTTAATTCCTTTATAGAAAAAAATATATTCCAAAGCATGCCATTTATGGTATTTAGAATTTTTTTTTATTATTGAACAGGGATTTTTTTTCCAAAACCGCCTTAAAATTGACGTGAATTTGTTTCACAAGCTCTCAAGCTCAATTTAAAAAAAAAAAAAAAAAAAAAAAAAAAAACTTTACACATCATTCTTATAATGTAACTCACTGCTATATTTTACATGATTTTTTTTCTGAATTATTTATAATGATGTCAACATGGAAAAAACAATTTTTCGAACAAAATTTCTGAAGGCTAAATTTTCTGTGGCCGAAAAACAATAAATTAATATATATATATATATATTTTAAATATTTTGAGACCTGTGGCCGTAGCATATTATTTGCCAGTTACAATATTTAACAGGACAAAATTCTCCATAACTTTCATGCTTACAATTTTTTATACACTCAATAGCAAGAGCAGTACACTATTTTAGAAATAGGACATTTTTTCAATTTTCTTAAAAGCGGTGAAAAATGTAGTTTTGCCTCGATTATTCAAATGTTCCCCACAGATTTAATCATGTATGTCACCCTCAATATATTAGTAGCAGTACATAATGTGCTTCAGGACCAAAACTAGCCTTTTTTCCACACGTGGCAATCACGGGTTTTGGTGTTCTCTGCCCCTTCTCTTAAAAAGAAAATTTACCATGAGAATTTAAATAAATCTGTAATAGCCGGATCTTGAGATTTTTAAGTGTGTTATCAATAAATACATAATCAGCTTTGTCAAACATTGATTCAATAAAATCTTGAAAACCGAAAAAGAACCGAAATATATTCCGCTTTAAATAATATACAATTCTCCTTTTCAAAGATTTTACGCATTTTACATTTTTTCGGTTAATATAAAAAAATAAATAAATATATATATATATATATACATACATGCGTATGTGTATGTATATGTAACCATTAATTATATTATAATATGAACCATTTGAACTTAATAGAAAAAAAACCATATTGAACATGAGAAAAAATTAAATAAATAAATAAAATGAATACAAATGGAATTTGTAGAACCAAAGCAGAATAATCAAGCCCCAAATCTTTGGAACTACAAATGAAGTGTGTGGTTTCATCTTCGTATCAGCCATGAAAAAGCAAAATAATACGATTTTGGGGCTACCAACCCACATAAAACCAAAATTCAATCAAAAAATAACATTGAAAACAAGGCACAACAAAATTACTAAATTCGATAGAAAAATGAAAACAGAAAAGGGGAAAAAATAAAAAATAATTATCGTAGACATGATAATAATAAATTAATAAATAAATTAAAAGCAGAGTAAAGTGATAACAGAAAAAATAAACCCTACACCATAGTTTACCCTATTAATATTTAAATCAATAACATTTAATTTGACTATGCTAAGCTAAAACCAATATCTTAATTTAGGATATAAAAGATTAAAAAATAGATAATTAATATATGTACCCTATACATTTAGTAGTATTATAGGTCTTTCATTTATTAAAAGTGAAGTGCAATTTAATAATGTAAATGAATAAAATTATTTTAATATAATTGATATAACTAAACAATAATCCATACATTGGTGTTATTTAAACTCCATAGAAACTTTGTTCCAATTTAATTAATGTATTTCCCTCTCTCAATTTTTTTTTTAATATAAAATAACCTTTGTGTTTTATCCAGACAACAGCGCCCTCCGCCGTACTCTAACATCTACCCACCTAACCATCCTATTATATGCATTTTTTATATATTTTTTACATTTTTAATTTTTTATTATTATTTTTATGTTTTATTAATTTTTTGGTTCATTTTTACGCAAAAAGTTAATCAATTTTTAAATCATGTAATAACTAATTGTAAATTAAAGAATAAGTGAATTTTTTAGGAAAACCATTATTTATAGCATCATAAACAAGCTTTTTAATATTTGCATTAATTAAATGAGAAGAACATAAACATTTAATTCTATATAAATGATTAATGATTAAAATACGATATACAGAATTATGAAGATAGGATTTAAAATTAGTAAATGTATTAACTTTAAAATTAAACTCATTCCGTTTATCATAAATATCAGTTATTAGCCTCCGATGCTATTTCTTTCAGACAAGCTAAAAATGTCGTGTCATCAGCCCTGAATTTTCTACTGAACCGATTTTGATAATTATTTTTTTAAATGAAAGCTATTTATTTGTAGTTGTGCCCATTTTAGCTATTTTTTAATTTATTTCCATTTTTATATTTTATTTTTAATTTTAAATGCTTTTTTACGATATTTCTTCAAAATGGTGGCAACTTAGTTTAGATTTTCTCTCTATAATAAAAATTTATTTTCCATTATTACTTTCCACAAGTCAGAAACTTTATTTCATCAGTGAACATGTCCTCGCATTTAAAAGAAAAAGTTAATTGTTTTCGTAAAATTTAACCACAATAAAATGATTGCATATAATTATGCACTAATTGAAGTAAAAAAATACTGAGAAATAATATTAATAATGTAAATAAAATAACAGAAAATAATTTCTGATAAAAATTAATGTCTAAAGCAAAGTAAGAAATATTTCAAATGAGGAAAATGATGGCATTCAGCAACCAGATAAAATGAATTTACAATATTATTACGGGCGCCTTTTTCATATTACTAATAACAGTAACTTTTAAAAAACATTTGAAGAGAAAATGACGTCATTATTTAAAACATCGCATTTTTACTCATAACGATATTACATTTCAATATTTCTTTTCATTATGGACATTGAGATTGAGATTTTACTTTCAGATGACTTCAGTTAGTAAAAATAATGTCATAGTAAGAATAAAATTATTTTTATTTATTTATTTTTTTATTTTATTTTATTTTTATTTTTTTAATAAATCGATTTTTCTGTAGTGCATATAAAATAAAATTTCTGGATTTCGCCGGCACTCAGATTACAATTTTAACTGAAGATGTGCAAATATTTGCATGCAAAATTGTAACTGGAAAACTTGACATTAAGTTTGGAAATATATTTATTATATATTGATTAAATAATGTAATTACTTTTGCTTTATTTAAGCCAAATCGATCGGGTCTTTTAAACATTTCATTCGTCGAATTCGACGGGATTTCACTCGTTTTATTCTTAAAATGCATTTCCTTTTTCCCAGAGTCTATAAAAAAGCGTTTAAACTACAGAAAAAACCCGTTTTTGATGAATCTAGTCAATGAAGAAGTAGCACGTCAAATTGTATCTCTTTATTATTCCGCAATTCCAAAGTCTCAGAGAGAAATTGCTAATCAACTGGATATTTCACGCCGTTCTGTTTGCTATTATATTGATAAACACAAGAAAAATGAAGTTAGTTCATTGCATTCTAAACGGGGTCGCCCTTCAAAAAAACCTCTATCGATTTTTTTTTTTTTTTTTTTTTTTTTTTTTTTTTTTTTTTTCTAATCGGAGACGAAACTGAATTCTGCAATGGCAGTATCTACATTCAACTTGTTAATTTGTTTTTCTTTGATATAATTTTAAGATTTAAAAAGTTAATGGAATTATTATAAAGCAGGTGTTTTGTAATTTCTAGATTAGATGGATAATCAACTGGGAATTGAGATATACTGGTATTATCAGTATCAATTAAAATTATATTATCAATATATGGATCGCAATTATATCGATATAAATGTAATTTATTATCAAAATATTTACGTTCATGATTGTCGGACGTTCCTCTCAGCCCGCACAACTTTGAAGAAAGTCCGTGTTAGTTATAGCTGCCACCACCGATATTATTAGATGATATCGGTCACCAACTGTGAGGATTGTGTAAATGAACACTGACGCTGTCAATTAACTGAATTAACAATTTATTTAGATTATATGTACACAATAAATACGCTATTTACAATTATATGCAATCACAACTCGGATATAGGTGATCCGGTTCAACATTAAATAAAATACAGTAAAGGTTGGCTGTGTACTGTTCAAATTATACCTTCTCCCTCACACTCAATGCACGTTAGATTCACTTTATCGGAGATCAATTTCGAATCTCCCAACACATAGATATTTTGCCTACGCTATCCGGCCCAGAGTACTACGCACAAGGACCTCTGTTTTACACTACTCTCTCGGTACGAGCCCAGCTACGAACTCTACACTAGGACCTCTGTCCTACACTCCTCTAGGTATGAATCTCAGATACGAACTGCACACAAGGGCCTCGGTCCTACATTGCTCTCCAGGTACGAGCCCAGCTACGAACTACTCAAAACTCAGACAAGATTTGACCTTCACAAATCACTGCCTTCCCCAATGTACACACCCCTGTGGAGCTTCTTCATTGGACGCATTCCACATTGCTTTCTTGATACGTGATATGTTCCTTGTTTGCTCATCATTCACATACATCGCTGACGGATGAACACGACTCTCGGCAATATTCTCTTTCTCACTCACCACCTGTACATGATCACCTGTCACTTCTCCCTTCAACAAAGAAAGAATGTCATCTTGAAAATTCCAGTACACAGCCGGTACAATACATAAAATATTAAGATAGAGAAATAATAGAAATTCCGATTTGTAGCAGATGCTTACTCAGAACCTGACAATGATGATATAAGTCAGATAATATACTAGATGTACAACCACCTTGTGGTATACCAACTTTTTGTACATATATTATGTTATCTTGCATTATAAAATTTTTATAAGGTGGTTTGGTGTAATAACGCCAGGCGGAGTAAAAACCAAGTGCTAATATTTTGCATAATTATGAAATAATCTGGTAAATGACACACATGTGCTCTGCGCAGAAGGGTTTTGAGTCATATAAATCGCAAAAAACAGCTTCAAGATAGTTTGTATCATTTTTAGGTCTTATTGTTTTTACAAGCAACTAAAATTAACGCTTGATCTAAAATTTGCGAGGTACGTTTTGTGATGTGAAGATTATTATTATTTTTTTTAATCCGGAAATACTTTGTTAATTACATAACTTTGTAATACATTTCATGGACTTTCAAAATGCTGTTGAAGATTTTGGATATCTTCTCGAGATAATTGGTAGTTTAAAATATACAGCGCAATAACTATAACGGGGTAACAACGCCAATCCTTGGCATTAATACCTCGGTTGATTCCCTACAGTGGCCGAGCTACATCCTAAATACTGATTCAAATAAGCACAGTTAAAACTGTGCAATGTTTCTAATAATTCTATTTAAGCGGTCCTTTTTAAGCAAAAAGAAGTCAGGGTCTGTTATTCTTTCGCTTCATCCCCCCCCCCCCACACACACACACACCACACCTTTATTTTTCTTACACTTTCACAAAAAAATTGAACATTTTCAATAGCTTAGAATGCAATTTGTCTATTTCTAAATTTCTAGAGTTTGTATTTTTAGAATTGGGCAATCTACATGCAATTATTCCATCTTATTTCATAGTTTTGTTTGCATGGCGTTATTACCCATATAGGTGGGTAATAACGCCAAATAGCATTGGTCAAGAAATCACGCCATTACATTTTATGAATACATATCTGTTAAATTATTTTTTATATACAGATAGTAAATAAGTTGCTGTATCAAATCATATATTTGTTTGAAAAATACAAAATAAACTGAGCCGTGAAAATTGGTAGAACCTTAAGGGTGTTCTTAAATCAAAAAGGGCAATTTTATGATACATGCATTAATTTATTTTTGTTCGGAAATGCATGAAAACTGCAGGTGTTGCTATTCAGAAACTGTCTAATAGCACTCATTCTTTTGTTTTTTAAAAAATACAATAGATTTGTCATAACAAGCCTTCAAAGTTAACACTTTTGAGCATATTTCCCGACGAAAGCAGAAAAACCGGTAGAAAAGGAGGAGAAAAACGGGTGATTGCGTCATCGAAATAGCTTATAACTCGATAAGTAATTTAATTATCATAAAATGGAAAAATAAGTTCAATTCGAAATCGCTTTCATAGTCAGGCATTAAAATTTTATAACTTTCTCTTAAAAAATGAATTTGTAAATGTGTCAAACGTTTTTCGCTTGTTGAGCAGATCAGTTAAGAACACCCTTAATGCATAATCTAGATTATGATGTTATATGCATGCATGCAAAAAAAAAAAAAAAAAAAAAAAAAAAAAAAAAAAAAAAAAAAAATCAGCCATTCCATCAAATAGTTTTTTTTAAATCTTGGTGTTAGTCGTCAAAAAATCAAGTTTTAAGAAAACACGACTTAAAGTTGAAATTATATGGATGCGGCTATGTAAGTATTGATACATAAATGCTTATAACTCCGTTAAAAATGCTAATATTTTTATGCGGTTTTTTGCATTGAGAAATTAGTTGAATAATCAAACTAGATCATAAAAAAATCGATTTTTTGAAAAGTTTTCAACCCCTGAGCCCCTTTAACGTGGCGTTATTACCACAAGGTGCCTTATGACATTAGTTAAAGTAAGAAAATAATCAGTTTCAATGTTCATTGATAGATCCAAATCATGTTGATATTTTTTAAAAAGTGCATTTATTATATTATGTAAATCTAATAAATCGATATTATTAGAAAGATCTTTGAAGTCATATGCAGTTATATTTTTTATACATTTAAGATTTTTCATAATATTGACCAATTCATAACTATTCTTTATAGTATTTATTATTATCACTGGTTTTTGTAATTTTATATATTTGATTAAGAACTATTAATAGAAGTTTGTTAGCAGCATTTTTATAAGTATTGCAACCAATTGTAACTGTTCTAAATTTAACTGGATTCTTATCAAATTTGAGTATAAGAACTAGATAAGGATATTTAAAGTTAGTAGAGTTAATGTCTAATAATTCATAAAAGCCTTTAATTTTATGATTTTTTACAATTATGTTAACATTAGTTTTTTGGAATGTGTTATTAGAAGATTACTAGATTTAAGCAGTTGATGATAATAGGATTTATATATAACTGCATAATTATTTGGAGATTTGTCAACATAAGTTATTACAGTTTTGTTGCAATTTAGTGATTTGCTGGAAAAGATGCTTTGTATTTATATAATCCAGATGTGAAATATTGTATTTTAAAGTCTTAGTTAATTTATCAATAACTAAAATTTTACATTGATTGAAATATTCAATAGGTTTGTTATAGTATATTGCGATTTTATATATAAATATATATATATATCATAAGTAAATTGTTTTATTATATAATTAATGTTTTATTTGAATGTAATTCTATACTTAGTACCATAACCCATGAATTTTTTCAGAGTTAAGTCATATACAGCATTTAGATTTCCAGTAATAATATGCCCGTGATCATTATTAATGTATTTGTGTAGAGAGGGGTGATTGCATTTGCAGGGGAAAGTACTATCATCAGAAGTATTTTTAAGAACGAATTATAATTAAATATATTTCTTCCTATAGTTATTGAATACTTTGAAGTTTTTGATACTTGAATATTATTTATAGGAAAATTTCAGTTTTTATCATTTATTATAGTATTTACATTGAATTTATTAAATATTTGATTAGAAAAAGTTATTACCATTTGAGTATTAGTATTTTGAGTTTTAGGGGTTTTTTAGTAAATTTATATTGAAAAGATTAACTCTAGTTGTCAGGTTCTGAGACCACCTCTGCTAAAGATTGGAATTTCCGTTATTTCTCTATCTTAATATTTTTTGTATTGTACCGGCTGTGTACTGGAATTTTCAAGGTGACATTCTTTCTTTGTTAAAGTGAGAATTGACAGGTGTCATGTACAGGTGGTGAATAAGAGAAAGAGGAGATTGCTGAGAGGCGTGTTCATCTGTCAGTGATGTAAGTGAATGATGAGCAAACAAGCAACATGTCACTAATCAAGAAAGGAATGTGGAATGTGCCCAATGATTAAGCTCCAAAGGGTGGTTTATATTGGGGAAAGCAGTGATTTGAGAAAAGCAAGTCTTGTCTGAGATTTGAGTAGTTCGTATCTGGGGTTCGTACCTGGAGAGTGTATAGGACAGAGGTCCTGGTAGAGAGTGCTCTGTGTTGTAGAGCGTGAGCAGTGCGTATCTGGAGAGCAAGGGACACAGAGGTCCTGGTGTTTAGTGCTCTGGGCTGGATAGCATAGGCCGAGTATATATGTGTTGGGAGATTCGAAATTGGTCTCCGATAAAGTGAATCTAACGTGCATTGAGTGTGAAGGAGAAGGTGTAATTTGAACAGTACACAGCCAACTTTTTACGGTATTTAATTTAATGTTGAACCGGATCATCTATATCCGAGTGGTAATTGTATATAATTGTAAATAGCATATTTATTGTGTACATATATTCTAAATAAACTGTTAGTTCAGTTAATTGACAGCGTCAGTGTTCATTTACACAATCCTCACAGTGGGTGACCGATATCACCTAATAATGTCGGTGGTGGCAGCTATAACTACCACGGACTTTCTTCAAAGTTGTGCGGGCTGAGAGGAACGTCCGACACTAGTCATAGTAAGATTATAAAAAATATCTGAAAAATGTTTAGAGCAAGTTTTACTCAGAAATATATCAGCAATTGTAATCTGAAACAGAAAAAAGACCTTTTAAAACTATTAAATTACAAGCGAGAAATTGTAAAAAAAGAACGCTCCTATAGGTTTAAGTTTAGCGTTCTAGTTTGTTCGTATGACTAGTGTAGTTTCACGCGAAAGCATTTGCATGCTAATGTTAAACCTATGGGAGCATTCCTTTTAGAATTCAAGCTCGAATTTTTACGTTTATTTTATTTATTATTATTATTATGATTATTTTGTTGTTGTTCATTTGATATTTAAGGTCGCTATCTAACGTTGCGTACTTTTAATTTTGTAAATTTGGTTGCATTTTTTTAATGAAGCTACTTTAATTTCAGAAAACGCTCCAAACAATTTTCCGAAATATTTAAAAAATTAATTAATTAATTAATTAAACCCGAAAAAGTACAGCATTAGATATTGATCTCAACTATCTCTTGAATATATATACATATATATATGTTGCGGCCAAAACCCGGAGCCTGGCCAATTCTAGAACAGGCCGGCCAATACCCGAACTGGCCAAGCTTCCCGGCCAATACCCGAAATACATGAAATGAATAGCGTATTTCGGGTTTTGGCCGGCCACTTCGCGAACTGGCCGAGAAGCCTTGGCCAACACCCGAATTGGGGATTTAAGGCTACCCAGTAGATGCGGCGCCGTCATGAAATTCTTTTAGAAATTGTTTCTTATTCAAAGAAGAACGTAATTTGCGACGGTTCCGTTTGATGGCACTGATATGCACACGTGACAGAAAAGGATATTTCCATGCTATTCTGATATGCCACCTTAGTGGTCTAAATTGCCATTTTTTCTAATAGAAATATTATTTTTTATTTGTATAAAAATGGTCTCAGTAAATTTATAGTATTTCGCATTATTTCCAATTCTTTTGAACCTGATTAACTACATTCTGCAGAAGATTCTTTACAAATTAAAATAAACACGAAGGGGGATTTTTTAAAAGTAATAAACGTAACTCATCGACAAATATGCAATTTTAAACTTAAAACAAGAAAGGAAATGAATCACTGTGTAGATTACAAAATATCATGCAACTCTATCGCAATGTTGTTAAGAGAATTTACTCCGGTTCTTTTTATGTAAAGAGATATCCACATAAGCATAAAAAAAAAGTAAAATTTCATTTCAGCAATAGGTTTCCGCAACTAGTAATCTATTTATTTTATCTTTCATTAAAGCTTTCTATGATCTACAAATTGCTTTACAAATAAATATTAAAAGTTTATCGCAGCTGGAAATGCACATGAAAAACAATCGGAATATAAATGGTAAATTCCACCTACTCAATAATCTATAGAAAACATGTTGTAGAGCATATTAGAAATGTATAAAGGGTTTATTATGTTTGAAGTTGTGAAATATCAAAAAAAAATACTCTGTAAAAGTATTTCTCGCATATATCATAATTCCTTATCGGAATACTTTTTTGGAGTCCCTATTAACGATTTATAATGATTTCTTAATCAATATTCTACAAAGAAACCTACTGTTTCCCTCATGAGTGAGGCATATAAATTTTACTATGTTTGAAATATGCCATAATTCTTTATTGGAATTGTTTTGGCGCCCCTATAAATGATCTACAAATGCTACTTAATCAATACGCAACAAAAGACATTGTTTCTCACATCAGTGAGGCTCATGAATTGCATTATGTTTGAAATAGTGTAATATCATTAAAATAACCTATAACAGATTTTTTGGCATACATCATAATTCTATACCGGAATTCTTTTTGGCGTTCCTGTAAACGAACTGTAACGGCTATTTAATCAATACTTTACAAAAAAAGTATCACATGTGCATTATGTTCGAAATCGTGTAACATCATTAAAATGCCTTATAAAAGATTTGTTCGCATGTATTATATTTCCTTATAATGGCTACCTAATCAATATTCTAAAAAAAAATATTGCTACTCACATGAGACAGGCTTGTAAATTGCATTATGTTTGAAATAGTGCAACATCATTAAAATACCCTATAAAAGGTATTTTGGCATACATCATTATTCTTCATCGGAATTCTTTTTGGCGTTCTTATAAACGTACATTAGAATGGCTACTTATTCAATATGCTACAAAAAATTTATATCCCACATATGCATTATGTTGAAATAGTGTAACATCATTAAAATACTTTATGAAAGATTCCTTGCATTTATCATAATTCTTTATCGGAATACTTTTTGCGTCCCTACAAATGAGCTATATTGACTACATAATCAATACTCTACAAAAAAGCATTGCTTCCCACATGAGAAGGGCATATAAACTTCATTATGTATGAAATGTATCATAATTCTTCATTGGAGTCATTTTTGATGTTTCTATTAACGAACTATGATTACTAATTAACCAATACTCTACAAAATATATATTGCTTCCTACATAAGCTAGGGTTGTAAATTGCATTATGTTTCAAATAATGTAACATTATAAAAATGCCCTAAAAAGGATTTTTTGGCAAAATCATAATCTTTATCGGAATTCATTTTGGCGTCCCAATAAACGAACTAAAATGGCTACTTAATCAATATACTCTATAAAAAAAGTTCTTCTACACTAGAGAAGCATGTCATTTTCATTAAATTTGAAATAGTGTAACATCATTAAAAGGCACTAAAAAATTCTTGCATCATTTTCTTAGTAATAAAATTTTCAGTGTTTCTGAAAAAATCTAGAATTGCTATATTTCATGCACTGTAATAAATAACTGTTTGTCGTCTTTATTAATGATACATAGGTACCAATTTTATTGTAATGTAACAACATTAAAATGTACCGTAAAAACGATTCTTATTGATTATATTGAAACGAAATATTTTTGTATATCCCAGTAAATTAACAAAAAACAGTACACAATTCCCTATCAGTGCCAAAATAAATTGATAAACGAAATAAGATAACAAATACAAGTCATCCCGAGCCTTTACTCGAGTTGGAGAACGGCCAGGTAGACGACTACACTATTTGAATTCATAGACACTTTCAACTGTGTTAGAAATGATTAAACCGAGTGCCTCTATCTATTTCGGGAATTGGCCAATCACATCTGGCCAGTTCGCGAATTGGCTAATCGCATCTGGCCAGTTCGCGAATTGGCCGGCCAATTCTAGAATTGGCCAGTCATTTTTAAACGTTACTGGCCAGTTCGGGAATTAGCCGGCCAGTTCTAGAATTGGCCGATTTCGGGTTTTGGCCGCAACATATATAAATATATATATTTATTTATTTATTTATTTAAAAGTAATAAAAGCAAGCAAGATATTCGACATGAACACTTCAATAGGTTTAATATTACAGGTGACTAATTTAGTCTCATAGTTGTAAATTTAGAAATTATTCAATTACCATTGAATGATTATTATTATTACTTACCCATCATACGTAGTATTCGGTAAGTCTTGCAATCGTTTTGAAAATCGATTTCTTTTGACGGATTTACACGTTTCGGACACTGGAGATTCTGAAAAACATTAAAAAAAAAAAAAAAAAAAAAAAAAAAAAAAGAATTTTGCCGTCCGTCCGTCTGTCTGTCTGCCTGTCTGTCTGTAACCGCTCTATCTCCCGAACAAATTGAGATAGAGACTTGAAGTTTTGTATGTGCTTAGTATGTAAGAATGGGACGAAGCTTATTTAATATCAGTAACCTCGATTATCCGGAACTATTTTTTTCGGACACTCGAAAAATTCGTTCTGATGAAAGGTATATATTTCATATATTATGTTATGCATATCCATGATGGGTAAGTATTACGGTGGCCTCCAATGACTAGTTATTATTGTTATTATTATTTCAAGAAAAAAAATATATGAACAATTATGCCTGCTAAGATGGAAACCTTTTATAAAACTGGATATATTTCGATTCCTTTCGTTTAAATTTTCAAAGTTTTATTGAATCAATGTTTAACAAAGCTGATTACGTATTTAATGATTACATACTAAAGATTTCCCAAATCCGGCTATAACAAATTTATTAATATTCTCATGATAAGTTTTCTTTTGAACGGGGCGAGAGAGGGAGAGCGGGCACCAAAATTCGAGTTTGCTACGGATGCAAAAAAGGCCTAATATTAACCTTGAAATAAATAACTTACTGCTACCAATCCCTCTCTCTCTCTCTCTCTCTATATATATATATATATATATATGTATATATATATATATACACACGGTTTAATCCGATGAATACATTTGAATAATCGTGGCTTAACTACTTTTTTCACGGTTTTTAAGGAAAAAAAATGTCCTTTATTATTATTATTAATAATTTTTTTTTTTTTAACAATTCTACCTAATAGAATTGTTATATTATAATAATACCCGTTTATTATTTATAATTTTAGATGTACCTCACTTTCAGGCATTAGTTTTTCTCAATACAAAAACTACAAACACAAATTTTCTTATTTATACTCCTTAATTTTAAATAGAATGGTATTTGGGGGGATTTTGGCGTACTGCGCTTGCTACTTAGAGTATAAAAAAGTTGTAAATAAGAAATATTATACAGAATTTTGTCCTATTTGATATTGTAACTGACATATTTTGCTATGGCAACAAATCTCGAGATATTAAAAAAATAAATAAAATAAAATAAAATCCCAAAATTTTGTTGTTTTTTGACCACAGAAAATTTAGCCTTGAGAAATTTTTATTCGAAAACGAGGTTTATCCATGTTAGCATCATTATGAAAATATCAGAAGAAAAAAAATCTTCCACCCGATTTTTGAAAAGTAAAATGTTTATTTCGCCTGGACTAAAACAATCAGGAGGGGGAAAATGTTGTTTAAGGGTGCTGGTCAGTCAGCTTCCGAATTCCCTTTCGTAAGGTTAAGTATATAGACGTTTGATGCATTTTTATATTTAAAATATCTCCAAAAGTAAATCAATATTTTTAACCTATTATTGACCGTAAGGTAACGGAATATTTTTGATTGTCCCTGTAATCGATCTATGCATCCGATTTTCATAAAATTTGAAGTGACTCGACAAAATTATGTAATAATTATGTATTTTAAATTTCAAACGTATAAAATACATTTGAAACTTTTTCCCCATTGACCATAATGTAATTGAATACTTTTGATTGCTCTTGTAATTGATCTATGCACCCGATTATAAAAAAAAATTGAAATAACTCGACAAAATTATTTAATAATTATGTATTTTAAGTTTCAAACGATTAAAGTGCATTTGAAACTTTTTTCCCCTTTGACTGTAATGTAATAAAAAACTTTTGATTGGCCCTGTAATTGATCTATGCATCCGATTTTCATAAAATTTGAAATGACTCGACAAAATTATGTAATAATTATGCATTTTAAATTTCAAACGATTCGGTTGGGTTGTTTTTGCGTTGTTATATGCGGACAGACGGACGGACTGAACGACCACTATAGGTGCTACGTATTTACATAATTACGAACGCACCTAAAAAGCGATAAATATGAGAACCTAACGTTTATCGAAAAATAGTGAGATGCACTCCATTTTTTGGAATTCATTGTTGCAAATGTTTTTGTCGAAATTTATCTGGAAGGTTTAAAATATTAATCACCGCTCATTAGCTTTTAACGCATAAAATATTAAATTAAACACATATTTTATAAATATTTTGACAATTTTGAAACATCCTTTAAGAAAAGTACAAATAAATAAGACAAAAATGTTAATTTTCTAGGGAGATTTTTTTCCGCATATAACAACGCAAAAACTACCCAACCGAATTATTTGAAATTTAAAATATATAATTATTATATAATTTTGTCGAGTCATTTCAAATTTTATGAAAATCGGATGCATAGATCAATTACAGGGACAATCAAAATTATTACGTTACATTACGGTCAATGGGGAAAAATGTTTCAAATGCATTTTAATGGACTACACTAATTCGAACACAATAAAATTGTTATGCCTCTATGAACATACATATTATAATATACATTTTGCACAATCTGTGGTACAAAAAGCATTTTTTATTGATTTACAAGGTCACACAAAAGTATTCCATTACATAATGGTATAGGGAAAACATTTTTTTTTTTTTTTTGGTGCGATAATTGTAATTGACTATTTAACATTTGATATTGACTATTTAACATGAGATTGATATAAATTGCTGAGGAATACTACAAGTTATTTCCTGTATAAAAGAAAGTAGATAGTATAGCGTATGATATACGTCGCTGAGATGTAATAAAAATTATTTCTTGTATATTTACAGGAACACATACACACAAAATATATATATTTCACTACTGTACTCTATCCGAAGTACTATCTACTAGCAGCAAGATCTGAATATTTTTAAAACATCGTTATCATACGAAAGCACCTCATTTGCCACGCTTTACGTGGAATTTCCAACTTGTTTAAATATACGAATGTGCAAATCCTTTTAAGCACTTAAACTTTCTAATTTACTATACGAATGCATTTTATTCCCATACATTTAACATTAATAAGGGGGTGGGGAGTTAATTGATTAAACCTCTTAATGGAATTTTAGAATATTAATGATGTGAAAAAAAATAAAACTATTGTTCTAAAAATGTTTGCATGTTTGTAATTTTATTTATACGTAATACATTTCGTATATTTTTAAGTTATTCATAATGGATTATAATTCCCGTTAACGCTGTAAAGCGTTACGGAGGTTAGTTATATTTCATATGGGAACTATATCTACAAAATGGTTCTTTATATAGATATGTACTGTGAAAACAAAGCAGGATGTTGAATTCCCCTCGAAAGGGGAACTGACCAGTGACCATGACATTGAAGAATCATTGGGACAGGAAAGAGTGCGAAAACAGATGTCTAATGAGGAAAAAAATTATCATTCGTCTTATCTTACTCCAGGGCCCGTACACCAAAAAGTGTTTGTCAGAAAGAAGCGAATAAGCGCCAATGTGGTAGCCTCTCTTAATTACAAGTCAGTTGGCTCTTATCTGTTGTTTCTTTCCCCATTCCTGCATCCCCATATGTAAGATCGGTACTGAGCCGCGAAAGGGGAGGGGGCGGCCGCCTCGGGCGCGGAATCTTAGGGGGCGCCCAATTTATATTATCAGCGTCATTTTTGGTCTGTCTCAAGAAAAAGTTGAGGGTAGGGGGCGTTAAATTGATATTTTGTCCCGGGCGCAGTTTTCCGTACGCAAGCCCTTTGATGTAGTGGAGGGTATACGCTGTATACCTTCTGGATTTTTTAAAGGAACACCGTATACCCTCTGTTTCTGAAGAAAGCCATAATATACATACTCTAGGATATACTCTCTGTCTTGAGCGTATACCCTCTGCTTAGAGAGTATATCCTCTATTACTTTTACCAATTACTGTCTAAAGATGACCCACGCCGTGTGACGTTTTAAATGTCAGGAATTGTCCTTGTATATCGCTGGTCGCGAGAGAGTTATACAAAATATCAGTAGTTTATAACTAACACTGATACTACTTTTAATGCTCTTCAGAAAACAAATTGTTGCTTTCTTGCCATTATTCTCGATGGTTCTCTCGAAATTTTCACAAAACGTATTTTACGCAATGATTTCTGAATGGCAGTAATTCAGCTATAACGTTTAGCAACGCATCGCATTTCATCATGGGTCTGATACTTGCTCGAAAATCGAAGTGGCAAAATCCAAATAGAAAAAAAATTTATTTTCTTGCTGAAAACACACGTCTACTCACTTATTATTATATATTCGAGTATTAATGCTGCATTTCTTCTTTTTAATGGTTTATTTACCTATTTAGGATTTTTTAGGTGGCAATCGTAATTATATAAATACATAGCATTTTATGCGTTCTGTTTTGAAAAAATATAAATGATTTAAGGATCAAGTTGGTATAAATGGGGCTACGCGCCATATACACCACAACACGATCTCATGAGAAGACATGAGATGAGAGAGAGAAATATAAATGATTGATTTCTGATAAAACATGGAGCCATTATTATAGGCTATATTAAATTCTAAGTATCTGTATTAATGCTAAAAACAAATAAAGGTATATGAATCATTATATAGCCATTTTCTTTTAAAGTTTCTTGAAACACAGCATCGCTTTTTGCTAGATTTGTGTATTATTCTGCGAATCTGACGTCTTAAGCATATTTTTCTATAGATGTTAAGAATGCATCATAAATTTTAAAGATTTCAGCGGATGCGAATAACATCATTTTATGTAAAATAAAAACGTACACTTTAAGTCTTACTCAAATATGTTTTGTACGATCTATATTTACATACATATATTTGTTTATCGGGGGAGGGGGACACTAAATTCTGAAAAGGCAGAATTCTTGTTTTCTAGTTCATTGAATGTGTTTTTGGCAAACTAGTGTTAATAAATTGACTCTAAAATAAAAATAAATGTCAAAGTTGCTACTAGATGACTTTACTTAGCAGAATTTTACAAGAAAATGCTTATTTAAGGTTATATCTAACACTGCAATGATAATTAATAGACGTTTCATACCTTTACATTTCTTTTTCTAATCTTGATTTAAACAAATAATCTGTTGTTCCTGATCATCTGCGCCTTATAAGTTATCCCTTTGCTAAATTATAAATTTCTAGGCTCACAGTTTCAAAAAAAAAAAAAAAAAAAAAAAAAAAAAATCACAACGGAAATAAAACTAAGAAGGTGATCCATCCATTTGAAGTTGAATTATATTTTTACTGTCTTCTATCTGAACAAGAAAAAAGTATTTAATTCGTGAAAAATTTCGAGTTCCTCTTTTCGACGGACTTGCACGTTTTATGAGGTCAGAGATTCCAAAAAATATGTTTTTACAAAATGTCTGTCTGTGAGTCTGTAAATCAGTCAGTATGTCTGTCTGTATGTAACATAAATTTTGTGAGCGCTCTATCTCATGAATTAATGCACAAAATTTCACAAAACTTTAGAGTCAGTTAGACCTTTATATAAACTGAATTAGTCGTTGAGCCAGGAACTTGTGTGGTTTCATCTCTGGGGACATGATAAACTATATATTTTTGGATTCACCACAGTAACAGCATTTCATTTATCCATGATACTTTCAAAATTAGGGTAGCTTTTGGGCGCCATATTGGAAAATGGCCGCCGTCGTTGAGTTAAGAGGTCGTGTGGTTTCATGTCAATGGACATGGTAAATCATACATTTTCGGATTCATCAGAACATCAGCATCTCATTTGTTCATGATACATTCAATACTGAGGTAGTTTATGGACGCCATATTGGAAAATGGCCGCCGTCGTTGAGGCAGGGACTCTTGTGATTTCATCTAAACGGACTTGTTAAACCATACTATTTTGGATTCACGACAACATCAGAGTGACATTTATCATTGATATTTTCAAAATAAGAGTAGTTAATGGACGCCATATTGAAAAATGGCTGCCACCGTTGAGCCAGGGGCTCGTGTGGTGTCATTTCAGATGACTTGTTAAATCATACACATGCATTTTTTAGATTCACCACAACATCGGAATGATATTTATCCATATTTACAAAATCAAGGTAGCTTATGGGCGCCATATTGGGAAATGGCCACCATCGTTGATCCACGGGGGCGTATTTTCATGTCGGTATACTTTGTAAATTATACATTATTGGATTCACCACATCAGCCACAACATGACATTTATCCATGATATTTTCAAAAACAGATTAATCAATGGACGCCATATTGGAAAATTCTTCCGATAAACGCAGTGACAGAAAAAATTCTCTTGATTTTACAATGCTGTAAAATTAACAGGAGGATTAAAGAGACAATAAGTAAAGACACGTAGGGTTCATAAACAATGACAAAGTTTAGTCAAAGACCTGCCGCAGTTTAAAGATATTTTTGATACCAGGGGAGAATTTCTTCACATGATTCGTGAAGAGCCACAATCAGTTTTTCAGAAAAAACTATTCTGCATCCATATCCGTCTTTCAGCAAGATCCAGAGAATGACGAACGTGATATCTCATATTTACAGAACATGGTAATCAACGAATAGATAAATAAAGGCAGGCTAACAGAATCAACTGAAGCAACTGCAAATCCAGAAATTGTGGAAGACATGATCGAAACTCGTGAAATGACTGAAGAAATTTACCAAACTTTCATGAGAGAATATCTGTCTGAAGACTCAAAGGCAGAAGGATTTTTCAAACCTCCAATAAGCTAAACACATTTTGTAACTTGAAAAGAAAGAGAATTTGAAGTTAAATAAATCAGAGCTTGTTGCCATGGCAAAAGGAAATCTGTTTTCTCAGATGACAATCTTTGCAGAACGAAGAAATTTGGATATAAGAACTGTCTTTTCCTACCATCTAGGGCTTCTTCAATAATCCTTAGCAATCCTTTTTGATGGCTAAATGCGAAAAAATAAAAAATAAAACTGAAGGATGACAAAATTGCGACTGCTGAAAAAATGCAAATAATGGTGGTGTTAATATAAATGACAGAATGTGCTTTATTCAAAGCTACCATATGAGCTACAATCATTTTCACAACTAGCAAAGTATCTGCTTTTTTGAAATAATACCAGATTATATATCCTCTCGAAGGATAGATGTTGTATTTGATACATATAAGCAGTTGTCAATAAAAATAAATGAAAGAAAAATATGAACTGTACAAACAGTACGAAAATGGAAGCAAGTTTTATCTGACGAGGAGGACAAGAAAGAACTTATGCATTTCATTTCTCAAGAATTGCAAAATGAACATTATTTGTTATAGTTGAATACACAAGTGCTGTACGTTATCTAGGGAGAAAAGTATTATGAATTAAAGAAATAACTAGTTGAAGAATCCACTAAATTGACTTGCTTCCAAGAAGCGGTGGTACACAATTCATATTTTGCATACACCATGCTTTCCCTTGAAAGGCAGTCACTGTCAGTGCAATAAGTGCTTTTGAAGACAAGGGAAAATGATGAATCAGAACACAAATTTCGGGATGCGCTTAAGGCGTTTGATACTTTCAAGGAATTATAGCATGTAGCGCGTTCAAGGAATTGCGCTACATGCTATATATTTTTCTGTAAAACAAAAAATCGTATTGCCTTTTGTCGTGTAGTAATACACTCTACTTATAGGTAATGCAAGCCAATTACAACGGTCTTGTTCGGAAGAAGTGCCTACAGGCTGATTGTGATCTTCCATACCATATAAATATGGTTGGAATTTTGGAACAGATAGTGAGGGAAAAGGCTCTCTAGAGATCCAGTGCAATGGCAGTCCTCTTGCTCCTGAAGCTGCTTTGGAACTGGTGTCATATTTTTGTTCAAGAACATGTGCGACACTATTATGTGTGTGTCTATTTAATAACCTAATGTATAAGCATATGCAGAACATAGAACTGTTCTATGACGATTGAAGTTATTTGGATACAGAAATGCGAACTAATCATGATAGAAGTGCAGAAGACTAAGATTTCTGTTATTTATTAACCCGTTCGTGACCAGCATCTTTTACAAAAATTTAATTCAATTGACACCAGTTTTTGTCAAAAAATTTAATTTAGCTTAGCAAACAAGAGAATGTCTTAATTAGATAAGGAAAATTATATCTTTTTAATAGTATCCAAAAAGCGATGGAAGCACGTTTTGAAGTTGCATATATGCACCCTTGGTCCCGAAAGGGTTAATTCTTAACAGACTAATTACAATAGTTTCACCAGTACTACTTTTTTCTTGAATTGCTGTGTCTTATCCACATGAAAATAATATGCATTGAAATGTAAAACAAGATTTCGATTTTCATCCATCGCAAATGTCTTTTGATCGGTTTATCTAGTTGAAAATGCTAATAATCATATTGAAATAAAATCTTAACAAATGTATAATTTGTATAACGTTATATGTTCAATAATATTTGTTCTCTGCATTTTTCCCTTGAATTTTAATTGTGTGGTAATGGTTAAAAAGAAAAAAAAATAATTTGTATCTATGTGCGATAGATGGCGCTCATTTTTTCAATATGGCTTCTATAAGCTACCACAATTTTAATAGTATCATCATAAAATGAACTACTTGGACCATTGTGAATCCAAAAAGGTATATATCACCAAGTCCCCAGAGATGAAACCAAAAACCCTAATTTTGGCTTCTGGCTCAACGACTAAATCTGTTTAGTTTTTGGTGTATATCGCCCAACAGGTGACGCTGCTATGCTGCCTTTTTCACGCTATCCACAATTGCTTTATCTCAATAAATAATGGGCGGATTTTCATAAGACATTAAATTTAGTTTGTTCTTACAACAGGTGGCGCTGCTATGCGGTAATATTTGTGATTATCGCAATAGCTCTATCTCACGGACCAATGCGAAAATTTTTATCAAACTTCAGATTCAGTTAGTCCCTAACATAAACTAATATTCTGTAGTTTTTTTTTTTGTTTTTTGTTTTTTGTTTTTTTTTTTTTGAGTAAATTGTTTAACAGGTGACTCTACTATGCGGCATTATTCACGATTATCGCAATAGCTCTATCTCAGGATCTAATGCACGGATTTTTATCAAATTTCAAAATCAGTTAGTCCCTGATATAAATTAGTATTCCTTAGTTTTAGAGTAAATCACTCAATAGGTGCCGCTTCTATCCAGGTTTTTTTTACGACTTCTGTGATAATTGTACCTCAAATACTAAAACACGGATTTTCGTCAAATTTCAGATTCAGTAGAACTTGAAATAAGATGTTGCAGATTAGATTTCGGTGTAAATTACCTAATCGGTGACGCTGCTATGTTTAATTTTTCTAGAAGTATTAACGTGCATGAGATAGAAGAAAGTTTTTGGATTGCCACATCGGACTAGTTTAGCTTTTCTTTAGGAGAATAACACCCTAATAGTCATGGTGTCATGACAGGTGTGATGTTGCATGTCAAATTAAAAATTCCTATTCTGATAGTTTCCAAGTAATCATGATTTTAGAGTAATTTTTAATCAATTCATCCTTTTAAACCTCGAATATTTTAAAAGGCATTCCTAGCAAGTATTTATGTCTTAAAAATTAACCACCATGACACATTTAATATTTCTAGTCTGACCATATCCAAAGAAATCTTCATTCTAGAATCTTCGTCGCTCTTGTACCCCCTTGAGCCTTGTGAATAATTCCGCAAAGGTAAAGTAGTCGAGTATTAAGCAAAGACAGTCACCGATAATATTCTGTATGATTTTTTTTTAAATCGGTTTAGTTTTTCCAAAATAATTGTTATTTTGGAATGTTTTCCATTCATTTTCGCCATTTTAAATTTCGATTTTTTTATAAACTACTCTTTGCAATAAATTTCGTCTTAAAAATAACAATTAAGTCAAATTTCAAGTTTCTAGCCTTTACAGTTCCAAATAAATCTTAATTTACAATGTTTTTAGAAAGTTGTCAGTTCATTTCTCTTTTTTAATTTCGAATTTTTAAGAACCTGTTCTCAGTAAGCATTTACATTTAAAAAGTAAATACAATGTCAGATTTTAGGCTTCTAGACCCAACAGTGCCATAAAAATTGCAATTTTGCAAACTGAAGATAATAATTTCTGTAATTATGTAAATTGGAAGCTGGCAGGAAATTTTTAATAGCAGTTTTTTAGAATTCCAAAATTTATAGCAAACATGTAATATATAGATACAGAAAGTTGATTAACATAATGTTATCATAATGAATATATAAATGCCTCAACAATCCAAAAATTTAAAATAAAATTTATTAAAATCGAAAGGTGGTAAAAAAATTTTAACAATCCTTTTTTTTTTTTTTTTTTTTTTTCTTAGCCTTAAAATTTATAGGAAACATGTAATGTATGTTTGAGAAGTCAAATTTCTTAATGAATACACAAATGCCCATGAAATCAAGAAAATTAAAATAAAATGTCTAAGAATTCGATGGTGGATAAATTTTAAAATTTTTTGCATCCTAAAATATATACCAAACATATATATATACAGTTAAGTTACGCAATATGATCGTAACTGCTATATAAATGCCAATATTGTCCAACATTGAAAGTAAAATTTCTTAAAATTTTTCGGTTAAATTTTCTATTTTAGCGCCCTAAAACTTTTAGCAAACACGTTATGTAGATTGAAGAATTAAAAATTAAATTACGTAAAGATACCACGACTGCTGGATAAATGCCTATACAAACCAAAAATCGAAAATAAAATTTCTTAAAATTAGGAAATAAAAAAAATTAGCATTTTTTTTTTTTTTTTTTAGCACATTAAAATTAGCAAACACATAATGCATATTTCCGAAACAAAGATTTCATGTTGTACTGTTTTAGTTGCTATAGAAAATACTCATACAATGCAAATGTTAAAATCAAAGATTTTTAAAATTAGAGATAAGAAGAAAAATTTTAAGAACATTTCAGATAAATTTCATTGGACATAATACCTATTACAAAAATTACCATGCTGCGACTTTTGAAAATTTCATTCAGAACTTTTCATTATGTGACACCAGGAACCAAAAATCACCCCCACCTCTAAAGGTTATATTAGAGCCTCTAGAATTATGGGCCGGAGCATCACCGCCATATTTAGGTACACTGTGGGTACATCCCTGTTTCTTGGCTACTACAGAGGCGACTTTAGCGCCTTATTGGCGATCTCAAGAAATTTGTTTATCATATATTACTTGAACTACAAGTAATGCATCATCTATGTGATAAACGGAAAAAAAAGTGACTGGAAGAAAGTGACAGAAAAAACAAATGCTGAAAAAATGTGACGCAGCAAAAAAGTGACAAGGAACTGATAGATATAAATATGCGCTAAAAATAAAATAGTAATGAAGAATGTATTTTTTCTGTTCTAATAAATTATTAAAAAAATAAAAAATTATTATATATTTTATTAACTGATAGTAAATTAATAAAAATAATTGTAAAAATAAATAAAATTAAATATTAAAAATTAGTTTCAATTACAAGAATTGATGTTAAAAGTGATAATATTTTATTAACTAATAGCAAATTAATAAAAATAATTGTTTAAATAAATTAAATTAAAATTAGTTTCACTAACAAGAATTCATAAAAAAATTATATTTGATAGTAATAATTGATAGTAAATTAATAAACATAATTGTATAAATAAATAAAATTACATATTAAAAAATTTATTTCACTGGCAAGAATTAATTTAAAAAATGATAATATTTTATTAACTCATAGTAAACCAATAAAAAATTAAATGTATAACTAATTAAAATCAAATATTAAAAAATATATTCATTAACAAATATATATTTAAAAAATGATATTCTATCAACTCATAGTAAATCAAAAAGATAAATATATAATTAAATAATAAATAATAAACAAATAAATAAATAAATAATGTAATAATTAATACATTAATGTAATGCATAATAATTATACATAATACTTTACATATTATTTAAATATATTTTTACTTACCCATCATACGTAGTATAGGGTAAGTCTTGCAATCGTTTTGAAAATCGAAAAAATTTTTTTTGACGGATTTACACATTTTAGATAGTGGAGATTCCGAAAAACATATTTTTAGAAAAAAAAATTTTGCCGTCCGTCTGTCTGTCTGTCTGTAAACACTCTATCTCCCTAACAAATTGAGATAGAGACTTGAAATTTTGTATGTAGTTAGTATGTAAGAATGGGACGAAGCCTATTTAATATCAGCAACCTCGATTATCCGGAACTATTTTTTTGGACTCTCGAAAAATTCGTTCTGATGAAAGGTATATAAAAATTTTCGAAATTTTTTGTTCTAAGGAATGGACGTAAAAGGCAATAAAATAACACACATTTTGCATATAGAACGAAGTCGATCGGATTATTAGTTGCCGAGATATTTGTAATCTTGTTTTCCACATTCTTCGATTTTTCATGACCCTGTATTTCATTCAAATTTCAATTCAGAGGTATATTTTAATTGGAAATGAGACGTTTAATCCGACACAGTTAATTGTTAGTTAATAGAATTATTATTTTTGGAGTTATAAGGATGTTTCTTTTACGCAGTTCGGTACTACTTGGCGTTTTATATAATTTGTTGAAATTGGTACATCAGCAGTTCTTTAATAAAGCATTTCTATGTATATTAACAATATATAAATTTTGTTTATGAATTGCAATGCATTGTATAAATAGTTTTCAAATGTTTTATTTTTATATACATATCCATGATGGGTAAGTATTACGGTGGCCCCCAACGACTAGTTTACATAATGCATTTATTATAATTATAGTTAATATATTTTATTAATTATTAAATTATAAATTAGTCATTTATTAAACTATTATTATTACTATTGTTATTGTTAAATTACAATTATTAAATTAAATATGAATAATTTATTATATTTATATAGTTTTATATTTTATTATATATATATATAATCTATTATTTATTATATTGTATAATGCAATATAATTGTACAAAATAACATAATATGTATATATATTGGGATAATATTTATAATATAATATAATTATATTTACATTATTTATATATTTATATTTTAAAATTATTTATAATTTTAATTATATATAACAATTTATATATTATTATTTTTTTAATTATAAAGTTATGTATTAATATGTTATTACGTTATATATTATATTTATATCTACAAAAAATTATATAATTATAATATAATATAATACATTATAAAATATAATACATTAATATAATAAAATAATTAATTAAAATATCTAATACTATATAATAATAATAAATAAATAATAATAATAATAATTAATTGTGCAATTTTTCTTATTTGTTATTATCTTTTCTCAATCATATAATAAATCGATAAAAATTACATTATCATTTCTAACATTTTTGTGATTTAAAACATTACTTATTTAAGACATGCCCTCAGAAAACCCGTAACGTATCCCCAAGAGCATGCATACCCTTGATTTGGAACCGCTATCATACGAGAATTATATAAATACAGATATAAAAAATTAAATCTAAAAGAATCGTAATCATCATTTATTTTTGACCGACTTTTAAATTTGGCGCTTTCAAAAACCGCGCCAATCATTTCGACGACAGTTGGTTATTTACTTTGTTTGTTTTGTGTTTTCTTCCAGAAATTGGAACGCCTTGTGTCCTTTTCTAAAATGGTTTGAACAATTCATATCAGAGCAACATCTTACCATAAATTTCGTATTTAATTATAACGTGTATTTAATAGAAAATAACTGTCAAAATGCAGCACCGTTGCTCTCTGTTTACATACAAGCGAATGGGCGCTGGGTACATATTGCAAACCCAAAGGCATATCAATGGCGGATGCTTCAGCTCGTAAATCTAGTAGCCCTAGGTTATATATGTGTCTGTGTCTCTCTGTATGTGTGTTAAATTTTGTTCACAATATAAATGCATTTTGTCCGCAATAAAATTCGTAATTACGCATGGATCTTCTTTAAATTTACTACAAACATTGCGACGGCTAATATCTCGGTCGGAATTAAAAATGAGTAAAATCTGCCCGAGGAGAGTGGAATTTGGGAGGGGTTTTGTGAAAGTTGAAAAAAGCACTATAACTTCTTAATTATAATACATAGCAAATCAGTTTAAAGTTACAATTACTTCTAGAAAAAGGGCCTAAATTTTACTTATGAGAGATTTTTGATAAAATTAAAAATTGGCTTAAGGGGCAAAAAAAAAATAGTGTTTTAGGGAGAAAAATTTCATAAAATCGTCAATTCTCAAGATATCAAATCCAATTAAATTTATTATGAATCTTCTAAATATTATTTATAGATTTCATATAGACAAGTTTTTTATATGATTAATTCTGAAAGGAAAAAAAATTAACCAAAAAAAAGGGGAGGATTGAAAAAGAAAAAAATGATAACTTCGTCAATTCACAAGATACCAAATCCGCTTAGATTTGTTGTAAATGCTCTTAATATTTATAACTTTCAACAAGTTTTTGATAAAATGTTCTTACAGCACAAAGAAATTAAAAATACATAAATACATAGCCACTGAAGAAAAAAATTATCGTATCAACATGAATCTGATAAAATCAGCTCTTACAGAAAAACGAAATTATAAAAGCCTTTAAGAGCGATCAAAGAAAATAGTTAAACTGGGTTTATCTCTAATCTTGATTTAGTTTTTTTTTTTTTTTTTTTTTTTTTTTTTTTTTCCTTTTGCGAAATTAGTATTTGACTTTGAAATCTACCTGCGCTTGTCGGCCGAGCCGGCATGGATTTTTTTTTCTTTTTAATGTCCTAAAATCCCGCACTGTTTATTAAGAAATAGAATTCTTAAAATCTGTTGAACGGTGCTCTAAACATGCTACGCTATGCTATATTTGCTATTGAATAATGACGCGTAGAAATTCATATTGATTCAAAAATAAATTTCTTTTAAATTATACTAAAGGTTTAGAATAGCACTTTGAGAAAATACAATCTTTATACAATTTTTCTGAAACAACTTCTCCCGTTGTATTCAAAACTCAATAACATTTTTCTACGTCGCCGAACAATGTAAAAGAAAATACATTTGGATAAAACAATGTTTCATTAATAGCTCAGGGGCATGTTTAAGAACAACTTTATTATTTCAAAGTTGAACACAAAGGGTTTAATTTTTTAATTGGCAAATATCTCGCCATTACTGTTTGTTAGATTCTTTTGTTAAATTATTTACTCACCGAACTTCATCTCATTTCAAGAGAAAATTTTAAGGTAACTCTACTCACGGTAAATAGCTTTCAATGGAAGTAATAAGATTGAAAAGTTTTATTTATTTATTTTTATTGTTTATTTTTTCTATTTGTTATGTTTAAATTGATGCGAGTACAAGTAAATCCTGAATTTCTGTGCTTATTGATTAGATCCGTTTAAAAATTGCAAATATAATACATTATATGTTGAGTGCCACGTCAATCTTCGGTGACTGACATTGATCTTTCCGTTTAGGCCGCGTCATTCACCAATGATTGAAAGTCTAAAATATGATATGAAACTAATATATATATATATATATATATATATATATTGTGTTAAGTAATTACTGAAAATTTGATTAAAATTTATTTAACTTTTATCTATTAAAGGTTTATACTTTCTTAATAATTACTTAAGGGTGTTCTCAACTGCTCCGCTCAACAAGCGCAAAATGTTTTGACACATTTACAAATTCATTTTTTAACAGAAATATATAAATTTGGAATGCCTGACTATGGAAGCGATTTCGAATCAAACCTATTTTCCATTTTATGATAATTAAATTACCTATCCAGTTCTAAGCTATTTCGATGACGAGATCACCCGTTTTTCGTCTGCTTTTCGACCGGTTTTTCTGCTTTCGTCGGGAAATGTGCTCAAAAGTGTCAACTTTGAAGGCTTGTTATGAAAAATCTATTGTGTTAAAAGAAAAAAAAAACAGAAAATTGAGTGCAATTAGACAGTTTCTGAATAATAACACCTGCTAGTTTCATGCATTTCCGAACAAAAATAAATTAAAGCATGTATCACAAAGTTGCCGATTTTGATTTAAGAACACCCTTAAAGCAAAATATTTTTTTTTTTTTTTTAGTTTTATATCATATTTTTCATTGTCAGCCACCGGTGATTGACGTGGCCTAAACGGAAAGTTCAGTGTCAGTCACCGTGGCACTCAGCGTGTTAAAGTCGTTTTGTTTATCTCTTCAAATATTTGTCTTACTTTAATTCTAAATATTGTTGTTATTGTCAATACCCGTGTGTTTTGCATTCATCATCATTGTGCGCGCGGCAGCGCGCAACAATAATACTATGATTGAGCTATAATGCACACGGATTTTTCAATTTTTCTTTTTGCAATAACTAACTAAATACTTATCCAATTTTGATGATTTTTGTTTTTAAATGTTCGTCTGACCAAGAAGCACAACATAGCACAAAAATTATTTTTTTTTATGGCATACTGTAGGTGTACTGTAGAGTATTCTGAAAATCGGACAAAAATTTTGTGTCACAGCACTTTTCTCGAAAACTACTAAAGATAAAAACTTATTTTTTTTTTAAACAAAAGACAAACTTTTTATCCCGGGGTAGTCAACGAGAAAACGTTATTTCGCTGGGCGGTTTTTCTGAAATTGCGTATTTTCCAAACTTGATCATAAATGGGTATATCTAACGTTCTATTGCAGATAGAATGTTGCGGTAAAGTTTATTTTAAAGATTTTGCGATGCTAATTAATCCTGCAAAAATTCATAGCTTTACGTTAAACAGTTTTTTTACAAGATGAAATAAAAGAATGGAAGTCATCAATCTAAGGTACTTGTGATCATCGGAGAGAAAAACCAGTTACACTATTCGATTAAGCATAAAAAAATACAGAATGCTTTTTTTCTCTTATTTTTAACTTAATTTTTTAACGAATTATGAATTTTTTTGAAATTTTTGACATGCTGATTTTTGTCATTTTTTAACACTAGAACGCCCGGATGGAGTCGATTCGACTCCAATCATGTAACTAAATTTCAATTCGAACCAGAAAAATTTTCTTGAAATAATTTAAATCTAATCCACGCAAATTTACGTTAAATAAATCAATTAAATAATTTTGAATAAAAATTCTGGTGAGAAATATTATTTTCAAACTTGAGTAGAATTTCCGGGCGTTCTAGTGTTGATGAATCATTTACTGAATAATTATGCACGGTGTCTAGCCCTGGTGGCTGTTAAATTTGATTTTTAATTTTAAATTAGGCAATTTTTTGCACCATACCAAATTTATATTTTTTCATTTTTTTCATTTATTTATATTTTGTTTTTAGCACAATGGCATCAATGGCAAAAATGCCTGGCATACCTGTCAAATATTGGGGCCCTGTACTTTAACAAAGTGTATTTACTATAAGTATATACCGTAATTATTCTAATAGAATGCGCCCTCTAATAGAGCGCGTCTTCTAATAAAGTGCGCACCTTGGTGCTGATTGAAAAAATAAATACACGGAAACGATATGGTAGATAAGTAGAAAACGATTACTTAAATGCATTATCGAGGATTCTCATCGATCAAAATAGAGATATTCTATCAAAGCGATGTAGTGGCGATGCAACAAAAGTTTCAAATTTTGAACAATGTACCACTCCTGTAAACTATAGCGCCAAGGATATGCACACTGTTAAAAATCTGCTGCATTTTGCTGCAACGCACTCCCCTGCTTGTATAGAAAACGGTTACTTGGCCGTGAAATGGCGCTTTCTCATTGGTTGGAATCAATGTAAACGCGGCAGCGCGCAACAATAATATGATTGAGCGATAATGCTTAAGCATAGGAAACCGCAAAAACACGATTTTTCAATTTTTCTTTTTGCAATAACTAACTAAATACTTATCCAATTTTGATGATTTTTTTTTAAATGTTCGTCTGACCAAGAAGCACAACATAGCACAAAAATTATTTTTTTTATGGCATACTGTAAGTGTACTGTAGAGTATTCTGAAAATCGGACAAAAATTTTGTGTCACAGCACTTTTCTCGAAAACTACTAAAGATAAAAACTTAATTTTTTTTTAAACAAAAGACAAACTTTTTATCCCGGGAACATTTTTTATTTCTATATATAAAATACAAAACAAGTTGTGCAGTATCCCAGTGGAATATGGAAAAATAGAAGGACTAGTGAAAAATGCTCCAAGGAGCAGTGCAAAAGCAGAATATGATTTTAATTGAGCATTAAAAAGTAATGGACAAGTGCTTCTGTTAATTACTGAGCATGAGGAAGGATAAGGGATCCCTTCTTGGCTACAACTCACTTCAATGCCAACTTTGAAAAAATCATATTTGCGCTTTTTCCGTGAAAACAAATCAGTCGCAGTTACTATAAAAATGTATAGTGTAAAGATGTAACCGGTAAAGATGCAGCTTAATTAGACATAAATGTAAAGGAAGGCGACATAATGCCAGATACCTAGTTCCTGCAGGTATCACATTCATGCACTGCCACCAAGCATACCCTAAGTGTATAATTGCACAGAAAATTGATTTGTAGTATAGTGCAGAGTGAACAGTGCAGTTAACATCAGAGATGTAGTACAGGCTACACTGTAAAAAAAAAAATGTAAATTTACGGGCATTTACCGTAATATTTGACGGTAGTTGTCCGTTTTTGAAGCTTAACGGTACACTTCCGTAAATTTACGTTGCGGAAACATAAATTCGGAGTACTAATATGTTTTTACGGGCAACGCCCGTTTTTTTATGCAGGATGTTCAAATCTGCTGCCTAGCCATTATTTTTACGGACAAATACCTTTGAATAAAGGTCTTTCGATGACGTCATAACAGAACGTTTTATTTTGTTTGTTGAAAATATTATTATTATTTAATTAAATTATTGTCTGGTTTAAATTATCGCATAAAATTATCGTCTGGTTTTAATATACTATTGTTTTGGTAAATTTATCGAAAAATTAATCGGTGGTGGCACTCCAAAAATTTTCTTATCTCATATATGTAAATACTTCCTGAAAAGTGCAGTATAACAGCGCCACCGGTTATGTGATTTACACCAAAATCTAATCATTAACAACTTACGTGAACTCCTAACTGCATCTGAAGTTTGCTGAAAATCCGTGCATTAGTTTCTGAGATAGCGCTATTACTGAATCTGAAATAAGTTCTGCATAATAGTGCCACTTGCAGGGTGATATACACAAAAAACTAATCAGGACTAATTTTAATAAGGGGTTAAAACTGAATCTGAAGTTTGATAAAAATTCATGTATTATTTCTTGCGATATAGCTATTGCGAAATCGTGAAAAATGCATCATCCCAGGTAAGCATGGTAGCACAGCAGTATCGACTCGATATTGCCCAATATCGGACAACTTTGGCGTGCATCGGCAAAGACAGGTTACCTTTTACCAGGGATGTTAGTGGAGGGTATACGGGGGTATACGCCGTATACCCTCTGGACTTTTTTAAGGAACACCATATACTCTCTGCTTCTCAAGAAAACTATAGTATATACATTTTAGGGTATACCATACCCTATATTTTGAGCGTATACTCTCTGGATTTTTTGCCATTACACCACTGCCTTTTACCGACATTAGCCAATATTGATCGATGTTCGGCGATATTGGATCTAAAATATAAAAACTTGTGGAATTTTTAATATTTAAAATTTTAATTTATGTGTTGTACATTTTTGGAAAAATGGAAGGTAGGAATACATTTTTATAACATCTTAAATTCTGTAAATTTACGTAGAAAAAGTCTATTTCTCAATATCGGTCTATATCGGCCATGACCAATTCCAATATTAGCCAATCTTGGCCTCTATTGGCAAAGACCGATTTTATTTTACCGATATTGGTTAATATTGGTCGATGTTGACCAATGCTGGATCTGAAATATTGAAACTTATGGAAACTTAAGAATTTAAATTTTTTTAATTATATATACTTTTTTGGGAAGAGGTCTTTTTTATTGCATGGCCAAATCGGGACTTTGCCTATGAGCCCTGGACTTCAAGGGGCCCTCTCCATATATTAATTTCCAAAATATTTATCATTTCCCCCAATTCCAACTCTGAAAATTTTCAAATACAAAATACAAATTTAATTTTTAAAAAATTTGCCTAACTTTCTGAAAAACAAATTTCATTTTGAACTCACAGAGCTCAATGCTTTCGCAAAGCTAATTTCAACCACTATTAAAAAAGAAATAATATTTTTATTGTAATATATCGTATTAACGATGAACTTAAATCATATCAAAATTTTAGTGATTGAAAATAATCAATATGTGTAGTACAACTTAAAAAGATGCTAAACTAAAGAAAGTAACTTAGTAAACAGTGGCGTAGCTAAGGGGGGGCAAGTGGGGCGTCCGCCCCGGGCGCCGAGACCTAGGGGCGCCAAATTGAGAGAAATTGTTATATATCTATATTGGGTTGGGGGCGCAAAATTTCTTGCTGGCCCCGGGCGCCAAAAAACATAGCTACGCCACTGTTGGTAAACTCTCATTTTTATGTTAGAATATTTAGCTGAAGTTATTAAATTCATCTTAAAGTAATATAACAAGTTCCTAAAGTTATATAAAAGAATCTTGTTCTATACTAAGGGGAAAAAAAAAGAGTATTTTTATTAATTAAAATACTTAATCCCAGCTAAGAGTTTTCTTCGATAAATCCTAAGTGCGGTTTTCTGTGCAATCGGGCAGACAAATATTCAACCAATCAGAGACAAGCATCCTTTTCAACATTTCAACCCAAAACAAAACATGGCGATTTGTCGCGTGGAACAACGTCTCTCGTCTGTTTGAAGCAACTGTCTTACGTTAATTCTCATTTAAAACAGGTAAGCGCTTTTATAATTTATATTCTAAATTGATTTTGAAGTATTGCTTTCTGTTTAAGTTATTTATATTCTTGTGTAGCATGTATTTTCTGTTCGAATTGTGTTTATGATACATTGACAATGTTACATTGGCTTACAAACGTTTGAAGTATATTCTTTAAATGTGTATTATCATTTTCATACATCCAACTAGTTTTTTTACAACAAACAGTTTTTCATCTACCTTTGATTATAAACCATCTGTTTTTGATTAATCAAATTATTATTGGCTTAGATGCAGTATCTTCCCGCGAGCCGCCATTTTGTCTCCCTGTTATTTCTCATACATTATTATTTTATCTAAAACTACAAAATGCCACTGAAATGATTATTTAACGATTGAATCATACATTTCAAAAAATGATACGAAATTAAACAAGACAATTTACTTTGGAAATTCAAAGATTGAATGATCAAATTTTTGATAGTAAAAATCGCTTGATTTACATATTCATTTATTATGTAAAACATTCAAGTAAAGTGAAAATAAGTTTTTTAGTATGCATAAGCTTTAAAAATATTTATTTTATGTTTCTTCAAAAAAAAAATAAATGCAAAATAATGATAATAATAGCAATTTGTGAGAAATGATAGGGAAACAAAATGGCGGCTCGCGGGAAGATACTGCATCTGTTCCCCATAGACAGTGCCCGAAATGGATTTCCCCCTACTTCTATCACTTTTCAAAAATTTGTTGTTAATTTCAGATAGGGATGTACTGAATATTCGGTTTTCGGCCTACACGGCCATATTACCGAATATTCGGTTACCTTTCGGTTTGGCTGAATATCAAACTATTCGGTTTGGCCGAATATCAAAGTATTCGGCCGAATCCAATACTTAATAAAGCCTTTTAAAACGCATTTTAAAAAACTTTTCACAATTTCTACTTTTAACTGTCAATTTATTAATATATTTAAGATAATTAGAAATAAAAACATATTTAAATAATATAGAATGTTTTTACATTATTTATTTGCTGTTTGTAAAGTCTAACTTAAGAAAATTAACCATGAGAAGGATTAAAATTATGATTTATTAGGATTCTTCCTAGGAATAAATGATGCGAGTGCAGATGCAAGTTCCTAAATTCTATTTAGTAAATAATCTGTTTCTTGCTTTTCCCAAAAGACCTTCCTTAAACAGGAAAGGAAAACTTTTGAGATTAGTAATTACCATAGATATCAATAAATTTTATTGACAAAATTAAATATAAAAGAAAACGCATGTTCTCAAAAGTTTCCAGCCGCTTATCATTCTTTAGTTTTTTTCTATGCATAAAGTGTTTTTTGGTTGTGTTTATGAATGAATCAACATATATAGCATAGTTTGAATTCAAATTTGAAAAGTTCAACAATTACCTATTATTCATAAATGAGTGATCTTAGTTTGTCGCTAAAAGAACAATCTTCTCGAGATATTGCGGCTAAGTTATCGATTGCTAAAATCGACTGTAAACAATATTTACAAAATTAAATAAAGATGGTTATGGCTTTCAGAACTTTCAGAGGTCCGGGAGACCCCGAAAAATTGCTATTCCTGCAGACAGAATTACCAGGAGAAAAACCATTGATAATCTGCATGAAAATTCTGTTGCAATATATTGTGATTTACGGAATGAAAATATTGCTGAAATAAGTTAGTCTACCATGTAATGATGCTGATGTGATACAGAACTTTATGGAATAGTCTGTGTTAAAAAATTTTCATAAGTAAAAAAAATACTGACGTACCCTACTTTCATTTTCCAAGGAACACAAAGTCTAGTCAAGTGAAAACTAGAAAAAAGTTCTATTTTTCCATCAATCGAATTTGAAACAGTTTTGGAAGTGATGACAGACACAACGTCCGATGACCTAACAGCAAAAGATATGATTCAACCTATGTTATTCGTACAATGAAGCATGGCGGAGGACACGTTATGCCGTGGGGAGTATTTCCTTCAAAAAGTGACAGTCCGTTATTTGAAATCCACAGCCAGGTGAATTATACAATGTATAAGGATATCTTGCTAGCCTATTTTCTGCCTTATTAGATAAAAAATTTGATCGCATCTATTTTTCTTAAAATGATAACGACGTAAATAATGTTTGCAATCCTTGATAAGCAATGGTTTTCGCACAAAAAATTTCGTTTTTGAAATGATCAGCCCAAGCGCCCAGCATGAATCCAATAGAAAATCTTTGAAAAGAAGATGACAAAAGTCTGCGGAACTATAAATATTCCAACTCAGCCAAAATTTCACCAAAATTGCAAGAAATGTGGGAAAAACTTACCATAGACGATCTTTAACCGTTGATTGTATGAATGTCACGTTGCTGCACCGCAGTACTTATTGCTAAAGCTATAATAAAATAGTAGTGCGATAAAATACTAATAAGGTGATCGTAAATGTTGTTGATCACTGTAATTTTCTATTACAATACCATTTTTTTACAAACTTGTGAAGGTGGCCGGAAACTTTTGAGAACATTCATTTTCCTTTATACTTAATTTTGTCAGTTAAATTTATTGATATTTACATGTTCTTCTATAAGTAAGTTCCTAACTATTATGTCAATAAAATGTAAAAATATCACTTTGAGATTTCTCTTCATATGGGTATATTTACAAATTAATTGAAAAAGTTTTGCTGGCCGGAAACTTTTGACCGCCACTGTATACTTTATATTGAAAAAAAATCTGCCTTGAGTTATTTAAAAAGAACAAATGAGACTGTACAGTTTTTCTTCAACTATTTTTTCATTATTTCTCTTTTATTTCAAAATGTTTGTTTCAATTCGTAGAAGAAATGAATTTTAAAATTTTACTAATTGAAAAAGTCTCATAATTATTAGGGGTGGGACGAATATTCAGCCACTATTCGGTATTCGGCCTTTTTGCCGAATATTCGGTTGGCCGAATATTGAAGGCTTGTTCACCGAATACTTCGGCCGAATACCATTAGCCGAATATTGCTAAAATCTCGCCGAATAGTGAAAGATATCTTGCCAAATAAATTTAGGATTTAAAGAATTTCATTTCTTGCAACTTTTTTTCTCTAATCCAAATTGGCTACTTCATTCATGAAGTCATTCTTATTCTTACTTAGAAAATATACAGTTATTCAGATACTAAAAAATATACAGCCTTTCTGTATTTCCTATAAAAGTTAGTGATATTTTAGAAAATGCAGCCTAAGTTGGAGATTTAATTATACAGGAAATGTCTTCATTAGAGAATGATACATTACAATTCAAGATATAAAAGCACTTATAGAAAAAAAAAAAAAAACACTGCCTTATTCTAAAACACTCTAATATTTATTAATGTCTGCAAATTCCATGCACATATATAAAGGCTTTTATGAATTTCATAACTTATTTTCTATAAAGTAGGAAATAAAAAAATTCATTCACTAGATGTATTAACGAAGATTTATTTTTTAAATTAAACATCAAATATCACTATTCCAAATACAGCGGTACATCTGAAAACAGAACTGATGTCAAACAAGATATGCTTAGATGACACAACTTGTTTTATGAAGATGATTTTATAAATATTTAAACATAAATTCTAAATACTGAACAAAGTATTTTTTTTATTCTGTAGTTTCCCCTTTTAAATAATTATTTGCCTGATTACTGACTTAAATATGTAACATTATTATGTATATATCTTTAATTTACATCTCCCTTCATTTATGTTATCAATTTCTGTTTATCCTTTTAATGCTTGTTGAATAAGAAAAACTATTGAAGTTGAATATTGTATGCACCGATTCAAATGTCAAAGATTTTGTTAACATATGCATTCTACTTTAAGCATAACCTTTTGCTTTAACATAATTTGTAATTTATAGCTTGGCAACTGATTTCAGAACAGTCTCATTCTTAGAAATTTGCTTATCATTAGGGACGCAAACTCTAAATGATCAAATTTACTTCATTAAAGGTTATTTCAGAAAATATCTCCTTGTGAGTTCTGAGAGAAAGAGATTAAGAATATTATTAATTTTGGATGGAAGAAAGGATAAAAGTACATTTGATAATAAAACTGAACTACATTCCTCATATTTTAAAGGAAATACCTTACCATCCTGACTTGCTGAAAATCAATTTGATGTACATTAGCATAAAAGAATATGATGCAATTTCATAATTTTTTGAGTTAAAATGAGTTTTACAAGTTTAAAAATACATCTAAAAGCCCAATTAAGAGTAATAATTATTAATGAGCTCCTATTTTTAAAATTATATGTAATCAAAATTTATTTCCTTTATTGAAAAAAAAGTTGGTATTCGGCCTAAATTTTGGCCGAATATTCGGTATTCGGCCAAATCACTATTCGTCCCATCCCTAATAATTATGCTTCTTAATTAAAAAAAGGCATATTTTTTTAATACTGAATGTTTTTATAAAAAACTCTTGTTTATCAAAATGTAAGTTTCTCTTATTAAACACTAGCATACCCAGCCCGCTTCGCCGGGCTTAATTTGAAGGTTTATTTAATAATTTATGTGTATGGTACGCTTCCCGGACCATCGGCACTCCACGTGCGTCGGGTGAGCGTCAGAACAAACTTTCAGCATATACATATGGGTGGTTGTACTTGAATGCACAGACCTGCGCGTTTTTTTCTATCTTGCTTTTATACCTCTGGACCGAGTTGGCGCATTGCCAAGATTTGCTTCCTCTGGACCGAGTTGGCGCATTGCCAAGATTTGCTTCCTCTGCACCGAGTTGGCGCATTGCCAAGATTTGCTTCCTCTGGACCGAGTTGGCGCATTGCCAAGATTTGCTTTCCCCTGTGCCTCAATTAATTATTCAATTAATTATCCTCGGAATTCCTTTTATTTATAGAGATTATGTAAAATTGTTTTAAAAAGTAACATTTTAATACCTTTAAACTTTGAAACATAAAAAGTACAGTCGAGTCTCTGTATAATGAAACTCCATACATCGAATTTCTCTATATAACGAATTTTTAGTTGGAACGGTCCCCTTTTCGCATGATTACATTAAAAACAGTCTTTAGCGAAATATCTATCTCCGTATAACGAATTTTTTCATAAATTGATCTTAATTTATTCAGTTTTAAAAAGCTTCGTATGGTATCAATTTTCCATCACTTACTTTTGATTTATCGTCAGTGCTGAGTTTTTTTTTTTTTATATTACTTCTCTCCTTGTTCTTTAAATGCAACAAATTCATCCCACCTACCACACACCTTTCCACATCCTTCTCGAAACAGAGTCAATTGGATTGATACACGTAAGAGAGGAATCAATGAAAAGCACATAAGGGAGGCCTTCAAATGGAGGAAAATGTTAACGACAATTTTTCATTCCTTGCTAAAAGTTTTTTTCATTGGAGAGCGTAACAATTTTAAAATCAAAAACAACAAAAAATTACAGATTTCTTCGTCTGAAATTAATGCAAGTCTTCCTCATTTGATTTTCATTAAGTTTTTAAATAAATGTCTGTTCTCTTTTTTGAAACAACTTAAATAATTAAGAAATAAAATGTTAGGTTAATATTTACTTTTAAATATTTCAAATACTTAATTCAAAAGATTAATTTCTCTATATGAAAAATTTTTTACTGGAACGGTTGATTTCGTTATATAGAGACTCGACTGTATTTGAAAAGCCAAATATTCGGTATTCGGCCGAATAGTTACTATTTGGATGGCTGAATGTTCGGTATTCGACCAAAATGACTATTCGGTTGCATCCCTAACTTCAGTTTTTTTTTTTTTTTTTCCTTCAGAATCACCTGTGATGTACAATCCTATTGAATGGTAAGTAACAGAAATAGTAAATAACATTGTTCTTAGCTTGAAAAAACAATTTTGTATGGAGCATTTGTAACTTTGTTACTGGCCAGTAGTTGAAAAAAATAGCCAGTTAGAAAAATTAGTGTATTGGCCAATGACCATTGGCTAAAAATGTTAATTTTGACCTATATCTTCCACCAAAAAAAAAAAGCACAAGTATCCTATACCTAAATTTAGTTTTCATGCTGTCCATGTAGCGAATTGATTATTATCTTTATTACTGTCTGGCCCATATGACAGTGCCTGCATCTTGATTGAATTAGTGTAATTTTACATTTAAAAAAGAAAATTCTTCAAAAACAAACCTATGATTGATGACCTCACGGATTTTGGTAGTGCATTTCCTTGTGTTCTCTCTAACATTGTTTAGGCCTCGATAAAATTTGCATGTTTTCAAATTTTATGAAAGAAATCTTTCAAAATGAACTTTATTTTTATTGTTATTAATAATAAATAGAAATTAGCTTTTTATTTTTAACAATTTCAGTTTTAAGCATTTACATTCATTTTTTCTTGCTCAATATGATAACTAGTCCTCTTGTCCCTGTCCCCCCCTTTTATTAAAAATATGTGAAAAAATTGTATATAAACTTACTTTTTTGATATAAAATTTGTTTAATATTTTCATTTTATATTAAGTATACTTTATTTTCAGTAAATGGTGTTGGTGGTAGCGAAAAATAATTGGTTTGTGTAAGTAAAAATTTATGATGCTAAACCTAAAATTCTTCAAAATTGGTTTTATGAATTTTTTATTGAGCTTTTCGCTATGATAAATGAGTAATTAAATTCGACACAAAAATCATTAAATGTCAGGTGGAATGAAATTGTTATAAAAACAGCACATAGTGTGTTCTAGATTATTAGGAAATATTGTTAATTGGCAATACTGTCTTTAAGATACATAGCTGGCTTTACAGTCTACCAGCTGTAAAAAGAGCAATTGAAATCTAGGAATATTTGTAGTTGTTTATCTGTTGTGTTGAAAAAGAAAGAAAAAAAAAATGATTCCCAATCCCAATTATCACATGTATGATTCTATTGTATCTTTTTTTAAAAGTTAAATTTATTCTTAATTTTCATTTTCCTTCGTCGGTTTATTGTTGGTACAGCCTTACATGAAAAAATATCTGCCATTTGTTGTAATTGATTTAACAAAGTTGATTCAATCATGCTAATTAAATAACAAATTTCTTAAGGAGAGTGAAATGAAACATGTAACAGTTTCTGAACTTCCTTGCCTTGAATTCAAAAGTATTATGTGAATTTTGTTGCTAAAATAGACTCTGTTCGCTGGGATAAATTCTTTAAAAATCTTAACCGAGCAACAATCTGCGAAACAAAGTGGTGTTATTTTTCTTAAACAAGAAATAAGGAACTTCATTTGCATAGTGATGTAAAAATCATTAAAAAAAGTCTAATAATGTATAGCATTGTGTGAAATTTATCTTGTTTAACTCCTAATGAAATTTCATGGGTCAAAAAAAATTGCATTTCACAAATGAAATTACATAGTCTCTCACGAAAATGGTTGATTACCGAAAAATGACTATGAAATCACTCTTCACTGTAAAACATTTCTGGAAACGTTACTCCATACAATTGGTGTAAAAATGGTGGCAAATGCTGCCTCCAGTTTCATGGAGTAATTGTTTTCACATATGCAATGGTGTAATTTAAACATATATTACTGATGTAACATGACAATGTTACACTGGTTTTAACGGTTAAAATACTCGATAAAACTGGAGGCAGCAATGAACCCTGTGAAAATGCTAACAAAAATTAGCTGCTTGCTTACAAATTTGTGCTAATTTAATACACATATCGACAAAACATGTGCCCGTAATGACAGTTAATAACAATGAAAAGGTCTAATAAATAAGCATGTGAAACCAGCCATAAATGATTCAAAACTTACTAAAATTAATTATATTAGCAGAGTTAGAAGCTTTTAGCCAAACCAAATATGTCATCTGGCCTTTTTTTTTTTTTTTTTTTGTAAAACACTTTAAAAAAGCCTGTTTTAATTGAAAAACGCCAGCTTTTATTTATTTGTTAAAGATGGTTTACATTAGGGGTGCACAATTTTTTGAAGAGAAGGGCCACTTTCAAATATATCTGGGTGGTTGCGGGCCACATCAATAACATGGAGAGAATTCGAGTTAGAGAAGGTGATCTGTAGCCTACAATCTGAAAAAAAAATATGTGGTTTCAGAGGAGAGTGTATGTGTATGATTGGGGGGGGGGGGGTACGAAATTTGCAATTTTTACAAAGGCGATAGACAAAATTCATGATGTTCATGAAGGCGATCGACAAAATTCATGATGTTCATGAAGGCGATCGACAAAATTCATGATTTTTACAAAGTCAATAGACGCAGTTCGCGATTTTTAAAAAGCTGATAGATGAAATTCATGATTTTTGCAAAGCTGATAGACGAAATTCACAATTTTCCTTCGCATGATTGACGAAATTGGCGATTTATCCGAACCTGATTGACAAAACACGTGATTTTAATGCGACTGAATAACAAAATTCGTAATTTTTCCGCACGTGATTGACGAAATTCGTGATTTTTCTGCACCTAATCGACAAAATTCACGCTTTTCCAATTCGGATCGGCAAAATTCATGATTTTTCCGAAGCTAATCGACAAAATTCAGGATTTTTACGAAGCCGATCAATCAAATTTGTGATTTTTTTCAAAGCCTGTCGGGGTCATTCCATGTCAGATCACCCAGACCATGGCACCCACCATCACCAATTTTGATAAAATTCAGTGAATTTGTAGAATTTCTAATGCTGATTCCAAAAACATCAATTATATTGAAATTGATCAAACGGTTTGTGAGTTATGAGCTTTTAAATAGCTCCCAAGATGGCCGACTTGCCGCCATTTTGAATAGCACATGTGACAACAAAAAAGTCCATAACTTCTTTCAGGTTTAAGCTAGAGCTTTCAAATTTTTTTTGTTTTGTTCAGAATAAAGTAAACTTTCATTTAAACAGATTTTTGTGAACCTCATTTTATAAAAATGCTGTCAAAAATGACTTTTTGTCATTTTTTTAAGTAAAAAAAGGGGCAACTTCAATGGCTGATTTCCCCCAATGTACCCCCTTCAATTTTCATCTAATTGCATAAATAAGCAACTCAAAGTGTGTTTTGATGACTAATAAAAAAACTTAATGGGCAGTTCACAGGTTTTTATTTAAAAAAATAAATTCAATTTTACTGACTTTCCTCAATAACAGAAAACGCAAGATAATGTGTTGACATTTCTTTTATTACCAGAAATATTTATGCATCCAAAAGTTTGATAAGGTTTTATGTTACTTAAATATGTATGTTTAATGTGGCTAAAATAGGGGAATCCCCTATAAAAAAGGAAATCAATAGGAATGCCAATAATGGATTTTTGCAAGACATAGAAGTACTTTCCTGACAAATTGAAATCTACAGCAGAGTTTCAATAAATTATTTCCTGACAAATTGAAATCTACAGCAGAGTTTCAATAAATTATAAGTAAAAAAGAAATGATAGAAAAAACTCTACAAATAGGTACATTATATAACAAAATCATACTTGTATATAATAAAAAATGTGATAAAATTAAAACTCTTAAATAAAAAATACAGTAAGTAAAAGTTACACTAGTCTACATATCAGATGATTAAGAACCAATGCACCCCTTTAAAGTATTTTTCTATGCTAATTTCACAACTGATCTTAGTTTTCTTCTATCACGTATAGTTTGTTTGCGATCAACCAGAGGTGATTTCTAAGATTCATTGCCGAGAACAAGCATCATGTAATCGTCACAGATAATGTAAATGTATACTTGTTGTGGGTGTTTGCAAACTTATCTAACGACTTTTAGAATACAATCTGATTGTATTTAGCATGAGATAGACAAATGGTTTAACAGTGACTTCATATGTACATTAATATTATTGGCACAAAAAGCTGTGTATACAAAAATGCCTTGCTTTCTATGTGAACGGGACAGTTCGGCAAAGCAAAATCATTGGATTTTCTGATTCATTTTTAAATCCATTTTTGCTCACAAACACAATTTAAATTCAAATGGCAGGTTCTATATATATATATATAAGGCATACTATATTAAAAAAAATGCTGTCAAAGTGGGCATTTTGAATTGAATTTAAGCTATAGTACTGGAAATGGAAAAAATGGCCATACTGAGAAAATAATTGTTGTAAATCAAGATCTAATTCATTGAACAAAAAATAAAAACACAGGTTGCAAGGCTGCCACAGACAACTATTTTTTAATTCTAACTGGCACCAACCACTTTCTTAAAAATGAAATCCATAATAGATGCTTTGATAACATTTGCAAGTAAAATATACTTCAAATTTTATATTAGAAAAATACTAGTGCACACAGAATATAAAAATAGTTGCCAGTAGCAGCCCTGAGGTCGCTTATAAATCTCTGAAAAAAAAAAAAAAAAAAAATCACATCAACAAGTATAATGTTTTTACTTTTAAAAATGAATCTGAAAATGTGTTAAAAAATTTTGAGTTGTTGAGGGTACGAAAATATTTTTTTATATGCACTGCCTTAATATGATTCTGACAAAACCAGTTCTTACAGAAAATTTAAATTTTAAAAACAGCCAGATAAAATTGTTAAACTAGGTTTATATCTAAATTTGATTTAGTTTTTGGTTTTTGTTACTGAAACAAGTACAGTAAACTATCTCAAATCCGAAACCCCAAAATCCACAACTCTAAAAAATCTGCATATAATTTACGGATGTAAATAATGAAACATTCAGTTCAGATATAGGGACAAAATTTGACTTTTATAATTTTATATCAATTCCATTTTATTTTAATTTGTAACTTTTGTTAATAGTACTGAATTCATGTTTTTTTTTCCCCAAGAAGGAAAAGAAATATATTCTGAAAAAATTCAGATTTTTCTTATATATCATTGGTAATCACAATCTTCTTATCAAATATATTTATGTATTAATCAAGCTTTTTTGGTTATTAAATCTAAATCTGGCTGAACCTGAAAAAAAAAACTTCTTTATTTTATGATTTTGTTGAGAATTAGTAATGTATCTTTATGAGGTACATTAGTAACTACATTGAATAATTTAGGAAAGATATATTTCATGTTTATAATGAATATTTAATCATATATTATTGATTATTAACTTGATCCTTACTTTTAATATTTTAATCACTTTGAAAATTATCTACATTTTTATTATTTTAATTTATTACTTATTTTAATATTTATTATATTGTAAAGCATTCATTTTAGTTTTGGGGCCCCACCAGTGGCCGAGAGGTACAGACCTCTCAACTGGTAGACGGCAAGTGCTGGGTTCGAACCCAATCGCGGCTGTCGCCCTAACCGTTCGGAGTTTTCGTGGTTTTCTTCGAACCTTGCGTAAATACGGGTTAGGTTCCCTTAGAAAGACCCCCACGAAGGGCACTCCCCCCGGTCCTATATCCCTAGCGCAGATAATCGGACGACAAAAATAAACCAAACCAAACCAATCATTTTAGTTTTGATTGCATTATTAATTGCATTCAAATTCTTGTTTAAAAAAAAGTAAACAAAGTAATGACCGGAAATCGGCAAAATTCTAAAATCCACAAAACTTCTGGTTCCAAGCTGTGCGGATTTGAGGGAGTCTACTGTATTTAACTTCAAAATTTACATCTGCATGTTGGCAGGAATTTTTAAAAATTACCTTTACTTTAAATTATTATTGATGAAGATATATTTTTAATAGCATGTGTTTATTGTGTATGTGATATGTTATTTTGCATTAATTTAAAGTACCGTAATATTTATTTAAGAGTTGCAATTTTATTGTATTTTGTATAACAAAAGTATGATTTTGTCATAAAATTCAACTATTTGTAGAACTTTTTCCATCATTTCCTTTTTATTCATAATTTACTGAGACTGCAATAGATTTCAATTTGTCCGATTGTAAGAATCCATTATTGGTATTCCTATTTATTCCTATGGGATTCCCATTTTTTAGGCACATTAAATACATATATTTATGTAACATTAAACCTTATCAAACTTTTAGATGTAAATATGTATGATATTTCTGGTAATAAAAGAAATATCAATATTATCTTGTGTTTTCTGTTATTGTGAAAAGTCAGTAAATTTGAATTTATTTTTTTAAATAAAAACCTGTGAACCGTCCATTAAGTTTTTTTTATTAGTCATCAAAACACACTTTGAGTTGCTTATTTATGCAATTAGATGAAAATTGAAGGGGGTACATTGGGGGAAATCAGCCATTGAAGTTGCCCCTTTTTTTACTTAAAAAAATGACAAAAAGTCATTTTTTGACAGCACTTTTATAAAATGAGGTTCACAAAAATCTGTTTAAATGAAAGTTTACTTTATTCTGAACAAAACAAAAAAAATTTGAAAGCTCTAGCTTAAACCTGAAAGAAGTTATGGACTATTTTGTTGTCACATGTGCTATTCAAAATGGCGGCAAATCAGCCATCTTGGGAGCTATTTAAAAGCTCATAACTCATAAACCGTTTGATCAATTTCAATATAATTGATATTTTTGGAATCAGCATTAGAAATTCTACAAATCCACAGAATTTTGTCTAAATTGGTGATGGTGGGTGTCATTTTTGGAAAAATCTGGGTGATTTGACATGGAATTTGACATGGACACCCTGTCGGCGAAATTCGTGATCTTTGCAAAGCCAATCAATGAAAATCGCGAAATTATACTCTGCATGATCGATGAAATTCTCGATTTTATTCTAGTCTGATCAACGTAGTTAGCAATTTTTCTATGTGTGACCAACAAAATTTGCAAAATTCCCATCTCCGACCAAAGAAATTTACTATTTTTAACCGACTTCAAGGAGGAGGTTATGATTTCGACCTGTATGTATTTGTTGTTCACGCATAACTTTCGTAAATATGAACCGATTTTGATAATTCTTTTTTTGTTTGAAAGCGTATGAGACCCATGTGGTCCCATTCAAATTTCATAAAAATCTGTTGATTAGAACTTTTTAAAAAATTAAAACATTAAAATTCCATATCTTTTCGAAGCAATCGACCAATTAGAAACGTTCATTCTTCATGTTTTTAAGTTACACTTACATAGGCACACGATCTTTCCAAAGTGTGAAATCCTAACTGGACAAGGTTCACATTTATTAACAGTGTACACTGAAAAAAAATTGACCCTTTTGCTGCATAGTCACTCCCCCGTTTTTATAGAATATCTCTCTCTTGACCCATGAGAATTCTGCACGATAGGCTGAAGTAATCGTTTTCTATAAAAACGGTGGATTGACGATGCAGCAAAAGGGCCAAATTTTTTACAGTGTACACTGTAAAAATTTTGATCCTTTTGTTGTATCGTCATTCCTCCGCTTTTATAGAATATCTCTCCTTTGACCCATGAGAATGCTCCATGATACATTGTTAAAAATTTGACCCATTTACTGCAGCGTCACACCACAACTTTTATAGAATATGTCTTTTATGACCGATAAGAATGCTCCGTAACACAGTGAAGTAATCGTTTTCTATAAAAGCTCTGGACTGATGATGCATCAAAAGGCTCAAAGTTTTTGTAGTGTAATTGGGACAAAAGCGTCTGTAAAAGAAATATTTGGGAATCAAATGCTGTCACTCTCTTATAGAGGTAGCCAGATATAGGTAATGAGTTTCAGATTCCTCATCGAATACGCCACCGCTCATTTCCGATTACAGTGCCACTGTAAAAAATGTGACCCTTTTGCTGCATCGTCACTGCCCTGCTTTTGTAGAATATCTCTCTTTTGACCCATGAGAATGCTTCGTAATTGGGTGAAGTAATCGTTTTCTACACTATATTGCCATTGATTACGGGACACTTGCGATTTTAGACATTTTACTAAATATCTAAAAAAATACATGCGGAATCATCGCGAAACTCTTAGTGTATAAATATAATAGTATACATCATACATCTCCGTGAAGATTTTTTACCGAAACTCCATAGGGGACCGTCAACAAATTAAAAAAGAATGAATATCTTTTGAATAACCCTGTCAAAACTAATGTAGCAAAAGCGCTCAAACTCTAGATTATGATTGAACGCCTTATTGTAATACCCTGTGTTAATTTTTATGCAAATAGCATGCATACTCGCAGAGTAATTAAGGTTTTTATAAAAATGGCCCCAAATTTTTCTAAGTTTTTACCTTATAATTTTCAGAGTTCTTAATATAAAATAATATTTTTATCAGAAAATATGACAAACAACATTGCACACAGTACCCTGTAATCAGAATTAAAAAATATTAAAAAATGTATGAAAAATGAGTAGGTTTACTAAATAATTTTTTACTGCGCATGCGTCAAAGATATCAAAATTTCATTTGCATATTATGTTAGCTAAATGTATAGAGCAACTTTTGTAAAAATCTCAAAATTATGGTTTGAAAATTCCGAAAGTAATCGTCTGTAGAAAAAGGACAAAATCCGTTGTTTCCAAAATGAAGCAAAAAAATGAGGGATTTTATCCAAAAGTAGTCGTAACATCCCGTATTGTGTATTCTATATTGACACTAATCAATGAATATATGGATACAATCCCTCTTGTTTTTGCTTCATTTTGAGAATAACGGATTTTCAACTTATTCAATTGACGATTATTTTCAGAATTTTCAAGTTATGATTTTGTGACTTTCAACTCATTTTGTATACAATTTTCATTATTTTTTAATTCTGATTACAGGGTACTGTGTGCAATGTTGTTTGTCATATTTTCTGAAAAAAATATTATTTTATATTAAGAACTCTGAAAATTATAAGAAAAAAACCATTTGGGACCATTTTTATAAAAACCTTAATTACTCTGCGAGTATGCATACTATTTGCATAAAAATGAACACAGTGTATTACAATAAAGCATTCAATCATAATCTAGAGTTTGAGCGCTTTTGCTACATTAGTTTTGACAGGGTTATTCAAAAGATATTCATTCTTTTTTAATTTGTTGACGGTCCCCTATGGAGTTTCGGTAAAAAATCGTCACGGAGATGTATGACGTATACTATTATATTTATACACTAGGAGTTTCGAGATGATTCCTCATGTATTTTTTTAGATATTTAGTAAAATGTCTAAAATCGCAAGTGTCCAATAATCAATTGCAATATAGTGTATAAAAGCAATAGAGTGATGATATAGCAAAAGTGTCAAATTTTTTACAGTGTAGGATTCCTCAATATGAATATGACGACACATGTAGCACAGTATATAATTGGTTGAAATGATTCTGGACAAAAACGAATCACCAAGCATCTTGCTGAGCGGACAATTTTCGTCAATCTTGTTAACTTCTCCTACGAGTACAATCGAAGTATTCCAAGAAATCATCATCAAATTCCATATTAAAAATGCCTGACAATGCAATGTACTGTTAAAAATTTGCAACTTTTGCTGCATCGTCACTCCATCGCTTTTATAGAATATCTTTACTTTTATCAATGAGAATCCTTCATAATGCATTTAACTAATCGTTTTCTATATAAGCGGTGAAGTGATGATGCACTGTTAAAAATCTGCTTCATTCTGTTGCAACGCACTCCGCCGCTTGTATATAATGTCTCTACTGCGACCTATGAAAATGCTCCTTAATACAGTCAAGTAACCGTTTTCTATACAAGCGCTGGAGTGCGTAGCAAAAAAATGCAGCAGATTTTTAACAATGTACAGCAAAAGTTTCAAATTTTTAACAGTGTAGTTGGGACAAAAGCGTCTGTAAAAGAAATATTTGGGAATCAAATGCTGTTACTCTCTTATAGAGGCAGCCAGGTATTGGTTATGAGTTTCAGATTCCTCGTCGAATTGCCACTGCTCATTTCCGATGCCATTACTACCTGTATAGGTATTAGATTGTTGCTGTTTATCGATTGAAGCATAGTGCGATTTTTGCTAAAATCTTTCTCTTTCCTTTTTCTGAGTGAAGGGGGAGTACTTTTAACTGACTACACTAGAAAAGCATTTTACTATACATGAATATATGAAGTCATTTTGCTGCGTGCTCATATATGGAAGCACTATGTCGCGCTCTTATGTATATGGACACTTTACTTGATGGATTGTCACCTTTTGATACCCACTTTCGATGACCGTAGGATTCGATGCAGACTAAGATTTCATAAATGCGGTAGCTTTTCGAAGTGGCAGATCTTGTCTGAAGAAGTTACCATACAAAGAAAATCTTAAGATTCACAACGATACTAACCGATATTGTAAGTGGTTTCAGAAAAGTTGACAATCAAACAGTGACAAGTAAACTGAATACATCAGAACTTGCCAAAGTGCGTACATTAGTAATGCATTGCAAAGAGCTATCGTGTGCCAGTACACATAATTATGTATTACGGTATGCATAACTAAAAAGTAGGAAATAAAATAAGCTTTTTAAGAAAAAAATATCAACCGACTTCAAAAAAGCGCTAAAAAGAATTAAATAATTCTTTAAAATTCTCTAAGGCCAAAACGTTATCCAATAAGCACACATCGGATATCAGGTACCGGCATAAAAAACGGTTAAATTTAATATGTATAATTTAATATCCACCAAACATAGATTTTAGAGATAATATTATTTTACAAGAGATGAATTGACATATTTATGATTTATTTTATGAATATATACATATAAAAAGTAATGAATTACTTTTTGAAGTTGGTGCCAAACTATTTGATGTATATTAAGAATTGTAGCTAAATTATACCTAGTACCTTAATTAAAATGGGGATAATCATTATCGATTGTGATTGTTTGGCACCAACTTCAAAAATTAATTCATTACTTTTTATATGTATATATTCATAAAATAAATCATAAATATGTCAATTCATCTCTTGTAAAATAATATTATCTCTAAAATCTATGTTTGGTGGATATTAAATTATACATATTAAATTTAACCGTTTTTTATGCCGGTACCTGATATCCGATGTGTGCTTATTGGATAACGTTTTGGCCTTAGAGAATTTTAAAGAATTATTTAATTCTTTTTAGCGCTTTTTTGAAGTCGGTTGATATTTTTTTCTTAAAAAGCTTATTTTATTCGAAATGCGATCAATAAAACTCGCAATTGTTCGGTCTTTGATCGACGAAATGTGCGCTTTTTTTTGCTGTAAATTGACAAAATACACATTTTTCTTCAACCGAGTATCAATATTTGTGATTTTTGTATTAGCATTGACAAAATCTGCATTTTTTTTATGCGGCAAGATAAAACTCGTGATTTTTTTTTCTTGATAAATTGACAAAAACACGATTTTTCCGCAGCTGATCAACGAAATTTGTAATATTTCCACGCATCATCACTTAATTCGCAATTTTCCCGTGTCTTATCAACAAATTTTTTTTTTTTTTTTTTTTTTTTTTTTTTTTTTTTTTGTGTCTGATCGACAAAGTTTGCGATTTTTTGTGCCTTATCGACAAAATTCGCTTTTTTTTTTTAATGCGATAAACCGAGAAAATATGCTATTTTTCCATCCGATGATAATTTGCAATATTTTCGAGGAACAACAACATTTATGATTTTTTTCTTGCTTGATCAACGAAATGTGCGAGTTTTCGCGTCCATCTGACAAAATCTGCGATTTTTCCATCCCTGGTCGAAAAAACTTGCTATGTTTTCGTACCCAATCGGGAAAATTTGCTACTTTTTTCCCCGAGTCTCATGAGCAAAATTCGCGATTTTGCCCTCTCTGATGAGCAAAACTGATGATTTTTCCGATCCTCATCGATAAAATTTGACTTTTTCGCATTTGATCAGTAGAATTCGTGATTTTTCCGTGTCGATAAATGACATTTGTGATTCTTAAATGACGAAATTTTATATTTTCCCGCAATAAATTGACGAAATTTAGGATTTTTTTTGTGTGACATATGCACAAAAATTGCAATTTTTCCCAGTTGTAAATTGACGAAATTCGCAGGCCACAGGTTGTGCATCCCTAGTTTACAGATATTTCATATTAAATTTGAATTAATTTATTTGTAATACACTTATAAATATTTTCTATTAAAAAATGTACATTTCTACTAAATTTTATCAAATAAATGAGTCTTTATAACTGCTGATGCATCTGTGAAGGCATTATGTCTGAAATTGAAATTATAAATATTCATAAGAATAAATTAAATTAGACTGTAATGTTGTGGTTTGGAATTCGTTGTTGCATAGCTCTATATATACCAAACATTTTAAAGATTATATGAAACAATAACTAAATGTTACATATAAAAATGGAATTTTCCTTACATACTTCTATTTACTTTTGAAATTGACAATAGCTTATGTGTATTTAATAATTGAAATCATCTTGTTGTAATAAAACTTGTTGAATTAAAATTTTGAAAAGCTCATTGTTATTTTAAAGAATGCATACTCATACATAAACTAATGCAAAGTTATTCGTAATGCTGTTTTATTAAAAAGAATTGCTCTTTTTATTAAATGACTTTATGTGTGGCTCCAAATAAAAATTTATGAGCAATAAAATAAGACTTGTATATTAATATCCTTTAAAATTAGTTAAGTAATAAATTATGATACTAACTATACAACTATTGTCCTTTTTAATTATATAAAGTAGTAAAAAAGAAAAAAAACTGTATGTGTGTGTTTGGGGGGGGGGGGGGGGTAAAGTCAGTATAAACTAGAGAAAGCATTTTGTATGGTCTTTTAAAAGTTAGCTGATATATTTATAATTTTGACTGCAAATCAATACGTATTATTCCAATATTAATGTGTTCATTTTGGAGAAATTGGGTTATATTGAATTCTACCTCAATTAAGTCTTTAAAACTAACTAAAAAACACCAATTTTGGTCAATAAAAGCTGGTTAAAACAAATAAAAGCCACCGGCATGGCTTTTTTGCAATCCTGGCTATAATTGGTTCAAATGGCTATTGCCGAAAGTTTTAATACTTTAACAATTAGACAACTGTTCTATAAAATAATTTGTTACATCTTAAAATGCATTGACTTTACACACTTTAACATACTCAGTGATTTCATGCAGTGGCGTAGCTATGTTTTTTGGCGCCCGGGGCAAGCAAGAAATTTTGCGCCCCCACCCCAATATAGATATATAACAATTTCTCTCAATTTGGTGCCCCTAGACCCCGGCGCCCGGGGCGGACGCCCCCCTTGCCCCCCCTTAGCTACGCCACTGATTTCATGAAATAATTAGGTATTTTATGAAATAACATAATTACTTTTAATGGTAACTAATACATTTTTGTAAACACCCTGTATAATACTGCATTTTTTTGCAGATGAACCAAGTAAGCCTGGCCGACTACAAGCTACTGGTTAAAAGGTTACTAATTACCTATTTCAAATGGACAGCTCCAGAATATGATGGAGATGCTTCTATCACTGGTAGTGTCATTGAGAAGAGAAAGAAATGGAGGCATAAAGTGTGCGTCTCAAAAGTAAAATCTCACTTTTAAATTTTTAAATGAATAACTTTATTTATTTGATTTAATTTTAATGTTCTAACATATACTATAAATAATAAGTATTTTTGATTTAAAAAAAAAGAATTCTAAAATTGATAAATGTTAATGATTTGTCAATTTAACTTTAGTCACCACGTGGGTCATTTGTTAACAGAATAGTTGAGGCAGATTTGAATAGTTCATAAGTGTCTCAATAATCATTCTATGATTCTGTTTCTTTCAGTTCACTTCATGCGAAATAATGTCATATCTAATATTGTCTTGAAATAGGAGACTTTTTGTCATATATTTGATTTTGTATTGAACTTTTCACAAGAGCATCCGTTAGCAAGTATGTAAAGAGCTATAAGCTTATTTATATCCAATTATAATTTAAATCCATGTAAAGTTTTCGAAGATGCAATAGTTTTTTGCAATATTTTGCTAAACAATTTCATTTCTTCCAAACTTGGAATGATGGCCCACTTTCACCTCTAAAATGTGTATGTGTATGATGCTTTGAATGGAGATAGATATTAGAATTGCCTGAAATTAAAATTTTTAAACTGATACTATAAAATATTGTGAGCTTCCCCCCCCCCCTTCCTCTTTCAAAAGTAAAAGAAGTTAAATTTGGGTGTGTGCTTGTAATTGAGTTTATTTTTTTTTAATCATTTTAAAATCCTTTATCATTATTTTAGAATAGAAGGGAAATACAAAGATACTCAAAGGATACAAGTATACACATACAAGGTATATATATCCTATACAAGGATACTAGAAGGGAAATACAAGGATAAGGATCTTTTGTACTTTGGCAGATTTTTGATAAATATTATCTAAATTCCCCTAAGCAAAATTTAAAGGCTTTATTTTTTTCAAATGTACATCTTAATTTTTATTTTATTCCGACAATATTTAATTAGTCATATAATCCTCCTTTTTCCCAGTCTACTTATTTCCGTCTTATAATCTTGTGCTTAAATCTATCACTGCGGAACTAGAATTTTGTTTATAGTAAATTTAACACATAGTGTAACTAATGATCATGACAACAAATAAAAAACAGAATGTAAAGCATATCAAATATTTTTTCTTGTGTTCGCAACTACCCTGCTGTTGGGGCACTTGTGAGCAATTCATTGAATTTATAAAGTTATTAAAAAAAAAAGAAGAGCTAACTATAAAGATGATTTTATAAAAAATTACCTTGTTTAAAAAAAGGGTTCTGTTTACTGTATTCAGTATTTTTTGTTTTCAGAAATTAACCAGTAATAAAAAAAGCTATCTTTATGTGAATTATTCACATGTGCTCCAGTCTCTCCTTCATGTATTCAAAGGCAATACACACATTAGGCTGATTTTTTTTTTTTTTTTTTTTTTTCTCTTTAATTCACTCCCTAAGGTGGTCAGTGGGCTGCCGTAGGTATAATGGTTGTTTTCATATGAAGAAATCTGTATTAGCTTAAACAATGGGTAATTGTAAAAAAAAAAAAAAAAAAAAAGTAGTAATAGCAGTATTACTACCATGGAACTAAATTTTGACCAATTTGGTCATATACAACTAAATTTGGCAACAAAATAAATTGCCATATATAAAACCAACTTAGCTGGTTAATTTGGTGAAATTTTCTATCTTTTAATGCATTTTCAAAAAATGTATATTTTTGTAAATGTTACAATAATGAAAACATGCTTTTTTTTTCATTTATATTTAATTCACAACAATCTGTTTTTTTTTTTTTTTTTTTTTTTTTCATATGTAGATATGTAATGTTGCAAAAAAATTTTTACCTGCTTCCTAATATGTTAAAATAAGAAATTATGCAGAAAAATGTTTCTAATGACGATATAGCATTTTAATATTGTTACAAATAATTATTAATTTTAAGGCATTTTCACTCAGTTATAATTCGAAATATTAGGTGTTGCATTGAAATCATTGTAGCGACAAGTCATCACAGCATCAATTTGTTCGCGTGAAGTTTTATTTCCAGCCTTCTTCTCCCCCCCCCCCCAGAAAAAAAAAAAAATACTCACCATTAAGGGGGTGGCACAGTCTGCAATATTATTAATCTAAATACGTTTTTGTTAACTTTAAAAAATTGACTGTGAATTACAGGTCAGCAAATTAGATACTCTACTGTATAGTATTTTTTAGAAGAGGCATGTTTGTTTTTAATTTCTCAAAAATTAAAATCAATTACAAATACCACTACAGATCTGCCAACTATTGCAGTTAAATTGTATTTTGAATGATTTTAATGCTCACTACGATAATACAATTTTACTAGCAAAGATGATTTTTTGTCGTATCTGAAATACTCTAGATTCTAGAAAGGAAAAAAAAAGGGGGGGGGGGGCACCAGGTTGAACTTTTCGAAGAGAAACCACTAATTTAAAAAAAGAGTACATTTTTTTCAAAAAGAGCTATTAAAAAAAGGGGGGGGGGGTATGCTTGTTCTTTGTATACCAAAAATATTTGCTATAATTTTCAAAGATCAATTGAATTTCCACAGGCTGCCATGGAAATGTTTAAAAAAAACCATTGTGTGCATCAAAAGAGTTTAAAAGAGCCGCCAAGCACATAAAATAAATAAATTGGCTGCTTATGGTGCCATTTTAAGAGTTTCTTGGGGGATGGGTTGTCTTTGAGGGATAGGGTTTGAAATCATGTGCAGAATTGTGTGATTTACATACAGAAAAAGAAAGACCTACACATTAAAATTCTGTACTGTATTTCCCCCTGTAAATTCTTCTACATATTTTTTTCTGCAAAGTGAGCCAATCGGTTGTGCAAAACTGTTGAGAATTTTGGCGATCAGTCATGATAAACTATCGTGAATTTTAACAAATGAGTACGTATAAAAAAGTCAATTAGTTGCAGAAGAAATAAATTTTGTCAAAGGGTCATGGTAAAAATGCACATTCTGCCAAAATATCACAGAAAGAAATTGCAAATCCCTTAAATAGAACAATCGCATTAAAAAAATGAAGTTTCGTCAAAGAATCTTGGTAAAAAATGCTAATTTCATCATACTTACAAAATGCAGATTTCAACTTAGAATCATGATAGAAAAATGGGAATTATGATTCTGCAGAGAGGGAGGGGGTGATATGAATATCATTAAATAATCTGAAAAAGTGTGACTTTAGTTGACATCTTCGGAAAAAGTGTGAATTTAGTCAAGATTTCAGGGGGCGGGGTGCAAATTTAGTTAAGATCCTGGGAGGGAGTGCAAATTTAGCCGTGATCTCGAGAAAATGCATTATTTAGTCGAGATGAAAAAAAAAATGCATTATTTAGTCTTGATCTCAATAAAAGATGCAACTTTAGTCGCGATCTTGTTAAAACATGCAAATTAGTTGAGATCTCCAGAAAACGTGCAAAATTAGTCGAGATCTGAAAAAAAAAGCGCATTAATTAGTCGAGATCTGAAAAAAAAGCGCATTAATTAGTCGAGATCTCGAGAAAAAGTGTTAATTTCATTGAGATCTCAGGAAAACGTGCAAATTGAGTCCAGATCCTGGGGGGAAAAGTGCGAATTTAGTCGAAATCTTGAGAAAAAGAGCAAATTTAGTCTAGATATCTCGAAAAGAGCACCAATTTATTCGAGATATCTCAGAAAAAGTGCCAATTTAGTCGATCTTGAAAAGAGTGTGAATCTAGTTGAGAGATCTTGTAAAACATACAAATTTAGTTGAGAGTGCAGTGACAGAACTATCTTCAAGTGTCTGCATCAATAATTATATTATTAAAAAGTCTGCAAGATGGAATGTATTATATAAATCTATTGTTTGTGCTGTTGTAGTGTTAATTATGGCAACGTGTGTGTATGTGTAAAATATTTCCATCACTTACGGAAAAAAAAGTTTTTCGATAAACAAAAATATTTATTTATGGCATTAAGAATGTTCTTAACTGATCCGCTGAACAAGCGAAAGACGTTTTGACACATTTACAAATTCATTTTTTAACAGAAAGTTATAAAATTTTAATGCCTGACTATGAAAGCGATTTCGAATTGAACTTATTTTTCCATTTTATGATAATTAAATTACTTATCGAGTTATAAGCTATTTCGATGACGCAATCACCTGTTTTTCTCCTCCTTTTCAACCGGTTTTTCTGCTTTCGTCAGGAAATATGCTCAAAAGTGTCAACTTTGAAGGCTTGTTATGAAAAATCTATTGTGTTTTTTAAAAACAAAAGAATGAGTGCAATTAGACAGTTTCTGAATAACAACACCTGCTATTTTCATGCATTTCGGAACAAAAATAAATTAATGCATGTGCAGGGTTGTTATGTTTAAAACATTTTGTTTAAAACAGCTGTTTAAAACGCGTTTAAAACAGCTGTTTAAAACGCGTTTAAAACATGACATTTAAAACAATGTTTAAAACATAAATAGTGCTAATAATGTCACAAATTAAAATTTACGAAATAAAATTGTATTAAAAATTTCTAATTAGCTGTATGTACTAAAATATATTCAAATTTTATTAAATTTATAAATTGGTTATTTAATTTTAATTAAGTATTTAAATTAAATTTATTTCCTCTAAAATTGGAAATATATAATTTATTTTTTTAAATATCTCAATTATGATTTTTTATATAATATCAAAGTTCTATAATATATTAATTTTCGAAGATTAAAAGTAAGACTGAAAGAGCATTTTTCGGATATACAATACAACAAGCCTAGTACAGCCTTATCTAGAATGCAACGAAAAGAAAATATTTTGATAAATTTCTACAAAGCTAAAATAATCTTTTCAACATCAAATCATTACTCTTCAACTATCCGTGAATCCCTCGAAATTTTGCTTAACAATGATACTGTTTGTAATGACGTCATTTCTTATAATATTCGACACTTCGGTACAATATCCTTGGTGTTTTGATGAATTCATTGTGACTTTGTTTGTACAAGCAGACTGTTTTTGTTTTGTTTTTACATTTTCCATTTCTAATGAATTATCTTCTTTTATACTCCTTTGAAAATGGATGCGAGGGCATCCAAAAGATCTAAGGTAAATAATAATTAAATAATATCTATTTTTACAACACTTTTTAAGTATTTATTTGTATATTTTGATAGATCTATTTCTCCTTTTTAGTGAATAAATTCGGCAGTTGCTGCACAGAGAACATAATATTGAGTAAAAAATCTGGGCTAAATGCCTTCTTAATATACTATAAATAATACTTTCTCCCATCAATAGATAATGCTATAATACTTTATAGATATTTGTTTAGTAGTCAAAAAAGATTTTTTATTGTTTTTTTTTCTCTTTCTTTATTAAAATTATAATGGCTTCAGTTTAAAATATTCATATATAAAAAAAAATTCAACATTAATTTAAATTTCTTTTAATAGTATTTCCTTTTTAATAATTCATTTATGAAAGTAAACTGAAATGAAAAAAAAAAAACTTATCTACTTTCAGTTCGTTTTAAATTCTAATTGTTTAAATTTGTCCTCAGAGTTATAAAAGTATGCTACCTACCAACCAATCTATCTACTTTGATTTTCAGTTTGAATATGTTCTCAAAATAATAATAATAATTTAATAATAAAAAATGGACATGTTTAAAAAATATTTATTTCTTAACTAATTTTTTACGTACTTCATATTTTTTTACACATTTATTACATATTTTTACATATTTCATTACGCTTTAAAGGAGAATCACTTGCAATTGATGAGACTGAAAAAGGCATGAACTTTGCTGCCAAATTATGTCCTGAACTAATTCCAATAATTATAAATTATAAGCTAAGTCAGTTCCATTCTCTGATTATATGTTTGATGCAGTTGCCAATCATAAATTTGACATTGGAGAATCAAATAAAGTGGAAATAACACAGGTTAAGCTTTGAAAAACACATATATATTGATAAAAATGCCATGAATATCATAAAACAGTTACACACAACTGTATGTTCTACTGCTGGATTAGAATAGAAAGAGTTTTCCCTACTTTTGGTTTTGTGCAAAGCAAAACCAGAAATAGTTTGGGTGTTGATAAGGCTGTTGTAAGGGTATTGACAAACTTGTTACCATTTTTAAAGAACTGAACAATTAAATGTTTTAGTTTAGAATAAAAATAAAATTTGTAATTAATGTTTGGTATTTGTTATATAATTTTTTTCTTCCTTACTGCCGTTTGAAAATATTTCCATTCTTTATATTTAATAATTTTTGTTCACTTTAATCAAAATTGTACTGTGTGAAAAAAAAACGTTTTAAACGTTTAAAACATGTTTTAAACAAAAAAAACATGTTTTTTGTTTTTTTTATAAAAAACATGTTTTTTTCCAACCCTGTGCATGTGTCACAAAGTTGCTCTTTTTGATTTAAGAACACCCTTAAACAGAAAATTAGTTACTAAGAGAACATTGGAAAATGCTCTATTTGAAAGAAAAAAATATTATTTTACTATTCTCCAAAATTCTCAATGTAACTGTTGATTTATTGCTTGATACAAAAGAAGTTGATGTCGATATATTTTTGAAATGGTAGTAAAAAATTGTTCCCTATATGAATTGAAGCAATTTTTAAATCAGGAACTAACAGAGTTTTATAATAACCTGTGCATTAGTTCTTGAGTTAAAGATATTATGGAAACTGAATAATGCATCATATCAGCGCCACCTGTTAAGAGATATACCCCAAAAACTAACCAGCTTCAGTTTATATCAATGCTCTAATTAAATGTAAAGTTTTTTGAAATGTCATGAATTATTTCTTAAAACAAAGCAGCCACATTTTTTTTTTTTTTTTTTTTTAATTAAAAACTTACGGAGTTGACTGATAGACATTTTCTAAAAACTTTTAAATTTCATTCCTTGCCTTCCAATACGTACAAATCCACCGAAAGTCAGAATACCATATTTTCTTTGAATTCAGTATTTTCTTGTAAAGATAGAACATAAAAACATATGAAAAAACATGCACTCTCAATTACAGTTAGCAATGAAGAAGAGATCTAAGAAATGCAATACACATTGGCTGCAAAACAGACAAACAATTCAAAAGTGATTAAAACCAACTATAATTGGTTCAAACGGCTATAAGTGGTATATATAAACGGTTCAAGGTGCTATAAAGGCATCTTACTTTGATATAAATTAACATTAATGTCTATCAGAGATGTTCAGGCCTTTTTGTTTTTGGGCCCAAAGTTTTATATCAGAGCTTAAAAGAATTTTGTCATTTTAAAATTGCTTCAAATTTAATCTACTCATTTAAAAATATTTTACATAGAAATAAAAGGTCAAGTGCAAGTTTTATTCATGTACAAAAGGTTCAGTAAAATAAATTACTAACTGTAACATTACAACAAATGAATTATTTTACAATAATTGAAATTAATTTTGGGTTAAACTGGAATGAATTCTAATTATTCCTTACTTTTTTTGTTACTTGTTTTAATAGGATGCTCATAACAATTATCTATTAAACATAACTGCTGTATTTTCTGTTCATCTGGAATAATTGAGATTGTTATTATACTCAATTTCTGTTTATTGTGTATACTTTTGTGTAATATTTATCTTACCTTTTTTCTAAATAGGACATGCTTGGCTATTAATCTGGAAAAAGACACAAAATCGAAAAAACTATCTGCAAGATCCAAACAACCTTGGCGATAAATTGTGTTACTACAAATCTGTGTGAAAAAATGAATTTTTTATTTGTTGTTTCTTAATTTGTTATTTAAATTTGTTACTTCTAAGAATACTGTGTTGAAGTATATTAAATAAATTTGTAAAAATTCATGTTTTCTTTTTATTTATTGAATGATAATTTATAAAACAGAACCATTGTAATAATTTCATCTTCAAACATTCCCAAGTTTAATCAATTTTCACCGAAATCTCGTAAACAATATAGTATATATTATCTGTGTACACAAGATCAAGAACCGTGGGACATGGGTGCAAGATCTTCAGTCTCAGGACTGATTTCAGTGTTGAAGAGATTTTTGACTTACTTAAATAATAGTGGTTCTACCATCAAGAACATTTAATCACTTTCTTTTATTGTTAGAGACCAATTTTTAGGTATAAAACAAGACTTAGAAATCTTCTAACCCTTTTGCATTTAGTTATTTCTAATGCTCAGAAAATATTTCAGTCTTGACTTAGATGGATTTCTTGCACCGATGTGTGTAGGATTATGAATCATTGTTAAATCAAAAATAGACTACTTTTGTTTCATGTAGTATTTAGTAAATATGTGATACATAAAAATCGAAATAATAAATTAGCATTTGTGTATCATAAAAAAGCTGCTCTCTATTATTAAGCGGCTTGGAAGGGAAAAGAGGGAGCCATAGCAGTACAGCTAATAAACTGATATTACTAATCATAATTTTTCTGATCAATTCAGGAGTCGATGCAGGTTTTTATTCTGGGGCTCATTTTGTGAAAAAGAAAAGTTATTTTTGTGAAAATAACATTTTTTAATGGAAGTTGACTTTGTTATTTGAACAAGGAATTTAAAAACTAAATATATATATTTTAAAAAACTCCTTTGCTAAGTTTTTGAAAATTATGACATGTTTTTGTGTACAAATTAGATTTTAAAACAGTATGAAAATGGCATAAAAGAATTTTGTGAAAGGGTCTGTTTTATTAAAGTTATTTTTGTGAAGAAACCTATTTTATTAAATAGTTTTTTGTGAACCCCAAATTTTGCCTGGATCAACCCCTGTAATTTAATATTAACTAGTTTTCTATTTTCATTTTACATATCAGACTTTTATCTAAACACATGAGGGTTTGTTATCTTACCAGTTTTTAAATGCTTCACCACTCTCTCACTATTAAAGTGTGTGATGGTAAATTTTGGAAAGCTAAAAATTGTATTTTAACATAAGTTATTAATGCAATAATACCAAAAGTGAGAACCTCGTAACTGAATAAAAATACAATTTACTATAGGAAATGAGTGAGAATGCTCTCCTTTGATAGAATTAAACTTTTATTAAAAAAAAACAAAAAAAAACTAACTGCCTGCTAAGAGTACCTGAAAACCTTGGAAAATTAGGCTTTGAATATACAAATTTTATAATATGCATAAGTTATGAATGTTTTATTCAAATATTGCGAAAACATAAGTACTCCTGTGAAAATTTTTGTTGTTTGTGTTGTGAATTATCTATATTCCTCTTTTAAATCTATTATGGATTTTCAGTTGGTATATATGGTGATCCCCATTAAAGATTTTATTTAAAAAACCCCATATTTTATGATTTGTGGCCCCCTTTTTCCCCCCCCCCTGAGTCCAAAAGAGAATGGGGTAATACTGGAGTATGGAAATTTATATTAATTTCACTGAATGATCCTTTTTTTAATTTTACAAACAATGCTTTTTCTTTAATGAGGTATCCTAATGTATGTGTTTTGTTATTTTATGGGCAACATCCTTTTTTTTCATGGCCAGAATTTGTATTATTTTACAGGCAATGTCCCTTTTCTGAGAGATATCTTGGTATTGTATTTTTATGGTCAATGCACTTTTTTTTACGGGCATCTTGGCATTATAGTTTTACGGCCAATGTCCCTTTTTTCACGGGCATCCTGGCATTATAGTTTTGCGGGCAACGTCCTTTTTTTCACGGGCATCCTGGCATTGTAGTTTTACAGGCAATGCCCTTTTTTTCACGGGCAACTTGGCATTTTATTTTTACGGACAATACTACTTTTTTTACGGGCTAGTTATGCATTTGCTAAAATGTAAAATTACGGGTGATTTTTAGATTTACGGTAAAAAAAAATTTTTACGGATATTGTCCGGAATCTCTGCTGCCGGCTTTTGTCCGTAATTTTACGTAGATTTTTTTTACAGTGTATACGCCGTACACCTTCTGGACTTTTTAATAGAACACCATATACCCTCTGTTTTTCAAGAAAGCTTATAGTATACACATTCTAGAATATCCCTCTGCTTAGAGCATATATCTTGTGTTATTTTTATGACTACACCCCTGGTTAACATCTAAAGCACGGTGGAAAATTCTACTAAAGAACCGCAAATTTCTTTTGTATGGAGAAAGCGCAAATATGATTTTTTCAAAGTTGGCATTGAAGTGAGTTGTAGCCAAGAAGGGATCCCTTATCCTTCCTCATGCTCAGTAATTAACAGAAGCACTTGTCCATTACTTTTTAATGCTCAATTAAAATCATATTCTGCTTTTGCACTGCTCCTTGGAGCATTTTTCACTAGTTTATTTCTTGACCCACTCGGCATTGCCTGAATCCGTGATAATAATCTTAAATAAAGCTCAAATTTGTATAACTTTGTATCTTTTTTTTCTCAAAGACTTTATTAACAAAATCTGATGATTTCGTAAAAATGTATATATTTAAATTAAAATCTTTCCAAATGAATCTTGTATCGAGTAATGAATCTTATATTGTACACGCAATATTTATAGTATTTTTTAAAACCGAATGTGTCGTTTCGAAGTAAAATGTATGCTCTTTAAGTAAGTGTGTCTATATGTGTATATACATATACACGTAATAAAAAAAATTGCCTGATTCTAAATTAATTATTTTCGAATTTTTATACTATCTGCCTTTTTTTCTGTTTTTTTGTAACGCCTTGATATATGCATTAGATTCCATACCTTTAATCAACGCTTTCTTTATTTTATTTTATTCAAAAATCCTTAATTTGTTAAAGCAACACTTCCCCTAAAATCCCATTTTTTTTTTTTTATTCTTTCATTTGTTTCATAATCCTTTTACTAATGTTCTAAAAAATCATTCGATTACCCATAATACCTGGCAAATCGACGCTCGAGACGGATTACGTAATTATTTATCCGACGGAATGAGAGAACATTTTTTTCATAGATTTTAAAATTTCGTATTGGATAAAGATTAGTTTCCTAGTAAGGTTATTGACAAAGCTAAAGATTGCTGTTAAATCCTGTATGTGTGCGCACTTTCATATACCACGCGATTACTTTGATTGGAAAAGCAGAATTATATATTTTTTGTACTGTTAAGAAGAATCTTGTCATTTGGTCAATTAAAAGTCTTCAATAGGTGAAGCTCTATTGTTCTATCATCTTTCTGTTTCATTATGGCGTCATCTTACGTTAATACTAAGATTAAATCAAAGTATTATTGGAATTGTTTACCGTGATGTGGAACACGAATAAATGTATTTTTAAAAGGACGTCGTCTAGGTTTAATTTAAATGGGAAATATTCTAAGGAAACTTTATTTGTTCCACATAACTGCTAATACTACGAGTGAATGATCCTAGTTAACATGCGTACATATATGTGTATGTATGTTTACACATACATATATATGCATATGTTTATATATACCGGGTGTCCAGTAAATGACTGACCCATTTTAAAATTAAATAACAAAAAAACGGTTTGAGATAAAAATGCGCGGTTTGCAGTATTGTTATTAGAATATCAACAAATTTTAAAGTACGCACTTCCTTAAAATAGTTCGAATTCCGGCCAAAAGATGGCGCTGGCGGCATCAGGCTGCAGAAATAGGGTCTCTTTTCTTCTTTTCAAGCTCATGATCTTTCCGGCTCATTTTCCAGAGTCGAATCTGAGTCGAAGTGTTGAATCGACTCTCCACTCAACTGCAGAAATAGGGTTTCTTGTTTGGAACGAGATTTAAAATAACATTTAAGATTGAAATATGTCTATTGTGTTAACCTCCTCAGACAAATATCACGGGGAACTACAAAAACTAGTTAAAAACCCCTGTAAAACATCCCCAAAGGTGTATCAATCTATAAATAAATATTTGTGACATGCAAACATTTATTGAAAAACCTAAAAATAGTTTTAACAATTCTAGAAACGTTTGAATTAATTTACAGGATGTTGTTTAATGTTTCAAAATTCTCTTCGAAATATGTTATTTTAATCGCTTAACTGATACTCTTTTTCATGTACAGTAAATTGAAAATATGGGATAAACGCCAGTTTTCTTAAGCTAAAATAATCGTCAGATTTAATTTAAATGTTTCTTCTACTAAATAGTATGAAATTGCATTTAAAAAATTTAGTAGTGTCAGAAATCTTTAAGTGATGGAAGAAGAAAACTATTATTGCTAGTGCGTTGTAGGGGCCAATCAGTTAAATGTTGAAAACAATGGTATGCAAATAGCGTTTCCAAGTCCCCTGTCTATGAAAAAACGGGTCAATTACTTATAAATCGGCACATTGATTTTTCAAAATCTTACAATAAAGGAATCCATCTACAACAAATCATGTCTTAAACATAAAAAAATATTGATCCTGAAGTAGAAAGAAACATGCAAAATTACCTGCTAAGACAAAAACCTGCCTAAAATAAAATATTATTATTTTTTCCGAAAACCGAATTCATCCCTACTTTATTAGCATCCGATGCTATTTCTTTCAGACAAGCTAGAAATGTCGTGTCATCAGCCCTGAATTTTCTAGTCAACCGATTTTGATAATTATTTTTTTAAATGAAAGCTATTTAATTGTAGTTGTGCCCCTTTTAATTATTTTTTAATTTATTTCCATTTTTATATTTTATTTTTAATTTTAAAAGCTTTTTCATGACATTTCTTCAAAATGGTGGCAACACAGTTTAGCTTTTCTCTCGATAATAAAAATTTATTTTCTAAAATGATTGCGTATAATTATGCACTAATTGAGTTAAAAAATATATTTACTGAGAAATAATATTAATAATGTAAATAAAATGACAGAAAATAATTTATGATAAAAATTAATGTTTAAATCAAAATAAGAGAAATTTCAAATGAGGAAAATTATGTCATTCAGCAACCAGATAAATGGGAATTACAATATTATTATGGATGCCTTTTTCATAAACAGTAACTTTTAAAGAACATTTGAAGAGAAAATGACGTCACTATTTAAAACATCGTATTTTTACTCATAACGATATTAGGTACTACTCTGTTATCCCATCGACCAATTTCGCCAAATTATACAAATCGGCAAATAAATAGCCAAATTATACATATTGACATAATTTTTATTTTAAATAACGAAAAAATAAATAATTAGTAGAATATTAATAAAAATATTAATAAAAAATCGAAATAAAAATCACTTAATGACATTTTAAACACATGAATCGTATTTAATGCCATTGAATGTGACATTCACCATCATCCATTATTGGCATTTAATCTTATAGTTTGGCGATAATTTTTTGGTCGATGAGATAACCTAGTAGTACCCGATATTACTTTTTTTTTTTTTTTTTTTTTTTTTTTTTTAAATAATAAAGCTATTTTTCTGTGAGTTCATATAAAATAAAATTTCTGGATTTCGCCGGCACTCATATTACAATTTTAACTGTAGATGTGCGAATATTTGCATGCAAAATTGTAACTGGCAAATTTGGCATTTACTTTGTAAATATATTTATTATATATTGATTCAATAATGTAATTACTTTTGCTTTTTTTTAAACCAAATCGATCGGGTCTTTTAAACATTTCATTCGTCGAATTCGACGGGATTTCATTCGTCGAATTCGACGGGATTCCATTCGTTTTATTGTTAAATTGCATTTCCTTTTACTCAGAGTCTATAAAAAAGAGTTTAAACTAAAGAAAAAATCCGTTTTTGATGAATCTAGTCAATGAAGAAGTAGCACGTCAAATTGTATCTCTTTATTATTCCGCAATTCCAATGTCTCAGAGAGAAATTGCTATTCAATTGGGTATTTCACGCCGTTCTGTTTGCTATTATATTGATAAACACAAGAAAAATGAAGTTAGTCCATTGCAATCTAAACGGGGTCGCCCTTCTAAAAATTTTCTATCGATTTTTTTTTTTTCTAATCGGAGGCGAAACTGAATTCTGCAATTGTAGAATCTACATTTATCTTGTATTCATATTTCGTCATTTAACGTATCTAAAAATTTTATTACGAAAGCCATGAGAGATTTTAAGATGTCTTTTGCACACACCTCCCTCCCTCACCCAGGATAGCAAACGTATTTATGCTGAAATGGAAGGATGTTTAAAAAGAAAAAAAAAGTACCTGTTTTTATATCTTTATAGTCACTCCTTTTCAAAACTTCATAACAAAAAGCATCATAGATCCTGAAATATATTTTCGTCCTCACCCCCCCCCCCGGATTTAAATTATTCTGTATGAGGAAAAGAGCACGAAAAGACATTCTGAAAATATCTCCTGTATCTGATTTGAAATAAGGAATATCATTAAAAATATGATTTGTTATCTTTTTTAAAAAATATGTATGAAAAATGCGATTTATTCAATTTATTTTTTAATATTTTCATTTATAAAATTGAACAAAAATAAGTAGACATTCAGTTATATCTAAAATATCTATGACCCCACAAGTGGGCGATAGGTTCTGGCGTTTCAACTGGTAGACGGCAGGTGCTGGGTTCGAACCCAATTGCGTCCGTCGGCCTAACTGTTCGGAGTTTTCCGTGGGGTTTTTTTTCGAACATTGGGTTTCCTATTGTAAATACGGGTTAGGTTCCCATAGAAAGACCCCCACGGTGGGTATCCCATCCTTTTCGGGCCTATATTCCACGTGTAGATAATCGGCCGACATAAAATAAACCAAGACAAACTAAAATATCTATAGACAATTTCATGGCAAAACATTTTTATGAAAACTTTTTACTGAAATAAAGTTTCGTTTCTTTTACTTCTAGTTTTATTAACATTACATGAGACAAAAGTGTGTTGAAAACGTTTCAGAAGCCAACGCAGTATTCACTGTCCCGATTCTTTCTTTCTTTTACTATCTCCCAATTCTAAATTTTTTTTCCTTTTGGATTCGATGAGTTGAAATACGAATCGGCTTTAAAAGCCGATAGTAAATGAAAGAAAGGATCGGGACAGTGGATACTGCGTTGGCTTCTGAAACGTTTTCAACACCTTTTGTCTCATGTAATATTAATAAAACTAGAAGTAAAAGAAACGAAACTTTATTTCAGTAAAAAGTTTCCATGAAAATGTTTTGACATGAAATTGTCTATAGATATTTTAGTTTGTTTTGGTTTATTTTATGTCGGCCGATTATCTACACGTGGAATATAGGCCTAAAAGGGTGAGATATCCTCCGTGGGGGGTCTTTCTAATGGAACCTAACCCGTATTTACACAAGGAAATCCAATGTTCGAAAAAAAACCACGAAAAACTCCGAACGGTTAGGCCGACGGACGCGATTAGGTTCGAACCCAGCACCTGCCGTCTACCAGTTGAAACATCAGAACCTATCGCCCACCATAGATATTTTAGATATAACTGAATGTCTACTTATTTTTGTTCAATTTTATAAATGAAAATATTACAAAATAAATTGAACATTCGCATTTTTCATACATATTTTTTTAAAAAGATAACAAAACATATTTTTAATAATATTCTTTATTTCAAATCAGATACAGGAGATATTTTCAGAATGTCTTTTCTTGTTTTTTTCCTCATACAGAATAATTTAAATACGGGAGGGGGGGGGGGGGTGAGGACGAAAATATATTTCAGGATCTATGATGCTTTTTGTAGTGAAGTTTTGAAAAGGAGTGACTATAAGGATATAAAAACAGGTATTTTTTTTCTTTTTAAACATTGTTCCATTTCAGCATAAATACGTTTGCTATCCTGGGTGAGGGAGGGAGGTGTGTGCAAAAGACATCTTAAAATCTCTCATGGCTTTCGTAATAAAATTTTTAGATACGTTAAATGACAAAATATGAATATAAAGTAGGGATGAATTCGGTTTTCGGAAAAAATAATAATATTTTATTTTAGGCAGGTTTTTGTCTTAGCAGGTAATTTTGCATGTTTCTTTCTACTTCAGGATCAATAATTTTTTTATGTTTAAGACATGATTTGTTGTAGATGGATTCCTTTATTGTAAGATTTTAAAAAATCAATGTGCCGATTTATAAGTAATTGTCCCGTTTTTTCATAAACAGGGGACTTGGGAACGCTATTTGCATACCACTGTTTTAAACATTTAACTGATTGGCCCCTACAACGCACTAGCAATAATAGTTTTCTTCTTCCATCACTTAAAGCTTTCTGACACGACTAAAATTTTTAATGCAATTTCATACTGTTTAGTAGAAGAAACATTTAAATTAAATCTGACGATTATTTTAGCTTAAGAAAACTGGCGTTTATCCCATATTTTCAATTTACTGTACATAAAATAGAGAATCAGTTAAGCGATTAAAATAACATATTCCGAAGAGAATTTTGAAACATTAAAGAACATCCTGTAAATTAATTCAAATGTTTCTAGAATTGTTAAAACTATTTTTAGGTTTTTCAATAAATGTTTGCATGTCATAAATATTTATTTATAGATTGATACACCTTTGGTGATGTTTTACAATGATTTTAAACTACTTTTTGTAGTTCCCCGTGATATTTGTCTGAGGAGGTTAATACAATAGACATATTTCAATCTTAAATGTTATTTTAAATCTCGTTCCAAACAAGAAACTCTATTTCTGCAGTTGGGTGGAGAGTCGATTCAACACTTCGACTCAGATTCGACTCTGGAAAATGAGCCGGAAAGATCATGAGCTTGAAAAGAAGAAAAGAGACTCTATTTCTGCAGCCTGATGCCGTCAGCGCCATCTTTTGGCCGAAATTCGAACTATTCTAAGGAAGTGCGTACTTTAAAATTTGTTGATATTCTAATTACAATACTGCAAACCGCGTATTTTTATCTCAAACCGTTTTTTTGTTATTTAATTTTAAAATGGGTCAGTCATTTACTGGACACCCGGTACATGTGTGTGTGTCTATTAGCATTAGGTTGTTTAAAAAACAAAAAAAATTACCGTCCGAAGTCTCTGAAATTTTTATGAGTTATAAATATAGTATTTCGAAAGCATGCGTATAATTCTCGTGCGGGATGTTGTTTAAAAGTAAAGTCACGAGCAAAAGCCACCGCATATTACGAATTGTGCAGATTTTTTTTTTTTTTTACTTTTATTTATTTATTTATTTTAATATATATATTTGTTGGGTTTTTTGTACGTGATGTAAATCCATTGTTCAAAGAACGTATATAAATATTGTTTTAGAATATCGAAGATCGATATTTAGTTACTTTTTTGTAGAAAAAAAAAAGAGTATCTCCGAGAGTCGCAAAGTCACTTCCTGTCGCGATCTTTAAAAAAAAAAAAAAAAAAATGGATGTAATAAGACGTCATTTTTCTCCACGGTGAAATCTCTTTTTAATTGTAGGAGAATTGTTCCGGCTTCCCTGAAAAAATGACACTTATGAACACGATGCGTCTGTTATATATTTCTCTTATCGACACAAAAAATAAGATGGATTTAAGTACCAAAATCTCGATAGGTATTTAGAATCAAAAATGTTCGTCAACTCTAATCCTCTAAAATGTCGACTATGAATATTCCTATGGAGATAACAATGCCATCGTTTAAATCCATATATTTAAACTAATCAGATGTGGCAATTTCAAAACTTTCTTCTATCTCATCCATGTTAGTAATTCCTGAAAAATGCAGCTTATCAGCGCCACCGATTTGGTGGTTAACACCAAAGTTTGATGAAAACCTGTATATTAGTTTTTGAGATACAGCTATGCATCTTTTTAAGCATCAGTTCTTATACAACTTTTGCGAAATCCTAAAAATCGCTTTTTTCATAGATCTAGTTGGACCGGGCAGATCTATGTTCCACAAACCTTTGTTTGTTTGATTTTGTTTTTTAATATAGTGTATCAGGTCCTATTTAAAAAAGTGTAAATAACTTTAAAAAATTTAAACCAGCTAGATCATTTAAATTATATAGCGACTAAAGAGCGTTGTAAGCGAAACCTTTGCTTATCAAGGTGTCAAAAGATCTCACTAAACGCAAAATTATTAGATTTTTTATACAAAAAACATAGGAATTAAGTAAGTACATATGTACTTTAGTATACGTAATAAATATAAAAGTTACATGGATATTTTAGAAAATAAATAAATAAGATAAATCAGTGAACAAACGAGTACGTAAGTATTTGACCATCTCATTATCAATTTTCATTTGCCTCAATATTTCGATATAAGTCCAATAAATCTGTGGCGAATGATGTTTTTATATAAAACAGAACTATTTTTTTTTATTGGTTTTGATTGTTTTCTAATAATGTCACTTTGTCTTATGTACCCCTTTTCATCTATATCGTAAAACTTCGAGGTTTAGATGTCTCACTTAAAAAATTTGGTTTAATACTCGCTGACAGGCTTTTTAAATTTTTTCATAGTGTAAAGGTAGTATTTTTTGTATAATTTCCTTTACTGTCATCAAAAAACAATGGAGATATTAATTACCCGTAGTAAGAGAAAACTCCAAAAATGTATTTATAACTGTTGGGATAAATTGATCCTACATGGTCCAGTTACTCCTGACTCATGACCCAATCACCCCATTTTTGAAAAATTGATTGGGTAACTAGAACACAGACCTTACATTTGGAACACGAAGTAAAAATGTATAGATACCTAATAATTATAATAATGTATTTATATTTCTAGTCTTTAAAAATAAAGTAGCTCTTTAATAAAAACACTTACCGTATTTTAATATGAAGCCAAAAAAGTTCAAACTGACACCGTTTAAAAAAAAAAAAAAAAAGGCGAAATTTTTGGTAATTTATCATGGAAAAGGCAGAGCTATAATTCAGATAAACTACTCTATTTTAAGAACTAGAGATGTGGGTGAAATGTTCACAATAGCTAAAATTTAAAAGTGTTCAACTTTTTTTATATATATAAAATAAACTCTCATAGCCCAGTTACCTCGTTGGTCCAGTTGCCCCAGTTTACCTTATAATAATTAGATAGAAACAAACTATGAAATTGAACATTAAAAAGGTGGATAAATTAACATCCTTACCTTTAATTCCAAACAAAAAATTATATACATAAATTAAAATTGCCTTTGACATTTTTACTTCCTTCTATCTTCAATAGAAGAAAGTATTGTAATCGAAATTTTTTTCGACTTCCGGTTTTCGACGGATTTACACGTTTTAGGGGTCAGAGATTCCAAAAAATATGTTTTTACAAAATGTCTGTCTGTCCGTGTGGCTGTATGTGTGTCTGTGTGTGTGTAAGTCGCCATTCTTCCATCAAAAAGTATGTGAAGTTATGCATAGAATTGTACCAAATTTTTGTGAATGTTTTTGGCTGTGGCAAGCAGGTCCTCCTTCAGTTTTGAAATATTTCGCCGGAAGGGGGCGCTGCAATCGCGATTTTTGTGCCATTTTCAATATTGTATCGACCAAAAGTATATGAAGTTATGCATCAAATTAAACCAAATTTTTTGTGTAAGTGTATGACTATGACTAGTTGGTCCTCCCTGAATTTGAAAAAAATCTGCCGGAAGAGGGCGCTGCAATCGCGATTTTTGTGCCATTTTTAATATTGTATCGACCAAAAGTATATGTAGTTATGCATCGAATTATACCAAATTTTTTGTGTAATTGTATGACTATGGCTAGTTGGTCCTCCATGAGTTTGAAAAAAATCCGCCATATGGGGGCGCTGCAATCGCGATTTCTGTGCCATTTTCAATATTGTACTGACCAAAAGTATGTGAAGTTATGCATCGAATTGAACCAAATTTTTTGTGTAAGTGGATGGTTTTGGCTAGTTGGTACTCCCTGAATTTAAAAGAAATACGCCGGAAGGGGGCGCTGCAATAGCGAATTTTATACACTTTTCAATATTGCACTACCTAAAAGTGTATGAAGTTAGTTCAAGAACTGAACTAAGTTTTTTGTATATGAATATTTTTTGGTAAGGCAAGTAGAATCTCCCTAAATTTGAAAAAAAATCTGCCTATCATTCTATTGTCCATCGACTCGTGCAGAGATGGAAATTCGTTTTTACTCCTATTAATTGACTGAAGCAGAAATTTAAGATTAAAATCAAAGTTGGTATGATATTGAATTAAAATTATTAAAGCATTAAAATGAGTAACTATTTTTTTAAAATATTAAAATGTACGTATGAGATAGAAGAAAGTTTTGGGATTGGCACATCCAACTAGTTTTTTATTTGAAATACCTTTTATCAAGTGATTTTTTTTAAATTGTAATCCTTTAATGAGGATTCATTTAAATTAAAATTATTAAAATCATTAAAATTAATAAGAAGGTAAAAAAGTTAGTCGCCAAGAGGAACTTTTAAGTCGCCAGGGCGACCTGGCACCCGGGTTTGTCGCACCCTGGATATCTCTATTAATAAGCAAAACAAGTCGGAAATTGTACGTCAAACATTGCAAATGCGGTGCCTTCGTACTATAGCTAGTTTTATAAATATTGAGATATCAGATGTTAGTGCAATAGCTGTTGCACTCTTATGCAAAAATACATAAATACAAAATTTATTATGATTCTATATATTAAATTGTTAATAGGACTCCACCTGATGTATGACGCAATATTCATTTACTATGTATTTTTTTTCTCAGATTAGACGTTTTTGCTCATGCTATAACGCTTAATGCTCTAAAACGTTTCTGGATAAATATTCGTAAATTTACATCCAAAATTGTGATGTGATATCACATAAATCAAACACTGATGATGATACGTTTTGTTAATTTTGAAATGAGTTCATCAAAATGCAATAGCTTTTAAAAAACATGACGTATTAAACAAAATCATAATTTATAGAATAAATTAAAAAAATCAAAATAATTTAATTTTTACATTGTCCAAGAAGGGACAGATAATAAAATGTTTCATTTAATTGAATTTCCAAATTCTTAAATTTTTATAATAAATAAGTTAAATCAATTAAATCTTTAAAAAATATGTAATTCAAACAATATACAGTAAAACCGCGATAATTCGGATTAATTGGAACCAGACCTGATCCGAATTATCAAAAATCCGGATTATCCGGAGAATTAGAAAAAAAATTAATTAAAATAAAACATCCTTACAGAAAATCACCTTTATGTTTAACTTATTGAATATTTACAGACAGTAAAAATGTTTACTTTGTATTTAAAAAGTTTGTAATTTTCTGCAAGTGATATTGTAGAAGCGTTTTGTCACAATAACAAGGAAACAGACCTATGGGCAGACAAAGATCGAAAAGCGATCCTTATTAGACAATGGGGATCAGATAATGAGTCTTATAGAGACTATTTTATCTTCTTTCTTGCAATGTTATAAGTAAAAATTCATTATTCAATGATTTTTTATGGCATTTCTAAGTGGTTTATCTAGAAAATTGGAAAGTTGGAATTGCCAAACTTCGTGATACATTGTTGTTTCTTTGAAAGATAACATCAAAGAATTCAAATAAGAAAGCTTAAAGAATTCTTCGGAAAAGATTTCAGAAAAAGTTTTTTAATTCAGAATACGAATATAAAACAAGTCAATGTTGTGGAAATGAGCCAATCAGTTCTCAAACTTGAAAAAAAAATGACCAAACCGATCCGGATTAACGGGGTTCGAATTAGTGGGGTTCTACTGTACTTAAACTCCTAAATACTTACACCTCGTTCAAAAAAAAATCGTCATTCAATTTTACAAGGTGAGGATCAAACTTGACAACCGGGCCGACCGGACCGTTTGCTCGTTGACCAGCTGCCCTGGTTTCGACATTCGGTATCGCTACATTTGTTTATCTCATTTTTTGTTTATGAAACAAAAAGGGTCAAGGTCAAACTATCTATATCTAAAGAAGGGAAGGATCGATTTTAACGAAAATTTATATACAACAGTTTTTTGGTACGAGAAAGCTAATGGACTAGGTGATATGTTCGTGGCGACCATCTTGCGCGGTCAGTAAAACGAGTTTCTCGCAGGAAGCGACTGAGGTACCCTTTTGCTCGGCGGATAAGACGCTCGCTTACTGACCGTGGGATCTCCAGTTCGAACCATGCCTGGGCACCGTCACCTGCATTGGTGACCTTGGACAAACGAACACACTTCACCACCTTCGCTCGAGTCCAACAGATGGCAGCACTGAAAACACCCCCAGCATCCAAAGCCTGCGAAACGCTCGCAGCACGAAAGCCTCTGTAACGCTCAGAGCACACGACCAAAGCCTGTGTAACGCTCACAGCAGCAAAGCCTGCCACGCCGCGCATCATCGATGGGTCACACGTGCAATCGGCGGCAGCACGACAACGACAACGCATCTGGCACGCGCCAGCGCAACACGAGTGCATATCGCTCGTCCAACGTCAACGCGACGTTCTTCTCACTGGGGGTGAAGTACTGTGGCGACCATCTTGCGCGGTCAGTAAAACGAGTTTCTCGCAGGAAGCGACTGAGGTACCCTTTTGCTCGGCGGATAAGACGCTCGCTTACTGACCGTGGGATCTCCAGTTCGAACCCTGCCTGGGCACCGTCACCTGCATGTTCAAGAAATTTCTATTAGTGGGTTATTTTTGGATCATTATGGGTCAAACCATTTTTATCTAAAAAACGGCTCTAACGATTTTGACGAAATTTTGTATTCTACCGTTTTGGATTATAAGAAGATTATTGGGTTAAGTCACATATTAGAGAAAATTCGATTAGTGGGTCATTTTTGGGGTCATTGTGGTTCATGCTAAATTTATCTAGAAAATGGCTCGCATGATTTTGACTAAATTTTGTATTCTATCGTTTTCGGGTATGAGAAAATCATTGGGCTAGGTCACATGTTTGAAAAAATTCGATTAATGAATCATTTTGGGTCAAAAAAGGTCAGGGTCAAGCTATTTATACCTAAAAAACGCCTGGATCGATTTTAACGAAATTTTGTACAAACGTTTTTTGGCACGCAAAAACTATTGGGCTAGGTCACATCACATTCGAGAGAATTCGATTAAGCGGATTATTTTTGGCGCATGGTGGGTCAAATCAATTTTATTTATAAAATGGCTGTGACGATTTTCACAAAACTTTGTATTCTACCGTTTTGGATTACAAGAAGACTGCTGGGATGAATCACATTTTAGGAAAAATCCGATTTGTGGGTCATTTTGGGATTATTGGGGGTCACGCTAATTTTATCTAGAATGGTAGCTATAACGATTTTGAATAAATTTTAGATTTTATCGTTTTCGGGCACGGGAAAATCGGTCTGGGTCACATGTTCCAGAAAATTGGATGATTGGATCATTTTGACTGATAATGTTTCAGAGATTCTGACATAGCATACAACTCCGCTGGAAATGCCAACGTTATTTAAAAGATACCGCCGAGAATCCCAGTAAATATTAGAAAAACTATCACACAAATACAGGGCCGTGCTTAAGGGGGGGGCGAGCCGGACAATTGCCCAGGGCCGCCAAAATTTGGGGGGGGGCGCAAAAAATTTTACGTTGTTTTTACATTTTACCAGTTTTTATAAAGATACTAGCTGACCTGCCCGTGGTGAATGACCTTTAAATTGATCTCAAATTTGTAGGATTTTATATCTTAAGACTTCTATCTAAATTTATTTTTTTAAGTGAAAAAACATTGAACTGAAAGTGGCCTCTATTTTGCGTTTTATTTTCTACAATTTGATTGTTGGAGTTCTTGCGCACCGAAAGCGAGTGAAACTGCGACGAAACGCTCAGAGTTTTACTGATTTTGTCGAAATATCTCATATTTCATTTTCATTTTGTAAAGAACATCTCTATCCGTCCGAACGTTTCAAAGTTTTTGTAAATTACGTAAACCTGATACAATGAGATGCTCAAAAAATATTTTGTTAAAATGTGGACGTTTAGTTATTTTTAGCGCAGGATATATCGTATCATTAGGCGAAAAGTGACTTGCATTCGCCAATGTATTTCAAAACGTTAAAATTCATATATTTTAAAACTAGTTGCACCAATGATTAGAAGGTTTCATCTGTAAGAGTATACTTTTGGTTTTTCGGAAATTCTAAAACTATGCTGTAGAGAGGCGAAGCATTCAATTTTTTTACAGATTTCTTCAAAATTACTACTCATTTTATTTTGTAGAAAATATTTTTACTATCAGAACGTTTCAAGATTTTTGTAGGTGATTAAATAATCTGATCTATTGGAATGCTCTAAAAAGATTGTATTAAAATACGGACGTTTAGTTACTTTTAGTATAAAAAAGATTTCGTCTCTGTTTTTGCTGGTACATTAGAAAAGATTAAAATTCTTGTTTTTTAAAACCAAATATATTATCTATTAGAAATAAATTTCAGCTTTTAAGCACATATTTTGGGTTTGTCGATAGGATAACTCTAAAACTGCATCCTGGTGATGCATTGCAATAAGAGTAAAAAACGATTTTCAGTAAAACGACCTTAAAAAAATAATAATAAATTAATAAAACATATCAAGAATTTAACTGCTGTTTTTATTTTTATTTATTTATTTATTTTTATTGCAGCATTTCAGATGTAAGAGTATGATCTTTATGAACACGTCTTCCGTTTTTAGCTCACAGGCTATCATAGCCTGAGAGCTTATGTGCCCGTCCGTTCTGTATGTATGTTCGTATGTACGTAACGCGATAACTCATGATAAAAATATCGGATCCACTTGAAATTTTGTATGTAGGTATATCCTGACAAGGCGCTTCCCTGATTAGTTTTTGGAGTTCATTCGATATGTATAAGAGGGGGAACGGGGGGCTCATGCCCCCCGTTAGTTGATATAGATGGGATTTTCATGCAGAATTAAGTTTTCAAAATTTAGATTAGGATCATTCTGATGAGGCGATTCCGTGACTGTTATTAGGTGTTCATTGAATAAGTATAAATAGGGGGAACAGGGGTTCTAATGCCCCCCCCCGTTAGTTGATATAAATGGGATTTTCATGCAGAATTAAGCTTTCGTTCAAAATTTAGATTAAGATCATTCTGATGAGGCGATTCCGTGACTGTTATTAGGTGTTCATTGAATAAGTATAAATAGGGGGAACAGGGGTTCTAATGCCCCCCCCCCGTTAGTTGATATAAATGGGATTTTCATGCAGAATTAAGTTTTCGTTCAAAATTTAGATTAGGATCATTCTGATGAGGCGATTCCGTGACTGTTATTAGGTGTTCATTGAATAAGTATAAATAGGGGGAAGAGGGGTTGTAATGCCCCCCCCCTTAATTTATATAAATGGTTTTTTCAAGCAGAATTTTCAGATTTCGTTCAAATCTCTGAATAGTTTTGGAAGTTTAATGGTTAAGTATAAAAGAGGGGAATAACTCCTTTTAAATTATATAAATGCTAAATGGGTTTTTATTAAGAATTATCTAATTTGCTCTGACTTTTGGATATAGATTTTTTATATGATAAAGCATGTCTTTGATAGTATAGGAGGTTCAATGATTAAGTATAAAAAAAGAGGAAATGGGAGTGCTGTTTCCCCTTCTTAATTTTTTTTTTTTCGAACGGAATTAACCCTTGAAAATATAAGGCTTTAATGTACAATTAGTATTTGTAGCCTGTGAGCTCAATGCCATCAGTTTAACTGGGCAGTATTCTTTATTAAATTTCCAAAACGGTTTGGACGATGTAAGTTAATACATATTACAAAATTCCTCGTAAATTTTCTTTTCCCGTTTGTCATTTTCCACAATGCATGAATGAACCTTCAGACCATGCGCCAGCTTTTCATTTCTTGCAACGACCGAGATAAGTTTTAAATGAGAGTGAGTTTAATTTTTAATTAACAAATCGAATAATTATAAGAGTTTTTAAATTCCGAGTTCAAAAGTTTCAGGTTTGACTTTGGACTTAGCCTCACAAACTATTTCAATCTCGTACGTGCTGTGTAGGTTCAGCTAGCCATTGTATACAGACGTACATGCAGACGGAAAAAAAGGAGAATTTATTTAAAAAATGCGAAAAAATCGCAAATTTCCACCAAGGATCCCGAAAAAAGGCTAATTTTGCCTTAAAGTCGCAAGAAAAAACGCACATTTCAGCAAAGGATTGTGCAAAAAAACGCTTATTAATTTCGTCAAAAGTGTCGCAAAAAAAAAAAAAAAAAAAAAAAAAAAAAAAAAAAAAAAAGTAAATTTTTTTAAAAAGTTGCGGGGAAAAAATTCGTTTAATAAAATAGTTGAAAACGCAAATTCGACAAAAGATTGCAAAAAAATGCAAATTTTGTCAAACGGCCACAGAGAAAACGTGAATCTTGTTACAGGACCATGGGGAAAAAAATATAAATATCGGCAAAAGATTGAAAAAAAAAAAAAAAAAAAAAAAAAAAACATTCCGCGAAAGGGCCGCGCAAGAAAAGTGAAATTCTTCGAATGGCAATGGTAAAACGCGAATTTGGTCCAACGGCCGCGGAAAAGAAGCGAATTTCGTCAAAGGATCGTGATAAAAACCTGATTTTTACCAAACGGTCTTGGAAAAAAAAAAGCAGCGGTCCTTCTAAAAAACAGAACACATATAAACAATGTTTATTTCTTACTATAGATAAAGTTTGTAAACGGAAATAACATACTGAACTAATTTTTTTAGTCTGTTTGAGCCAAACTGAGTTTCCAGGAATTTACACTTAGCCAGAAATTGACTTGAAATGAAATCAGGATTAAACCAAACCGTAGCATAAATAATTAGTGCCGGGAAGGGTTTCCCCCTCCTTCACCGCTCTGCTATAATTTTTCATAAAATTTGCTATGAATTTTAGATTTTTTTTTTTTTTTTTTTTCAAATGGAGAATTATTTTTGGTGGCAGGGGCGGGGGTGGGGTGGGGGCAAGGGTTTGATCCCGAGTCTGCCTCACGCCGAAATAAGTTGAAAAATGTTAATGGTTTATATATATATATACATGTACTTTCATTTAAAAAAAATCATTGTAGCTTAAAATCTATAAATTGATCCCTCACTACTAAAAGTAAATTCTCCTTCACCTTCTTTGGGTATGTGGTGTCAATAAAAAATAATATGAAATATACCAGAATGGCTAATCCGCGGAAAAATCAGCACCTTTTTCATTTCATTTCTGAGTATTTCAAAAGGGGGACTTTAACCCCATCAGCCCATTTCACCACGTTGAGTATACTGCGGTGTAACTATGTGCTGATATGGAACTAACCAGAATCATTAGTTCGTTATAATATTGCAGAAAACAAAGTTACAAATTTATAGCAAAAAAATAAAAAACTCAATATTTTTTTCATTTTTGACTATTTTGGGTGGGGTTGTAACCCTATTACTCCTTCTCACTGAGTATAATGTGGTGTGACTGTGCAATAATTAAAGAGACTCCAAGTAAAGAGAAGAGATCGGGTAGACGCTGAATAAGTTTAAAAAAAAAAATTATCTCAAACAGAAAAAAGCACATTTTTTTCATTTGATTTTCGGATGAGGAGGGGGTTGTAATTCCATCAGCCCCCTCTCCTTCTTTCGATATGCTGTGATGTCAATGAGGACTAACATAGGACTAACAAGAATGGTTATTTCGTTATATGACAGAAGAAAAAAAAATTATAGATTTATCTAAAAAAATAAGGATTACAAAAAACAAAATTTCAAATTTATCTCAAACAAAAAGAAAAAATAAGTAATTTTTTCATTTCTTTTGGGAAATCGCCGCAACTGCATTAGTACCCTTCCACTTTTTAGGATATAATGTAGTGCCATCGTGTACTAATATGGAGCAAGGACTGATGTCACTTTGACATTATTATTTTTTAAATCGGTTCGTTACTTCCCGCCATTGATTAAAAATCTCAATTTAGAAAGTGTTTAGATCACTTTTCGTGCATTTGTATATATAACAATTTTTATATAGCTTAGGAACTGTTATTAGAAATCAATTATATCTTATAAGTAATTAACATGACTAATTTTATATTTCTAGGTCCTTCAGTAACACAAAAGTCGCATTTTTAGAACGTTTTTTACTCCTTCACCCCTTTTGGGGTAATGACACCGACATAAGATCTAGTCTATGTTGGAGCAAGGTCTGTTACCATCATTTTGACATAATTCTTTTTAGATACATCCGTTACTTCCCGAGATTATCGCATTTTAAAACGCCTTTCGCGCATTTGCACACTTTTTCAATTTTGTATTTTTTAGGAAATCAGATCATTAGATCTTAGAAATCATTTATATCTTATAAATAATTAACATGCCAAATTTTATATCTCTAGGTCTTTTAATAACACAAAAGTCTCATTACTAGAACATTTTTTGCTCCTGCATCCCCTAAAAGGTAGTAACACTAACCTAATATATAGCCTATGTTCGAATGGGGACTAAGATCATCATTTTGGCACCATTACTTTTGGAATATGTTATGTAGTTACGGAGATTAGCCCCTACAAATAAACAAACTTTACTGCTCTATAATATAGGTATGATATGATTATGTAATATTTATGATGTTGAAATTTTTAAATTCAGATAAACTGATATTTGTCATAGGAAAAGAAGGTAAATCAAAATTATTATTTTAAATACTGATGAGCAAGAAAAATTTGATTTTTTTGGTAATAATTTTTACAACCTGTTTTTTACCACTTTTTGTGTTAAAAAATTCATACAAATTTCACTTTTGTGATACATTTTGTACAGTTTATAACATTTTATACCTATTTAAAAAATTACAGAAAAAAGGGCCGCCAAAGTCCTAAGCACGGCCCTGCACAAATAAATACGAAAAACACACTCCGACAACACCTCCTTAACAGAAGCAAAACACGCTGAGATATCAACGAAACCACAGCTGGTCGCTACAGGTGGACACCGCCCCCCCCCCACGTGTAACTTTAATGTTTATGTTTATTGAAGAACAGACATCTGATTTGTGTGCTCGCCATGAAGCCTGTTTATAAATCATCGTCAAGGACATCGACAGGGACGAGATAGCACAAGGAAATTTTTACAACACGAGAGATTGTGGCGACGCCATCTTGCGCGGTCAGTAAAATGAGTTTCTGGCAGGAAGCGATCGAGCTAGCCTTTTGCTCTACACACCTCGGCAAGATCTCGCTTTCTGACCGTGGGTTCTCCGGTTCGAACCCTGTCTGGTCACATCGCCTGCATTGGTGACCTTGGACAAACGAACATGCATATCACCACCTTCACTCTAGACCAACAGATGGTAGCACTGAAAACCCCCCAGCATCCAAAGCCTGCAAAACGCTCACAGCACGCAAAGCCTGTGTAACACTCACAGCACTCAACCAAAGCCTGTGAAACGCTCACAGCACGCAAAGCGAAAGCCTATGACAACTTGATAAACTCAGTATGCAGAAAATAAAATACAAAGAAGCATGAGAACAAAAATATCACAACATACCTGGTTGATGAAACATGGAAGACTAACTTTATTCTGTTGAATAATTGGCGATTCAAGCGCTCGAATACGCCATCTGGTGGAGAAAAGGTGTAACGTCTCCATTCAGGATAACGCCGTGTAAACTCATTACATTATATGCGTTTTAAATTTGTTCAGAATAATTATTCTTTTGTACAATTTCAAATTTCCTGTGACATTTGTTTTCTATCTTATATGACGAAGTAAATATTATACGAATTTGAATATCTAAAACTTTTAAATACATTTATAACAAAGAATTGTTTCGATGGGACTTTAACATTAGTTAAAGGGATATTAAAGGGACAGTTATCCTGTATCGAAGGCTGCGAGCAGCGCCTCTATAGGCCGTTTTAGTTCCCAATACATTATATGTGGTTACAGCAGATGGTGTCATCTATTGGCATACAATGAATTTAAAACTAATATTCTCAATACAACTCCCATAGCACAAAGCCTGCCACACCGCGCATTATCGAGGGGGCACATATGCATTCGGCGTCAGCACGACAAAGCATCACTCTGGCACGCGCCAGCACAACACGAGTGTATATCGCTCGTCCAACGTCAACGCGACGTTCTTCTCACAGGGGGGGGGGGAGTACTGTGGCAACACCATCTTGCGCGGTCAGTAAAACGAGTTTCTAACAGGAAGCGATCGAGCTAGCCTTTTGCTCGGCACATCTCGGCAAGATCTCGCTTTCTGACTGTGGGTTCTCCGGTTCGAACCCTGCCTGGGTACATCGCCTGCAAGATAAACAACTGGGAGCTCCACACAAAGAGTGCGTGCAGTGGAGCCAGTGGGATTCGAACCGCCAACCTCTTACGCTCGAAGGCGGTTAGCGGTGTGGTGTTTTGACCACTCGGCCTCTCAAATTTTTTAACATTGAAGTATGTCGTTGTTTATAAAGACACTCTATTACTTTCACTGTTTCAAACTTTTATTTGCTTTGTAAAAATGCAATAAATAAACGAGATTTTAAAACTAGTATTTAAAATTTACGCAGTTGACGATGTATTATGAATCTGAATTTAAAATTCGATATCCAATTTTGACCAGGATCTAGGTAATTTTTTTGCTAGTAAACGAAGCGAGATTGACCAATCAGAAGTCGTCTTTTTGCAAACATTGCAAAGTTCAGAAAAATGCAGGATTTTGATTGGGCAATCTCTTTCCTGTAACACTGGAAAATATACCTGAATCCCGACCATTAAACTGCACAGCACGTGGAGCACAAGTGAATGTGAATGATTCTTGAAGCATGCGAATCATTTTCCATAATTGGTTACACGTACGGAAGAGTCGGCTTTAATTTGATATTAACAAAGACTGAAGTTTTGAAAATATGGGTATTCTTTATTGTTTTTTCATTTAAATTTATTAATTTTATTGCTCATAAATCAGCCATATGTATTTAGTTATATATATTGATGCGTTTTTAATTTTCAGTTGTATATTTATTCACACACACGTGTCTTACTGAAGTATTCGTCTAAATTTAAACTAAACTGTTAAAAAGTTGTCTCTGTGTTTGTTTCGAAAGCTTCGTATTTTCTTAAATAAGTGTCGCCAATTAAAGTGAAATTAAGTTTAAATTTTTAGCTTTCGCTGTGAATCAAAAAATATACCCAGGAATTCCACATTTAAAGCAAATTGTTAAGAGATTTTAAGATTTAGATAACTAGAATAGGTTAAAAATTTTAATAAAATTGATTTAGTTAAAATAATGGATTTGATCAAAGTATAATGTAGACTTGTGTTTTGCCCATAAACCATTTGAAAGTTATTTTTGTTATAAATTGGCTGTCTTCTGTAAACTCTGATGAGAGATTGTATTGTTGTCCATTCCATCGATTATTAAACTAGGGTAGATGTGCCAGTAATGGACCCCCTTAAGGAATCTTTAAAATTTTGTATTAGTAATAGTTATAACTATTATATTCAGCTTTTTTTTTATATTATATTAATCTTTCAACAATATTTAAATAATCTCATAATTACATTTCCCAGTAGAAATAAAAACTTTAGATAATAGAAATAAGTCAAAAGTCCAGTAATGTAATACCCTCTCCTGAAATCTTAAAAATAGTAAATAAAATTTTGTAAATGACCATTGATATATGAAATTCAAAATTTTATATTACTATCCAAACCAAAGCATGCAATTTTTACTAGAAAATAAAGAGGATTAAACAAGTAAAGTCGGCCATTAGCATGTTAAGATTTTCAATTAAAAAGTTCATCTTATCTGATAATTGCTTTGATGAAATGTTTGAAAAAATAATCCAGATTATAAAACATGCAAGAAGGAGTTAAGAAAAAAATAAAATAAAAGCTTAATTATTATTATTTTTTTTTTTTTTATATAAACCAAAAACTAAGAGGTTGCTTATTACTGCACATCTACCCTAGATAAATGAAATAAAAGTGAAGTTTTGGCATCAGTGGCTGAAAATTATGTTAATTTACCTGGTGTGTGTTTAGCATTGGCGCAGTTTTTACAGCGGGTAATTCCATTTATAGTCTTCTGAACAATTTTTCTGCTAGGGGATGGGGGGATAAAAAAAGAGCTTTCACTTATTGGCATTCAGCAAATTTGAGTATTAGTGATGCAGTATTTGTTTCACATTCAGCGTCTCTACTATACACTACACCACTAGACTAGAATTTTCGTAACATCAGGGTTCGTACAGACTCCTTAGACGCCTTAGAAACTACTTAGAAATGAAAACATTCCCAAGTAGTGCTTAGAACTACTTATATAAACAAAATACTCCTTAGAAACTTCTTAAATTGTATTGCGGTTTTGCATGCGAGCAATGTTGCTCCCCCAAAAATAATCGCGAATGTAAAGCACACGGTAAACTCTATGCACGTCATTCATCAGAAGCACAGCAGTGATTGGTTGGGATCATATACTAATAGCCACCAATGTGATTTACTTTTCATGGCCACAAGGGAAAAAAAAGTGAAAAGAATAATCTCCAGACACACCTCTAAGCTTCTAACTTCAAAAAGTGATTACATTGTTTAATTCCTTCACAGCTACATATACAACTTTTATTTCTTCTTCATAATACGATTCATCATGCTCAATTTTGCTGATAGCAAGGGATGATTCTCGTTCGAAAATTTGAAATTGGGTTATCAGTTCCGCATAGATGCCAACTTGTACGGTTTTGCGCTCGGAAAAAATAATTGTGGAGAAATGCAAATTTCGTGAAAAAATCATAAAAAAAACGCACCTTTCGTCAATGTTTTTGTCAACGAATTTTGTCAAAAGATCGCTGAAAAATGCAATTTCACCAAATATTGCAGCTAAAACGCTAATTTTGTTAATAGATCGTGGGAAAAAATGCCATTTTCGATAAAAGATCACTTAGAAACATTTTGTCAAAAGATCATTGAAAAAAAACGGCGATTTCATCAAAAGATCACGGAAAAGACGCCAATTTCGTCAAAAGATCGTGGAGATAAAACGCTGTTTTCGAGAAAAGATCGCAGATTTTTTTCTGAAATATCGCAGATAAATCACTGATTTCTTCTGAAAATCGCAGGGAAGCGTCAATTTCGTCTGAAGATCGCGGGTAACCTTGGCCGCTTCTACTCGGACCGGATGTGCGCGTAGTCCACAGGCTACACGGACCGGGTCATGATTGCGCATGCGCAGACGACAGGTTCAGCACATGGAGAAAAGAAGGTATATGGAGGAGACATGTGTGACGTCACTTGAAGCCTTTCCTACCCCCCTGTTACAACGCCACGGCCGCCATATTTGACTTGGATAAGCTGCTTTTTCCCGTCTGCCAAACTTGCTGTTTGCCCTTGAAACAGAAGGGTGGGGGACGCATGCTTTAAGCATTTGACTGTGTGCAAAAGGGATTTATTATTGCAAAAGGTCTCCCCTTTTGTCATGTGTTAGGTGACAGGTATTTCCTTGAAACTAATTACATCTAGGAGTACAAAGATCGACCACCCACTTTTTAATGGAAAAACAAGCACAGAAATCTCTGATAACAAGAGAGTTGTGACAAAAATGTTACACTTATTTTTTTTAACTATACTTTATCATTGATATTCATAATATTTATCCATTATTCTTTTAATTAAAGCATAAAATAAGGATCATTTTACTGATCAGGGAGTTAATTGCTTTAGAAATTTTTTACACTTGAATGATATTTGGTATTTTAAAACGAAATAAATAAATGAAAACAAAATTTAACGAAAACAATCTAATTTTAATAATAAGAAGAATATTATTACGTCTTCTTCAGGCTATTTATTGAAAGGCTTTAATAATTTGAAATGGTAAAATTTACAATAAAAATTTTCCGGGTAAAATAAAACGGGAGATGTTGGCAGTTATGAAAAAAGAATAAAAATGTAATAAAATCTAAGATGAACGTAGTTTGGTAAAAATATATAGGTAGTTTGCCTTATAAATAGAGAAAAATAAGCTTTATATAATTATTTTTAAGATTAATTGTTCCCCAGATTTGTCAATATAAGTACAATAAGTTTGTAAACAGTGAGTCTTTTACTGGAACAAACAGTTTTTCATTTAATATAGATATTTAAATCTAATATAATTTGCAATGTCATAATTTCCTTTAAGGATGCATTGGAAAAAACATTTATCTACCCTCAAAGGCTCAAATTTTTCAGACACATTTTCATACTCATTTTTAAAAGTAAAAACATTCCCGAATTGTTTTTTGAAGACATGTGTGAGAAGGCTATCCGATTTTATTTATCTCTCAATTAGAATTTGAGTTATAAATAATTATGTTCTCAGTTTCTCAGTATGACCACTTTTTTCGTTCACGAACTCTCGCTTCGGAATATTCGGTTCAAAGCGCCAACTTTGACAGCATTTTAGAAATATTTTCTGCATTTATCAAAAAATCGACAACCACGACACATTATGTAGCTTCTAAATAAGAGAATTTTCAAGTTAAATGCGTTTGAGAAAAAAATGAATTTAAAAATAAATCAGAAAAAGAGCAGTTTGGATTGAAATACACCCTTAAGGGTGTTTTTAACTGCTCCGCTCAACAAGCGCAAAACGTTTTGACACATTTGCAAATTCATTTTTTAACAGAAATATATGAAATTGGAATGCCTGACTATGGAAGCAATTTCGAACCAAACTTATTTTTCCATTTCATGATAATTAAATTACCTATCCAGTTCTAAGCTATTTCCATCACTTAATTACCGTTTTTCTCCTGCTTTTCGATCGGTTTTTCTGCTTTCGTCGGTAAATGTGTTCAAAAGTGTCAACTTTGAAAGCTAGTTGTGAAAAATCTATTGTGTTTAAAAAAAAAAAAAAAAAAAAAAAAAAAACAGAAAATTGAGTGCAATTAGGCAGTTTCTGAATAATAACAACACCTGCTAGTTTCATGCATTTCCGAACAAAAATAAATCAAAGCATGTGTCACAAAGTTGCTTTTTTTGATTTAAGAACAACCTTAAAAGGCTTGAGCTAATCCTATTGAAGAAATTTATAGCGATATCTCGGTTGCAAGTCAGTATTTTTAATTTTTTTTTCTTTGGATAACTCAGATTGATCTGAATAACAGATTTTTACTTTTTCGATTTTGACTGCAGTTTTTTTTTTATTATATTTTTTTTGTGAAGATGCTTTCATTTAAGAAAGTGGCCTAATTAAACATATTTTTAAACAAAACTGAAAAAATAAGAAATGGTTTTGGTACAGATTGATTTCAGTTATCCAAAGAAAAAAAGGTCATTATAAAAAAAAATTGAAATGCAACCGAAATACTGCTTCGTCAGGATTAGCATTAGCGAATGGATTTTTTCACTTAACTGATGTAGCCTCTTAACTAATCAAGTTATTCATTCTTTTATATAAAATCAGCACAACAATTTTTACAAGTAATGAATAAGTAGCTAGTAATTTATTTTCTTATTTTTTGCAATAATAAATTTATAAAAAGTTGGGGCTAAAGAAGAATGAAGGAGTGATACTTGGTGAACAATTATTATAAAAGAGAAGAATTAATTCCTAAAATGAGATAGAGAGAACTAGTTGGTATTGAAATTTTAAGCCCGAGCTTCTTTGGCGAAGCTTGATTTTTTTTTTTTTTTTTTTTTTTTTTACTGAAAAATAAATTTGATAAATTAAAATTATTGGTAAATTTCTAAAAAATAAAAATTGCTATTGGGGAAACCTCAAAGATACAAAAATCACTAAGAAATGCTTAATGTATCATGAATTGACTTTTATATGTCCTATAACCTCTATTATATGATTAATCAAAAATTAGAATTATTTTTTAAACAATAAAACTGAAACTGAAATAAAATTGTGCACACCTTCTTCCACTGTTTATTACATTCTTATGAAAAAAAAAAAAAAAAAAAAAAAAAAAAAATGTTGAAAAAGTTTTCTTTTGCTTGCGATTACATCTAATTTGTTTTTCAATGCGACATTATTAAACATTATAGAGTTCCGGGCAGGAAAGGGGATTTGCACTTTTTGATTATTAAAAGCACAAAATCTCTAAACCTTCCGGGGGGGAGGGGAATTTCAATGCCCTGGAAGATGTCCCACCCGGGCACCCCCCCCCCCCCCAGAATTCAACACTGAACGTTGAGGGATGATTTTCCCCAGACCACGATCTACATTTATTTGTGATCACAAAATTTGTGACACATTGCCCTGATAAATTTAGAGGCCTTTTTACTTTTTTCTTCTTTTTTCTCGTTAAAAAAATATTTTTCATTCTTTATCGCCGAAAATTGTGTCCGCTATTCGGAATGTCCGTTATTTAGAGATTAAACATGCAAGAATTTAGGTTTTGGGGGTAGGGATCGGAAAACTGTCCATTAAATAGAGGTGTCCGCTATTCGGGAGTGTCTGTTATGGAGGTTTTACTGTATTATACATTATTTATTGTTTAATTATCATTATAATTTTAATAATTTACTTATATTATTTATTTACAATTATTATATTATATTAATATATTAATTATTATGTGAAAAATTATTAATATATAATTATTATATTATATATTATAAATAAAAAGTCTTCATTTGGCGCCATCTCCGTTTTTCATTCTGCCGCCCGGACGACCATCCTCCCTTTTGTTTTTATACTGCGCAGAAAAACATGACAACCAGGAAAAATAAATAAATACAATTCGATCCGAATTCTTTATTCAAGGTTTTTAAATGTTAAAGAAATGTTCATAATTTTATATAAAACAAAATTGGTATAGCAGACGGTAATTGAAGATACTGCTTTTAATAATTGAATCAAAAGAAGAATTTAGCAAGATATAAATTAAGATTAAAAAATATATATATATATATATATATACAGTAAAGCATCGTTTATTCGACGATCACTTATACGACGTTTACATTTATACGACGTTTTAATGTGGTCCCGATTCATTCCTATTCATTTTAATGTAAAAATATATCTTTTATACGACGCTCAAAATCGTTTATACGTCGATTTTTCGATTTTGTATAGGTTTATTTTTGCTTATTTTTCTTGTAAATTTTATGAACGAACGGAATTTGCCAGCTATGAATGACACCAAAGAGCGTGTTTAAATACACTCTAAATCATAAAAATGTAGGCTAGGGTTCGAAGTTCAATCAGTCTGAAAAATCAGTAGGACTGGGCGATGTCTCAATTTCTACATCGTGATGCATCGCCTGAGTAAAATCACGATATTCCGATGCATCGCGATGTTACTTCAGTTACAAGTAGTAACTCGTGGTTTATTCTCTTTTCAGTTGCCAACAAAATTATCACTTTACTCTTTTAATTGATACATTTATTTAATGATATACTTTATTTAATTATTTTATGGGAGAGGAATTAAGAGTATCTGCAGTAGAGCATTAGATTGACTGCCACTGATTGCTACTGTAATCATGAATTTCTGTTGCTATTTTAGATCATTTATATTAAAAAAAATTAAAATAAATTTATGAAATAACACAAACATGTTACATAAAACAAACACATGGACTTTAAAAATGGGCTAAAATAAATTATGTATTTATAATTATATACATCAACTATTTTTCTGTAAAAAAAAAAAAAAAAAAAAAAAAAAGGAAAAAAAATTACAATCATTTAACATTTACTTCTCAAAAGATTATGTTAGTATTAATTTAAATCTGAATTTAGTGTTAAATCTCAAATTTTGATGGTTAAATTTGAATGTAAATACATATAAATATCAATATAACGAAATTATAAACAAACTAAAGTTGACAAAGCCAAAGATATTTTATTAAGATTAGATTAAGATTATATTAAGATTAGATAAATTATATCAGATTTTATTAAGATTAGATTAATTTATCTAAACAAGTTGAACATGTAGGTTTTTTCCCTTTAAAATGCATTTGACATAATTTTATTTAATTTAATTTTTATTTAATTTTTATTTTATTTATTTATTTACTTTTTATTTATTTATGTATTTTTGAAATTGCTTTTCGCCAAATAACGAAATTTTCATTATTTTTTACGGACAGTGTACGGAGGTTCCGCCGAAATTTTTTTATAAACGTATATATCCTCATAGGAAGAACATTCTGTATTTTTTTCAGATTTTTCGGAATATGCCTGTATGGAGACCTTCCTTGTAAGTTCGATTGGAACCGGCTTTAGCGCAAAAGATCGCCGTTTTTCTGCGCATGCACATTCCCTTACTGTGAATGTGAAAGTTCAGATTTCCGCGAACCGGCAATCATGAGTTATGAAAGGAGTTATGCCTCTTCAGGTTTCTACACCGGTCTTACACCGGCGTTAGACATCAGGAGAACCGATGTCTGGCGATCGGCGTGACGGATAGCGAAACTGAAGCACCGATGACTTAAATAGTTTGTAAATTGATCCCCCTTCCTTGTATAAGATTAGACTGCAAAAAAACCATTATTAATGCACAGAATCGTGTCAGTTTCAAAGTACTCCCTTTACTGTTTGAGCAGCATATAAAAATAATGATTAAAACAAAAAGAAACAAAAGCAAAATCCCCTTATTTTACTTACAATTAAAAAAATAATTGGTATCTTTGTTGCTAATTGGACGATTTTTATCAAATTTTCAGCAAGTTGAAATCGTAATGAATTAGGCTGCGTATTAATTTTTCATTAAAATATAATAAGTTCTGAGAAAATTATAGTCGCTACAAAAATAGTTCACTGTTAAAACAAAGGGGGGAAACATGTATGATCTACGGTTTGTTTATTTGGTTCGGAGAAGTCCGACGATAAGAGAATCAGATAAGCTTTCCATCCACTGATAATGTTTTCTTTTACAATTCAAAAAGAAAAGAAAAGCAATTGCATAGAATTAAAAAAAAGAGCATTTCTTTGAAATATTTATAAACCGGAACAATGTTTGTCATAATTTCACGAACCGGAACATCGTTTAGTTGAATTCAGACACTTTTCTCCGGGATGGACTTAAGTCCCTCCCCGAGGGGGGGGGGGGCTTTATAGAGTTTCGGGAAGGAAATCTTACTTTTTGATCGTTGAAAATGCAAAATTTCAAATTGTTTTCCGGAGGGGACATTTCATTGCTCCGAGGAGGGGGGGATGTGCAATATCATTATCATTAAAAAATAGGTAAATTAGAAGTTTCTTACTAAAGATGAAGTAATATTTAGAAAATAGTAATCAGTAATAAAATGAAGTATTTCTTACTAAAACTAACAGCGTCAATTGCTATTAAAATTATTATATTGATTACAACAGCTTTGAAATAACAAAAGTAATTTACTGGAAAAATGTACATTTGACATAAGCATCGCCGAATTTTCTCATATGCACATCGTGATCAAGATACTGCCCGCTAATCATTAAAAAGAAAAACAGGCTTGTAATCGAGAATGTGATTTGATTGTCATCCAATTTGGATAACACCGATCAGCGCCGTGCGAAAGGGGGGGGGGGCGAAGGGGGCGGTCGCCCTGGGTGCGGAAATTTAGGGGGCTCCAAACTTATACTATCAGCGTTATTTTTTGCCCTATTACTAGAAAAGTAGGGGTGAGGCGCCAAATTGAAGCTTTGCCCCGAGTGCAGTTTTTTCTTAGCACGCCCCCGACACCGATGTCTAAATGAGCGGGGAAAAGTTCGATCGCGAACTCAATACTTGCAATAAGTCACTCGTCCGATGCGTACGAGACATCGTAGCCGTAGCAGAAACAGTTACGTACGCGCCGCTATCTCCGTTAGGAATGTTTCATGAGAGGGTTTGAAGATCGTATGAGAAAACCGGTCTTACTCATCATCGATGCGATCTCCGTATGAGTGATGATACTTCATACGAGCGTTAGAAGATCGGAGGTGAAACCGGTTTTAAACATCGGTCTCGTTTATCATCGATCTGGTATGATGCATCGTATGGCCCGATGCATCGCTAAAAGAAAGATCCGGAAACCGGTGTGACGATTTACGATTTAAATCGATATTTCGCGATGTATCGGTGTATCGCCCAGTCCTAAAAATCAGCTTACGTGTAACAGATTACACTGAGGGAGGGATTATTCTTTTTTCGGGGATGGTCAGCTTTCCCAACCTGTTTAAGTTGCAAATAGACTATCCTTCTAACTGTTATCAGTATTGGCGACTTTTAGTTGGCCACGCAGTGTTTTTGATCGTTGACTTTAATTGGAAAGGAAATGATGTACTGCAAATGAGGAACCTTTCGGTGAAACATAAATAAAGGTATGCATATTTAAATTGCTTACTAATTCCCCCCCCCTCCCCCGTTTTATGGTTATTTGTTTATTTTGGTTTGTTTAATTTATAAATTCATGCAAATCATCACGTTAAACATTAAAATTAAGTGAAAACAAAATTAATTCTAGTTTTGGAAGTGAAAATCGATTATACGTCGTTATCGTTTATACGACGTTTTTCTGTAGTCCCTTCGGCGTCGTATAAACGATGCTCTACTGTATATATATATATATATATATATATATATATATATATACACAATTTTAAATCCGGTTCTGGTCAAGTAAATTTAAACAGAATTTTTGGGGCCGGGTCTGGTACATTATGAAAAATGCAAGACTTTATTTGTACCCCCCCCCCCTTCCCGAATTTAACTTTTAATCTCAATTTTAAATAAAAATAAGAGGTACAATAAAAATTTTATGAAATTTTATATTTTTGAAAAATTTAGATTGTTATTGCTAAAAATAATATATGCGCTTCGCTTAAACATTTAAAGAAAGAATTATTTCTAAAGTTAATTCAATGATCTATATAGTTCTAAATATAACTCAATAGCTTGTTTGTATTAAAACTCATGATTTGTGTTTCTGCATTTTTTTTTCAGTATTGTATAAATATACTATAATAATAATAATAATATTAATAATAATATTATTATTAATAATAATATTAATAATAATAATATTAATAATAATATTATTAATAATAATAATATTAATAATAATAATATTTTTATTAAAATCGATTTTTTTTTATATTTGAATTCGTTTATTATTATTCCCTGCATTAAACCACTGAAGAATCAAGACTTGCAGGTTTCTGAAACAATTAACATTCTAATTACTAACATAAGTTAGTAATTAAATGATGTAATGATGTATAATTATGTAAATAAAATCCAGTTTTAAATAAGTATTCAGCGTAAATTAAAATTATAATTACAACAAATAATTAAAATTCAGCATTTTACGTTTTTCATAAATAATAAGACCAGTTTTCAACGCAAAAGGATTTGTAATTAATAGTTAAAAGAAAAAGATAAAACGTGTCACAATGTTCTCATAATTATAATTATATGTCATAATTTGCATTCAGTCGCATTTACTTTTCTTGAAAGCTTTTCCGATAATGTTTTCCAGGAAATCCCTTGCCCAACCCCTACTTAATCCGCTGAAAGGGTTGCCTCAGTCACAATATAACCCTCCCAACTTACTCCCCAAGGCGCTGCTAGGTTTCACCGCGGAGGGAAACCTATCACCAATCAACGTGCACGCTTACGATTGACATCACGGTTGACAGCCACCCGCTCAGCTGATCCTATCGTCTGCGCATGCGCAATCATGACCCGGTCCGTGTAGCCTGTGGACTACGCGCACATCCGGTCCGGTTAGCCACTTCGGGTAACCTTCCCCCCCCTCTCGTGGAATCCCTGCGGAATTGGGGCTGTGCAAGTGCATGCCACATAAATAACAGCAAAAGTGGCAACATGGTTCATACGGTGCTTGAAAGTGCTTAAAAGTCCTTGAATTTTGAGGAGAGAAAAAAGGTCCTTGAAAGTGCTTGAATTTGTTTAAATTTTAATGAAGGTGCTTAATTTTTGACATTTTTTTAAAAATAGGTGCTTAGTTTTTCTTATTGGTATGTTAAATTGAAATAAGAGTTTTAAATGTTGAAAGTTAATTATTAAAGTGAAAATATTTGTTCTGAAATCGTTTTCCTCTCAGGATATTAGAGTACAAGCATTTATACTTTACTTTGTTCTGTATATTGAGCTCAATCAGTTGACACATGCATGTACATTGCTCTGAGGAACAAACAGTTTTTCATCTCTATTCTGTAGATCTGTAGTAGTATTCTTTGAGATATACAATAACAATACCTGAAAAATGTACTTTTAATAAACTGTGGTTGTAAAAAAAAAAAATGAAAGCATTGGTTAGAAGGAGTATCAATTAATGTGGAAAATGCACTAGGCCAACCGAATATTGGGTTGTCCTAATATTTTTTCTGCATTTGTACCCATTTTGATGCAAGCTATGCTGTGCTATTTGGAAATAGGAGAATATGGGTAAATCTGCATTTACAAGTCATATGAGTGATGTTTTTTTCCATAACAATAAGCATGTAATTCTGATATTGTAAAAGGTAGAAGGATTGTAGTTGATACCATTGTTATTCATATGCTGTCTAACATTGCTACTAGCAAAGTGGAGCAGGAAAAGCCATGATCCTTATTGGATATATCTATATATATATTTTTTAATTGGATAATTTAAGTTATTTGGATATAGTTTAATTTTTATCTTTTAAAAAAAGTTTAATTTATTTTTGTTGTGTGACTTTGTTTTTGATTAATCAAATAATTGTTTATTAATAATGCAACCTTCCACCAGAAAGAAGGTACAAATATTCCATACCTAAATTGAGCTCTCATGCCGCCTATGTAGTGATAAGATTAACTATCGTTGCATAATTACTGATTCATTTGGCTTTACTCGTGCCCTGGTCCAACTTATATGACTTAATATTTTAAAATAAAAATCTTTCAAAACAAACCTATGATTGAGGATTTCATTATCTTTGTCAGTGGATTACTATGTCTTCTAGGCCTCTATTAAATTTGCATGATTTTAAATTTTTAAAAGAAAATATTTTAAAATGTACCTTATTAATAATTAGAAATTGTTTTTCTAACAATTTCAGTTTTAAGTAATTATTTTATTATTTCTTGCTCAATATGCTAATTCATCCCCTCCCTTCTTTTTTCTCTTCTTTTTTTAAACATCTAAAATCAAAAGATTGTCTATAATCATTTCTAATATTTTTAAAATACATTACTTTTTTTTAAAAATTATTTAAATAGTGCTTTATTTTCAATCAATGATAGTTTTACCAAAAAAGAATTACTTACGAAGGAAAAAATACATAATATTAGGCCTGGAGTTCTGAAAATTTGGCGTTATTTATTAATTTTTGTTTATTTCTTTATTTTTTTTAGTTTTATAAGCAGCACTTAGTATTTAAGTGCTGTCCAGCAAGGCTTCAAGATAACTCTAAACTATCATCAACAGTCGAAATTGCCTTGTAATTTTGACAGCATACGAGCTATAAAAAGAGCTATTGAATTGGAAATGATGGAAAGTGTATGACTGTTTATCATTTGTGTAAAAACAAAGCTGAATCAACAATTGCACATATATGTCCATAGTATCTTTTTTAAAAAGATAAATTTATTGTCAAGGTCAAGTTGAATTTTTCTTGTCAGTTACACATTTGGTGCAGCCTTTCATGACGAAATATAAAATTTGTAAAGTGTTAGCACAAATAACTTTCAAATTAAAATGCAAAAAAAAAAAAAAAAAAAAAAAAAATTTTGGAGATTTTCTCATAACATTTCATACTTAAGATTTAGCTACTGTAAGGCAATGTATGGTATTCGCCTAAAAACATGTCAAAATGAAAAATATATTTTTTTTCTCTTGACACTTTAGCAATATAGTGTTTTTCAACGTTAAAATATTCATTTGTGAATTTTCTGGAAAGGTGCTTGAAATTGGGGTAAGGTGCTTGAATTTTATCATTGAAAGAGTGTATGAACCCTGTGGCAAGTCCTTAAAATTTTTTGGACTCCTTGGATTTTTTATGTACTCCTTGGACTTTTTCTTCCGAACTCTGTATGAACCCTGAACATGCACCTGGAAAAGTCAGGGAATTTCATTCTCCTGTATGAGTAGTAACCTAAGATGTTCAACTACTTAAGATTTTAAGATGTGGCAAAATTGAATTTTTATTGTTACTTTTCATATTTGGTGAGGTGTTAAACCTTTAAGGGGATTCTTCACACGATGATCAGATCGAAAACGAAGAGCGCAACCTCTTGTGTGAAAAGGAAGAAGATCCCCAGCTCAGCCTTTTTACCCTTCTTACAATATTGTTTACATCTGCTAAGAGCTGACCACTGACCAGGAAAAAAAATAGTTCTATTTACCCCGCTTGGTTTCTGCGAAACTAATTTCTTGTATTTTTATCATGCAGGGAGGTGGGAGAAGTTAAAGTTTTGCAGACATTTGATCTAAAGAGAGGGGAATTGAAGATACAATTTTTACATAAAGATAAAGCGAGGAATAATGAATGCGAAAATATTTATTTTTAATTTAAGACCTTTGAAGCAATTGTTATGTTCGCTATTTTTAATTGACCACAGAGTTATTTTACTGTGTTGAATGTTGTAATTGTTATAATTTACTGGCAGTAACATTATGCACAATAATGGGCTCGCGATAGCAATACAGTATTTTAATATTTCATGAAATTTACTATCAAGTAACATATCAGTACGAATAATTAGCAATGAAAATGAATAAAAGAGCGAAAATACGATAATGTAACATTGCAGGTATTTATTTCAGCAATATAATGTAGCCAGAAATTGAACCTTTGGAAGAAATAAACTCAGCTATTGTTCAACAATAAAACTGGTTACAATGATTATTATAATGATAAATTATTAAATACACTGAATATTAAAAATATTTCTTAAAATAAGCTTTTATAATAATATTTAAAAGCAGTGGAAATAGTTTTTTTCAACCGAATATATTTAAAATAATATAATATATTTAAATATAAAATATATTTAAATATATATATAAGTACACAAATAAAAGTGTGTTTTTTGTACATTTTTTGCTTTTATTTCATTTCTAATAATGATTGAATTTTATACTCTCTATTTAAATCCATTGAGTTAGATGAGCACTGAAAATTTACAGCTTCAAAATTATAAATATTTATCCATAAATTTAGAACAATAAAATTATGATCTCAGATAGAGAGAAAAAAGTATGATGTATTTTACATTTAGTTAATAACCGGGAAAAATTAGATATTTCTCTGGACATATTTAGTTCGGTATAGCGCTGTATGATTTTTAAAATGCATCATGCATTTTTTGAAATGCGTTGGCGAATTTTACTGTACCAAGGATGATTCTATTCCGATATTTCCCAAAATTTCAGGCATTCAGTTACAAAAATGATCAAATATGGATCATCAGCCTGCAAAATTTAATGATATTAATCTTGAATGTATCATTTTTTGCTAATACAGTAGACTCCCTCAAATCCGCACAGCTTGGGACCAGAGGTTTTGCGGATTTTAGAATTTTGCGGATTTCTGGTCATTGCTTTGTTTATAATTTTTAAACAGTAATTTGAATGTAATTAATAATGCAATCAAAAGTATAATGAATGCTTACAATATACTAAAATATTAAAATAAGTAATAAACTAAAATAATAAAAATTTAGATAATTTTTAAAATGATTAAAATACTAAAAGCAAAGGCCAAGTTAATAATCATTAATGTACAATTAAATATTCATTATAAATATGAAATGTGTTTTTCCTCAATTATTCAATGAAACTTGTCTCATAAAAGTACATTACTAATTTACATCAGGATCATAAAATAATGAAGCTTTATTTCAGGTTCAGCCAGACTTAATAACTAAAAAAGCTTGATTATAATACATAAGTATATGTGGTAAGATTGTGATTACCAATGATATCAGCAATATCTTTATTTTTTCAGAAATAAATTATTCTTTCTTCATGTAAAAACATCAATACAACAACCTTAACAAAAATAACAAATTAAAAAATGTATGGAATTGATATAAAACTAAAAAAGTGAAATTTTGCACCTACATCTGAACTTATTGTTTCATTGTTTACATCTGAAAAATATGTGCGGATTTTAGAGAGTTGCGGATTTTAGGAGTGCGGATTTGAGGGAGTCTACTGTACTTACATCTCGAATTGCCTTACTCAGGTATAACTTTTCAGGCTCCTTTTTTGCTGCGAGGGGGGGGGGGGGTATTTAAATTAAGGATTCGAAAAAGGCTTGTGGGTTGCACGAATTATACACACACACACAAATTAAAAAATATATAAAAAATAAAATAAAATAAAAAGATTGTAAAGGATAATAAAAACATCTGTGCAATAATTCCACGTCTGCCTTAAATTGTTTCCCAGAAATTCTTTCATGTATATATATATATATATATATAGATAGATAGATATAGAAAGAGAGACTTAATTTTCATCTAAGTCTGTAATAGTTCTACTTTTTTGCGACATTTTAAAAAATCTTTAAGTGAAACTGTTATGGAAGAAATTCCGTATTTCTTGAAATGACCGTAAAAAAAACCTTGTGAATTTTTTCAGAGATCTCAGAGACAAATAAAAATTTTTCTTTAAATGATTTTGTACCAGTATAAATTTTTAATAATGATTTCGTTTTCGGACTACAATATATAATTAAATCCATATAATTCAGAAATATGCAAAGATCTAGATTCTTGTCATATAAGAGAGACTTTTGGGTCGGGTTGGATTAACTTTAATTATTTTGAATTTGGGTTCATCTTGGTTTTAAAAAAATCTTGATTATTTTCAAATAAAAAAGGGTATATCAGAAAACTTCTTCTGTTTTATAAAAAACAAACTAAAAAATCGGCATAAAAAAAGATTAAAAATTCTAAATAAAAAAAAGGTTGGAAAAATTAAAAAGTTTCAAAGAACAACTTAGCTTATTAAACTAAAATATAGAAACTCATTTCCTATGAACGTCATGAAATGCAGTAACCTGGAAAAAATGGATTCTCGAGTCGATGTAAATACTCGAAACACACACACACACACACACACAATAATAATAATAATAAAAAAATTTCTTAGATCGAGAATTTGTTACTAGTGAATTTTTTTCACAATTTGTCTCGAATATCAATTTTACATGCAAAATGAACATCTAAAGAGTTGATCATATTTAATTTGTACTTTTATCTGAAATATTATTTTATTTATTTTATTTTTTAAATCGGATTTAAACGAACCGACACAAATCGTTGATTGAGTTGGGCTCGCTAAAATCTGGTTGCTCGACTCTATGCAGAATTTCAAATTGGGTAAACTTATTTTTCTGGAAGTCAATTTCCCTTTATTTAGTAAGCACTTTTGTAATCATTTGAATTTTAATTTGTAATTATTCTTCAATGATTCAAAATAAATCTCTATAAAATCACGCATCACTCAGATAAACTGATATTTCCACAGGTCGAGTTTCTTCCTTTTTCCATAATTACATTTGTGATTACTTTTATTTTTATTTATAATTATCCTTGAACTGAATAAAAATACTTAAAAACCATTTTTTACAGAGAGCTTTCGTTTCTTATTTTTTTTCTTTTATAATAAAATATTTAAGAAGGTTTATTTTTTATGTCAGCCAATTATCTACACACTAGGGGTATAGGCTGGGGGAGAGTGCCCTTCGTGGGGGGGGGGGTCTTTCTAAGGGAACCTAACCCGTAATTACGCAAGGTACAGAGAAAAATCACAAAAACTCCGAACGGTCAGGCCGACAGCCGCGATTGGGTGCGAACCCAACTAGTCTGTCTACCAGTTGGGAGATCAGAACCTCTCAGCCACTGGTGGATATATTTAAAAGGGAATTACGGTGTTTTGAACAATTGTAAGAAGGTTTTCAATATTGTTCCGAGGAATTTGTTTAAAAACTTTTTTTTAGCATTACTTCTACTGTATTTTCTTCACCCTTTACTTTTTTTTTTAAACCTCTTTTTGCCATTTTACCCCTTTTGGATTGCATTTTTTTTCTAGAATAAACTCTAAAATTGTATAAAAATCTAAAATAAAATAGTATTTTATAAGATAATACTTTATAAACCTTTTTTCCATCATAAATGACTGAATTTATGATTTAAAAATGAAGCCTTTTTTAATCATAATTAAATTCGTTATTTGTTTTTATGGATACAAACGATAACAAGAGTTGATCAGTAAATGTTTTCTACAATTTTAAAATTAATGGTAAGAATAATATATAAATTTACAGAACCGTATATTTTAGACTATGTAAGTTTTTTTAAACAAAAAATTTGCAAGTCTTAATTCATAATAGTTTTGAAATCTGGTTTCATTAATAACTGAGAATTAATCCAGACATTTTTTCAGTTAAAACAAAAATAAATGCGAATATTGCACATTTTAAACTAGCCCACCCAGCGAAAACTTGAAATGTATCTTTGAAATTACAAAAATGTTCATAGTATTTTGGGACAGATAATTGCATTTTATTAAAATAACATAAAATAAAATTATTATTTTTTGAAAATATAAATAAAATTTTGCCTCATAGATTTAACAATAGCATCCTCAAACTTTGATCCCTTCTAATTTAATAATAATAATAAAAAAATTAAGTGTATATTAGATTATGTACTTTTTCGAGCTTATTTATCGAACGAGCTCAAGAACAGTGAAGAGTAAACGTTACCACTTGAAAAAAAAGCACAATTTTATTATATAAAGAGTTCCAAGTTATAATTCTTGTGTAACACTTATTGTGTATATTATTCTTACCATTACAAGTGTTATTAAAAATCAGTTGGAACCAGTCTCATTTTCATATGATGATTTGGTCGGGGGCATAAATTTTTTCTTATTTATACTTTTACGCGCACGAGCGAGCACGCACACACAAGCGCGCGCACACACACAAGAATGTTATATATATATATATATAAAAGAGATAGAGAGAATATTTCCCATGTTTTGATATTATGAAAAAGAAGGATCATTTCTACCATTACACATGACTTCGAAATTACCAAAGTAGGCAATATTGTATAGACGGTTATAAGGCGAATGATAATAATAAAAAGTTAACCTAACATTAGTTGTAGCAATAGTGGGGGGTGGATTTTTAACACTTGCCTAAAAGCCAGAAAATACCTGGAAATGCCCAGGAACAAATTACTTTTCGTAACTGATATTATAACTATAAATTATTTGATTCTTGTTTCTTAAATTACATCAACTGTTAAAAACTTTAACTTTTTTTATAGATTTAAAAATAGAATTTTGTAATCGATATTTTACTTATTTCAGGATATGTTAGATTTCTGACATTATATATTATTGTTATGCTTGTGATGACAATAAAATATTTAAAATTTTCCACTAGTTCATTGCCAATTAATTTAAGTTATTGATTTGACACCAATTCAATTTAAAAATGGAGAAGAATAAAACAAAGTAAAAGCTATGACAAACAAAGAATGTGTTTATTTCAACAATACATCAATCATTTTCTATACAACGTTGCAAAATAATAAAAGAAAGGATCGTCAATAATGTTGCAAAAAATGTTTATTTCAAAATAAAATAAAAGGAAATAAAAATAAATCAATACATAATTAAATAAATTAATCGAAAAATTAAATGAGGAAAATATTCAAAGAAAATTAATACAATAATAATTATATTGAAGCAATATGAAATGTAATAAATACTAAAGTGTAGAAAAATATTTTTTTAAGTACACTTTTTATGAAATTAAAATTAGAAAAGAATTACTTTACTTAAAAATCTAAAGACAAAATAAAAAAAAAATCTTAGAAGTGTGACGCGCTGAAAACAGTACTATAAAAGTAAATAAATAAAATCATAATGAAAAGCACAACAACAAAATATGCTCTAAAAATTTAAATATGTTATAAATGAGATTAGAATTTTAATTTACTTAAAGTATTTCTATCAGAGTCTTATGCTTTTGTAATAAATCGAGGTATGTATACCTAAACCTTTTTTTAATTAAATGACTCGTATTTTTAAGAAATCATTGATGCATATTTACATTTTATTTTATATGAAAATAAAAAGTGTTGGTCAGAGGCGCAAGAACCAATTTGGGCTTCACGTATAACTAATAATTATGCATACTTAATAAACAACTATAATTAATAATTATGCATATTTATGTAGGCATTAATTACTTAAAAATTATTTTTGGACATTTTCGTTTTCGACCTAAAATAGGAAGATTATCGAAATTCAGTTTCGGTTTTGGTCTTAAAAATTGGTTTCCGTCGATCCTTAAACAAAATTCAGGGGGCATAAAACAATAGTAAAATTATCAAAAAGTATTTCGAAATGCAGAGAAAACATGCTGGCTCATATCAACAAATACACATGGGTCATTCCATGAGCATTTGTCGTGTAAGTCACATACTACGATTTTGGATACCAGTAATTTAAAACGGAAAAATGTGACTAACGATTTAATAGTTACTAATAATGTGGATTGCACGACAAATGTTCATGAAATTACCCACATACAAAAAAAAAAAAAAAAATCATGGGTTTCAATCATTAGTTTCATTTCTATAATCTGTGTTGTAATTATCGCATAGTTGAAACAACATTACTACCAGCACTGTCCATCTTTCATGCTAAACCTCGTTATGAATCTAATTACAGGAGATTTTAATTCTATATATAAATATATAATTCTATACATGAATATATATATATATATATACTTTTGCAAATAAAACCAAAGCTTATTAATATTATATATAAAAAAATTCATCGTAATTGTCCACTTCTAGAGTGTCAGGAACTCATTGTACAAATAATTTGTAACGAATGTTAGAGACGAAATCTAGCAATCTGGTCTCAACAGTCCTGAAAAAAAAAAAAAATCTTGTACAAAAGAGCATTTCCCTTTCTGAAAGATCCTAAACTGACCGGGGAATGAAAAAAGCAATAAATTAGACAGGACCCCTCTTTTTTCTCTTTATTTTGTAACTTGATACAAGTCTCTGTAATTGCTTCCTTATCGCCTTACCCGCCCACCATCAGTTGTACCTGTAAACATTTGTATTCTTACGCACGTTTAAAAATCAGCTTACTTGTGAGAAAAATCCCTTATAACTGTGTTATTTTTTAAAAAAATACTTGTTAATTTTTTTCATTGAAAAGAAGAGACTTGCAGTTTCTATGGCTCTTTTCTCTTTTTTTTCTATGATGCTCCAGTGATTTTTTATATATTTTTAAAGTATAAACTTCCTGATTTTTCAAATTTTGCCAACTTTAAGCCAAATTTAAAAATACTTTAAAATGTTTTAAAAATAATATAGAAAATAATCTTTATGAGTATTCTTCTGTTTTATCGATTGCAGCAATTCCCATCCCGATATCTAAAATATTAAGCTCAGAAAGAGAAAAGTAAATTTCTCCATAGGTTAACATGGGATGCTTTCCAATGGCGGCTGGGTGTGAAGACTCCCCTTAATGTAGTTCTTATAAGGGTGGTTCTCTCCAAATAGGCCAAAATAAGAGTTATGAGTGAATGACTGTGAGGGAGTGATGAATTTTAACAAAATACCTGTTTACTTTAACCATTATCTGAATTCAGATTAGGCTTAGTGGCCTTAACTATATCCAAATACTTATAAATCAGTAATAATTAAAATTGTTTAATATTTATTTGCATTCAGTAGAGGCTGATGAAGAAGGCTTAGCTACTTTAACCATTATCTGAATTCAGATTAGGCTTAGTGGCCTAATCTGGCTCATCACTCCCTCATCAGCCTCTACTGAATGCAGGTAAATATTAAACAATTTTAATTATTACTGATTTATAAGTATTTGGATATAGTTAAGGCCACTAAGCCTAATCTGAATTCAGATAATGGTTAAAGTAAACAGGTATTTTGTTAAAATTCATCACTCCCTCACAGTCATTCCCTCATAACTCTTATTTTGGCCTATTTGGAGAGAATCGCCCGTAAAAGAATATCTTGTTTTTCAGAAAAATCGATCCTTGAAAGTTCCTTTTAAGAATGTTTAGTTGCTAAAAGTAATGTTATGCAAACATCATATTATAAATTTGCATATATTGGATTACTAGTATACTTTAATGAATTTTTATTTGCTTAGGTAAACCTAGAGGAATAAGAACTGCTCGTAAGCATAGGGATCACAGACGTGACCAACGGTGGCATGATAAAGATTATAAGAAAGCTCATTTGGGAACAAGATGGAAAGCCAATCCTTTCGGTGGTGCCTCCCATGCTAAAGGAATTGTTCTAGAGAAAGTGTAAGCTAAGCAGTAATCACTATTATGAAACTTTTAAGCTATTATTTTTATCTTAATTCTCAAATAAAATCTGATTTGTTTGTTTTTAATCATATTTTTTTTTAATACTTTTCCATTAATTTTTCCACGATACAAATGTCTCATAAACTATAATAAAAATGCATTCACAAAAGTGAAGAGTACACATGTAAACTAACACAAGAGTCGATGGAGGTTTTTAATTCTGGGACCCATTTTACGAATTTTATTATATTTTTGTGAAAAATAACATTTGGTAATGAAAGTTTAAATCTAGTTACTTAAATTGGAGTCAAGTATTTATTAACAAAAACCTCTAAATTCCCTTGCTATATTTTCCATGACCTCATTTTATTTGCATATGACATATTTTAAAACAGTTTTTATTAAAAAGAATGTTAAGAACAATGAATTTTGTGATGGGGCTTAAAATTTATTTTTGTGAAGGGGCCTATTTTTAGATTTTCATAAAGGGCTCTAAACAGATCCCAAGTTTTGCTTGGATTGACTTTTATAATGTTATGGAGAAAATATAAATTATAATAATTCTAATAATGTACTACATATTGTATGTAGTTTAATAAAAGATATAGCTATTTTATACAGAAAATTTACAAAGAATAAAAATATTTTAAAACATTTTTCATAAAGTTTATTTTAGATAGCATTGCTGAAAGTTAATTTTTTCTAACAATGGAGTTTATGCAAGTACAGTTAAATGGTCTATTCATAGAAATTTGTATTAACACGTTAAAATTGAACAAATTTCAGATATGCTGCTTGGCTAAAATTTTAATGCATATTTTTTGTTACAACAGTTTAAAGTAGAATCCTGTATCAGGGTTGGCATTTTTGCTGGCAAAAAGGGTATTTTTGCCAGGACAGTGGGAAAAAATGGCAAGTTTTTTGTCTCTAATGTGTAATTAGTCAGGCATGAGATTCTTCTGCAATTTTCCGCGTTTCCAAGCTTTTATATCTTCAAGGATCGCTAGGGGAAAAACGAAATTTTTGACAAATTATTGCAAAAAGAAGTGATTTTTGTCAAAATATTGCAGAAGAAAAACTAGATTTTCGCTGAAAGGTAGCAAAAACAGCTATTTTCGTCACAAACTCGCGAGACAAACACTGTTTCGTCAAAAATTACATGAAAAATACAGATTTCGGCAACACATCGTGAGAAAAACGCAATTCTGTCAAAAGATCAAGAGAAAAACGCGGATTATGTGAAAATATCACAAGATAAACGCAGATTTCATCATGAGATCGCAAGAAAAACATGGATTCTGTCATAAGATTGCAAGAAAATGCATGTTACGTCAAAAGATAGCGAAAAAAAATGCGATTTTCATCAAAAGATTGATAGATAACCGCAATTTTCTTCAAAAGATCGTCAGAAAACTGCGACTAAAGATTGCGGAAAAAATGCAAATTTCTTGAAGAAATCTTAGAAAAATACAAATTTCATGATAGAATTGCAGAAAATTTGCCGTAATGTTTTCAACAACTTTTTTGCAATTGAGGGGCAAATTAAACATTAGCTTGCATGTTTGCTAATTGATGTTTTAAGTGAAAACATGTTAAAATTTAAATTGGACAACTAGCTAAGATTGCTATCCAAGACATTGCTTCAGAAATATGAACTTAAAACAGAAACTTTAATTTCAGAACTACTTATAATATTTGCATAAATGTATTCACTCTGGCCTTCTTCTCCCTAAAAATAAATAAATAAAACAGGATTTAAACAAAAGTATTGACAATTTTGTTGTGAATAAAATAAGCTTCTTAATTGTCTTACACGCGTGCTATTTAAACTAATTTTTCATTTTCCAGCTCTCATGCTTTTCCTCTTTTTTTTAACTTTTTGCAATCTCATGCCTGAATTAGTAATAAAATTTATAAGCTAATAAGGATAATAATGGTATAAACAATTAAATTTAATAACATCATAATTTGATATTTAATAAATATAAATAATTTTACGTATTTTAAATTTTACAAAATAAGTGAGATTTAGTCCAATACTTAGGGATTTAAGAACCAAATTGAAAATCTGATGTCTAATTTTTTTTTTTTTTTAAGTAAATTATTTTGTCAGACATTAATATTTTAATTATCAAAAGTTTTATATAATTTTGCTACTTTTGTTTTTATCTAATGAGTCTTAAAAAATATGTAAATACTTAAGTCTTTGGTACTAATTTATAATTATTTATCTGATGAAACTAGTCTGTTACAGATTAAGAATGTAATTAATGAATTACATTAAGAATGAATGTAATAATGTTCAGAGATTAGATTTTTTCTCCCTCCCTCTTACACACCAAGAACAAATTCATATGCATGATTATATTTATTTTACATAAGGGTTCAAATTAATTTTTTAACTAAGTATTAAGGTTTTTTTTTTTCGTTCGTGAACTTTTTTTCCTTTTTTTGGGGGGGGGGGATTTAAATGGGCATTAGCTTATTTTTGCATGGGCAGTTTTAACCAGATTTTTTCCACCTAATGCAGTAACTTACCCCGATTCTTTTAGTGATAAATTAAACAACTGGAGCAATAAGCAAATATACGTATTTAATACAATATTTTAATTTAAATTTCCCATTGTTTAAATTTAAATTCACTAAATACCATTTACACGTATTATAAAAATTCTTTAACAATATTCAGTTGCATTAAAAATCATTTGCCTTTTACAAAGGAAAATACTGCTCGCTAAGTCCCTTGATACATTCGTTTTTCCACGAGAAATATTCAAAAATATTTAATTTTTCTCAGACTTTCTACTATAATTTTGTTGCTAAATTTGACTGATTCTTTATTATGTACATGAGTAGTTTAATTTGAGTATTTAAGTATGCCCAATATGGAGACCTTCCTTGTAAGTATGTGGAGTATGGCTTGGGTGCAAGACCTTCAGTCTCGGGGCTGATTTCAGTCTTGAACAGATTTTTGACTAACTCTAAATTTTACTTCATATATTTAAATAATCAGTGTTACCATCAAGAACGTTTAATCCCTTTCTTTTATTGTAAGAGATCAATTTTTAGCCATAATGCAGGACTGTGGTAGGTGTTAGTCGGATAAATACTAAACATTTCTTAAACAATCACATTTTTAATGATTACATCACAACATCTATTATTTACAACAGGGTTGTTATGATTTTGCCCAACCCAAAAAACCCGGGTGGTTTTTTTTCTGAAAAAACCCAGGAAAAAACTCAAGTGGGTTTTTTCAAAATTTCAACTTTAAATTACATATATAATGTATTTATATTACATATATAATATATTGTAATATATTTCTTAATATCAGTACACCACTCATAAAGTTTATAACCATCACCCCCCTCCCCCCCACCCCAAAGAAAAAATTGATAGTTAATCTCTGTAGCATGTGTAAGTAACAAATTTTTTTCCATTAAAGAAATACTTTGATGTGTAATCCGTTCTATGTTATACAATAGAAACTCATAACAAAATACACCATATATGCTTAGAATCCTAATTTAATTATGTAGACATGTAGAATTTTGGCTTATTCTATTATTTAGTAATAATCAGGGATGGGAATTTTCCGCTTTTTGGCAGATTTCCGCTTTTTTGTTGTTTTAAGAAATTCCGCGGATTTCCGCTTTTTTGTTATTTTGATAAGTTTCAGATTTTTCACCCCAAAAATTCCGCTTTTTCCGCGGATTTCAGAAATATGTAACAGGGATGCCGCGGACGTGCTATAGCGCGTAAAATACACAAAGAATCGGCGACGGGACGCTAAAAAATGGGGCTTACGCGTCCCGCGGGACGCGTAATTTCCGTCAAAGAATCGCAAAAAAGGCAAATTTCGTTAAAAAATCGCGAAATAACGAATAATTTCCGGCAAATTTCGTCAAAAAATTCGTGAAGAAAAGGCTAATTTTGTTATAAAATCCCGATAAAAAGTCGGTTTTCCTAGAAAAAATGACAAGATTTGTCCAAAAATCGTGATAAAACGGAAAATTTTGTCGAAACATTCGCTAAAAGCGGTAAATTTTACCGAAACATTCGCGAAAAACGGTAAATTTTATGAAAAAAAAAAACGGTAATTTTCTTTAAAAGATTGTAAAAAACAGAACATTTCGCCAAAAGATCGCGAAAAAACGGTGCATTTCGTCAACGAATCGCAAAAAGGAAATTTCACTAAAAAAAATAGTGAAATAACGAATAATTTCCCGCTAATTTCGTAAAAGATTCGCGAAAAAATGGCTAATTTTGTTACAAAATCCCGAAAAAAAGGCAGATTTCCTCAAAAAATTGCAAAAAAACGACAAATTTCTAACAAAAATCGCGACAAAACGGCAAATTTTGTCAAAAGATTTGCGAAAAACTACAATTTTCACCAAAAAATCGTGATAAAACGGTAACTTTCGTCAAAAGATCGCGAAAAACCGGCACATTTCGTCAAAAGATCGCGAAAAACAGGCAAATTTCGCCAAAAGATCGCGAAAAACGGAAAATTTCGCCTAAAAATCGCGAAAAAAACGGCAAATTTTGTCGAAAAATTGCTTTAAAACGCAATTTTCGTCAAAGGGGCAAGAAAAGAAAGTTAATGCCTGTTGGATAGAATTTTTCTGTTCCAAAAATTAACTTTCCTGCTTCCAAATTATTCTTTTTGCTGCTCCAAAAACAGATTTTCCTGCTTCACAATCTTTTTTTGATTGTTTAAATTTTTTAAAGTGAATAAAACTTCTGATAACACCTATTCATTAAACAAAAAGTACCCCCTTACTTGTGGTGCAATTTTTCATTCGCGCGTGTGATCAAAATGTGGTGCAATTTTTTATTTGCGCGTGTGAATACAATATGGTGCAATTTTTCGCTCACGCATATTTTCAGTCTTTTTGCTTTTTTGCAGTTCCCATCCCTGAATAATAAAAAAATACTTTATAAATTATTACTAATAATCAATTTATCTATCATAATTTTGATTACTGCCATTGACTTATATATATTTGTAATAATCAATTAGCTATTTTAAATTTAGTAATAAGTACTTTTTTTTTTCAAGCATACTGAACCACCTCCAATAACCCCCAAAACCCTGAAAAACCCCCAAAAACACAGTGGGTTGGGTTTTTTCTGAAAAAACCTGGGTATTTAACAACCCTGATTTACAATACTAAATACATATTTGGTCAAATGCGTAACAGATTAACAAATCTTGTTATGCCACAAAAAGTCTCGGTTGAGACGACATTCCAACACATATCACCAGGGGTGGGGAATTTTTCCATATTCTTACCAGCTAAGGAATTATTTCAACAGCCCGCAAGATGCAACACACATGCAGTTGAAAATAGTTATGACAAAATCGTATGCAATTACAGACAAAATTACTATTAATACAATGCACTTTCATAATTCTTTTTTCTATAATATTAGGAATTATATATAACAGAGGTAAGATTAATATTAGATAGAACTTAATGCCATACTGTAATAATTTGGAAAGTTATAATATCTAGATTAAAAAAGTGTTTCTGATAATGTGCCTATTGCCTACAGTTTTTCAAAAACTAAAAATGCACTTGTCTTGTGAGAAAATCCACTCACCAATGGCGAGCAAAATGATGTATTTCCCCACCCCTGCATATCACAAATCTACTCTCTACTCCAAATTACTTGACTTCATGTTTTTAAAAAGAAGGCAAAATATCTCAAGATATTTTGCCAAAAGTGGCAATGGCGCCACCTATAGATTCTATAATTTAAGGAAGGCAGTCATCTTGTTACAGGACTTAGAATTCTAATCCCTTTTCATTTAGTTATTTCTAATACTCAGAAAAGATTTCAGTCTTGAAGTCAGGTTTTAATGCCAGCCATGTGAATTTATTTTTTAGACCATTTATTTTAAGAATGTTTTGTTGAAATTTATTCCCTGTTTGTGACTGAAAAATAAAATGTTAACATTAAAATCCAAATTTACTGAATTGCACGTGACACTGCAATGGGCGTCACAGACTAGAACACCTGCATACTCAGCGATGCCATGGACGCACTATAGCACGTAAATTACACAAGAAGTCTGTGATGGGATGCAATAAATAGCTCTTATGTGTCCCGTAAAATGTGTAATTTCATCAAAATATCACGGAATAAGTCCAAATTTTGTCTAAAAACTGCGAGAAGAAATGCAAAAAAAAAAAAAAAGACAAACTTTCATCAAAAAATTCTGAAAATTTCTTAAAAGACCTCTTTAAAACGGCTAATCTTGTCAAACAAGTTTTGTCAAAAAATATATCCAGAATTGCATTTTTTCCTTTAGCATTTATTGAAAATTGCATATTTCAGTTATTCTTCTGCAAAAGTCATGGTGTTTTGCTTTTGTGATTCTTTGATAAAATTAGCTTTTCTTTTATGATCTTTTAAAGAAATCCTCTGTTTCATGTTTTCATAATTTTGCTTGGAAATTAAGCCCTAGTGGCGATTGGAATAGTTGGATTTTAGAAGCCATTTGCTCCTTAAAAATTTTGGAAACCTGCATCTAATAATACGTACAAGTAACAACTTTTTAAAGAGTGTACCATTAAAGGTATATGTCGAAACTTTAAAATGTTACTGAAAATTGAAAACACTCACATTATGGTGTTTAGTGAGCTTTTTCAAATAAGCCCGATCTGAACAAACCCACTAAACATTTTGACTGGGTTCTGTCCTTACAAATACTGCTAAATCTTTCTTAAATTGTAATTATAAATTTAAAATGTCTGTTTTCTTGAATTTGATTTCATTTCTTTATATTTGTTTAAAAAAATAGCTTGTTTTGTTTATTTTCAGTGGTGTAGAAGCTAAACAGCCAAACTCAGCTATCAGAAAATGTGTAAGAGTACAGTTAATTAAAAATGGAAAGAAGATCACAGCTTTTGTTCCTAGGGATGGTTGCTTAAACTTTATTGAAGTAAATATGTTTGATTCTCATCAGTAGAAATATGGTTACTTAATTTTTTATGATTATGATAATTTTATTGATGTATCTGGAATTTTGATTTTACAGGGTTCATACTCATCAGGGGAATATGGGACTCCTGGGAAAATCATGGGATAAATTTTCAGTTGTAAAAATCAGTTGATAATACAGAAAAATTCCCAAAACCTGTCAAAATGACTGCAGGGTTCCCAGCATCATGGAAAGTTAGAGAAAATCTGGAAAATCATGAAATTTCAAAGTAGTCAGGGAAAGTCATGAAAATTTCAAAATATATAGAAAAAGTCAGGTATTTTACTAATATTTTCTAAAAAGTCATGGAAAAGTCTTAGAGAAAAAATTTAAAATGATACGAAAGTCATCAAAATAGCCTCTGGGATATAATCACAAAATTCCTCAAACAATCGCAAGGGAAAAGAACTAGAAATTTGAAGAGTAATTGCAGAAAAAATGTTAGTTTTGACAAATTATTGTGAAAATAAGTAGAAAATTTCATTGTATTTCCGTTTGGTTAAAGAAATTTTTGAGATTTGGTCAGGGAATTTTTTGAGATTTGGTCAGGGAAAATCAGGGAATTTGCCCTTCATGTTTTGCTGGGAAGCCCGGATTGTCTATTTTGGGAAATTGACGGCAATTGTTGTTGTTCGTGTGCTTTATGATATTGCATCTGTCAACATTATTCAGTCACTAGACACTTAACATTATGAAGTTTTTTTTTAAGTTCAAGAAAAGCTTAAATAAAGAACATTTTTAATTGATATTAGTGCTTGTTATCTTCATATTATTCATAATGTTTTAAAAAGATATATTAAACTCATAAAATAGAAATGAAATTCTTTCAGCAAACTACCAAGTTTTTAAGGAAAGCCCCCGCAAGGGTTTCAGACTTCAGCTCTGTTTTGCATAAATTGTTATTCTTTTAAAATTTTGCTTGTATTGTTTATTTAAGGGTGTGTTTAGATTCCAACTGCTTATTTTCAGATTTATTTTTAAATTAATTTTTACTCTCGACAGGCATGAGATTCTTCCGCGGTTTTCCGCTTTTTTGTCATTTTTCGTGTTTTTGATTTTTTTATATCGTCAAAGATCGTATGAAAAAAATGAGATTTTTGACAAAATATCATGAAAAGTGATTTTCGGCAAAATATTGCGGAATAAAAACGCGATTTTCGCCGAAAGGTTGGATAAATAGATGTTTTCGTCAAAAATCGCAAGAAAAACACGGTTTTCAACAAGATATCGCGAGCAAAACGCAATTTCGTCGAAAGATCAAGAGAAAAAACACTTTTTTTCACCGAAAGATCGCAGAAAAAAAGCCATTTTCATCGAAAGATCGCAAAAGATTGCTATTTTTGTCAAAATATCGTGAGAAAAACGCAGATTCTGTCAAAATTGATGGAATCCCATCAACAGATGGTTTTCTCATCGCCTCCTATTCCCATTTATTCATTAATTCATTCACTCATAATTTATTTTAACATTTATTTATTTATTATTTCATAATAACCATATCCAATAAATATTAACTTACCTTTCAAATCCTTTCCGGCCGTTATCAACTTTATAACATCCAATAATCTATTTAACTTCAATAGCCTTTCATAATTTGTTCCACGGACTCCATCTTTAATTTCAACCTACATCGACAATAACTTATCTCCGACTAATCATATTTTTCCGTAACGATATTTTCCCCGCCAGATGGCGACTTGGAATATCGTAACAATAATTGAATCTTTCATTCGTTTTACCGAATCGATCTTTCGATTCGTACACATGTCGTCTTCTCATTGGCTCGTTTCGTGGCCGTGCTCACAAACGATGTTTTCAATCCGGCTAGCTTAGTATAAATACACGATGTTAATTTCTGTTCTTCGCCGCTTTTATCTTCCTACTAATGGAAGTAGTTCAAGTCACTGAATTGAGGCTGGTCCTCAATCTGGATGTATTGTAAGATACCTGTTTTATTTAAGTTTACTTTTAATTGTTTTAACCTGCACAATTGATGTCAACTATATGTTCAACTGTTAACATGTTCATCTGTACTAATGTGATGGAGTTCACCGTGTCAAGTCTTCTGTAATGCCAAGCCTGTTTCTCAAGTAATCAATAAATACTTTAGTTTTATTTTTGACTTTTGTTTTCTGTTAAAGAGATCGACATTAAAATCTGCTCACACTTATTTTTAACTTCCACTACAGTGTTAGGTACCAGCAAAAGCTCCACATGTGCTATCTGCTTCTGTAATGAGATCTTTTAGCGTATATATAAACCTCCAAAGGTTATATTACGCACATTAAGGGGTTATGGGCGGTAAGCCTAACCCTGGAAGCCATTTTGAGCAGATCGATCTCGGCAGGCAAAGGTGAAGTGTTATGTTTTGAAATATCCTGGATTACGTTTTATGATTTCTTCCTTATGAAAAACTGAAATTTTTTTGCCAGACCTTATGATTTAAAAGAACTTTATTCATATTTTTAAAGAACTTTGTTTATATTTTTCCAAGAACTTTATTTTGATTTCTGCCGGACTTTTATTTACAGAACTGTTCAGTTATATTTTGAAGAAGTTTTTGATTTATCTTTTTGCTGAATTTTTATGATTTACAGAATGAATTAATTACGTTTTATGCCTCAATTATGCTTTCATAATAGACTATTTCTGAGTTTTGTTGAACTTTATGACATTTTGAAATTTTTTTTGAGAGGTTCGACTTGGCTTTAACAGAGAATCGACGAAAAAGGCGGGGGGGGCGGTAACACTTAAATTTTTTTTTGCTTGAAAAATTTATCCTGAAATTTTTTTTTTTAAAATGGCCACTAATCCAATCGATAAATTAAGTACAAGAAATTACGCCACATGGGCGTGTGACATGAAATATCTATTGATGGAAAAAGGCCTTTGGGATATTACAGTTAAAGCAAGAAACCCCAGTTTTAAGTGCAAGTGTTACTGCCGATATGGTCAATCAATTTACCTCCCGTGCTAACAAAGCTCTTTCTTTAATCTACTTGAACATAGAGCCTGAATTTAAGAGATTAATAGAAGATTGTGAAGAGCCTGTTGAAGCATGGAGAAGATTGCATAAAAATTTTCACCCTGACTCACGCACCCATCATATGACCTTGTTCAATGAACTTATGGAAGAAAGGATACGATATGGAGAACCTATTAACTTATTTGCTACTCGTTTAAAGAAGATTTACTCTGAAATAAAGCTCATAGATGAAAATTTTTCAGAATGTTATCTAACCTACCAATTTTTACGATTTTTACCGAGCAGTTTCGACAATCTTGTCCAACAAGTTTTATCCAAACCTGAGGCATCATTTAAGTTTGACCTTGTTGTGGACTCACTGGTGTCGGAAGAAACAAGGCAGAAGTTACGTGATCGAGACAGTGCCAAACAGGTCAGCGTCTCCACTACTGCTAAAGTGAATAGGTCCTTTAAGAGTAAACCTCGCTTCAAGAAGTTTCAACAAAGAAAGTGTTGGAGATGTGGGAAGTTGGGACACATCCAGGTCAACTGCTACGCCAGATCACCTGATCGCCAGTATCGTCATCCTTCGCCTTATTCCAGATCCAGACGTCCTCGTTCTTCCAGTGGATCCAGTTCCCGAGGTCGACACTTTCAACGGTCTCCCGAGAGATGCCAGACTGACTCATCATGCCCATCTGACGACTCTGACTGTGGTTCCCGAGACTCATCACCTGCTTCCAGTTTTTAATGGGTAAATCCGTTAGGTTCGAAAGTTCTGTTGTTTTTAGGCGCAGTGTAGCTGTGCTGGGCACCGATGATTATGTCCTCTTTTCTCCCAAGGTTGCGGTCAATCAAGATGATGCTGTCGAAGTTGAACCTGAGGTCATCCCAGGTCCTTCCAGCAGTTCTCAAGATTGCCCACTTGGGGGGAGGGGGGGCATGGATTCGGGGTCCAGCAATTGCAGATTATTTTTACCAAACCATTGTCTAAATATGAAATACTTAACTTTATAAAGATTCTATTTATAAGTGATGATGTAAAATAATTTTTAAATCCATATTACATATAAATTTTTTTTTCATGTATTTTATATTTTAAATTTTCTATATAACGTACCTAATTTAAGCTGGTAATTTTTTATGTAACATGTAAAGCTTTTTGTAACTGCACTATACTTTTGAAATTGTAAATTAAGTTTAAAAAGATATGTGTAGACATCTGCTATTGTTACTGTTAACTAACCAGCATAATTATTCAATATAAATAACCAGCTATCTTGATCATTTTATAAAGTTTTAAATTGTTAAAATTTACTCGAATGTTAAAAATATTTTTTTTAAAGTGATTTCTTTTTAAACAGCTTTTAATTTGTAAAGAAATCTTATTTTTAAAGTGTTTGTACTTCTGTTTATACAATTTTTGTTTATATGTATATAATTTATTTCTGTTTGTTCATTCTAGGCATCTAGGGCCAACAGCCAATTTTTGTGAATGAATGCATTCCAGGTACCGGAAGATTGTCAGGAGAGTAAATGAGTCCCTAATTCATGTTAATGAATTTGAATGTTAGAATTTTTTGAAAGAGCCGTTGTGTTGTCCCTTAGGACTAGATGCCTGGAGTTCAAGTTTATAATGAAAATTTAAATTTTTTTTCCTGCATACATTCTCTTTTGTCAATTGTAATAAAGATTTATTTAAATATATTGTGATCAAGAAATCAACTAGAGCTGGTTGTAACATTTCCAAATTGGAAATTTTTCAATTTTTGAAATGGTACGTCATATTCATATTTCTTCTTTCATACTTTAAATCTTTGAAAAGTTTTTATTTGCATCTTTTAGAGATTAACTTTCATGTTTGCCTTTTTAGTGATCTCTTATCTAGGATATGCTAGCCTCTGTCACTGGATTGAGATTTTTCATGTGCCAATTAATTTTTGGAGGGTTAATTAATTTCGCAAATACTTTAAACTTTTCTTATATAAATAAAATTTAACTATTCTTCAAAAATTTCATGGTTAACTTGTTTAAATTGTTAAATTATTCAAATCGTTAAATTTTTCAAATTGTTAAATCTTTTACATGGTTCGTACGCTCTGGAAAAAATAGAAAAAGTGCTGGAAAAAAAAGTCCTCATTTTCAAGGAATGAAAAGTGCTGGAAAAAGAGAGATTCATTTTCAAGGAATGAAAAGTGCTGGAAAAATTAGAAATAATAAATATTAGTCCTTAAATTTTAAAATTTCTAAAAAAGTAAAAAAAAAAAAAAAAAAAAAACCTTTATACACTTTATTTTAAAACAATTTATTTCAATTGTATATTTGCTTTCTCAATGATTGAGTCACTTGCAACCAAAAATTTCCTTCTCTGTTCCTAACAACCCTGTTGGCATCTTTCCTTGGCTGTAAAAATCGGATGCATGCGGAAACCGTCGGGGGGAAAAAATAGAACGCAGATTGTGACCCGACGAAATTGTTACTATGCACGCGCTGTTCCGTCTAAGCTGTCGGTAATGCATTTTTTCTATAATAGCCAGGAGTGTGATTTTTCGCCAATGTGCTTCTCCTGCCAGATGAGAGGAGAGAGGCAGACGCTTACGTCACTGTTTACTATACATTAGCAACTGGAAAGTCCGACTCGGGACAACGAACAGCGTTCGAAATCCTTGGTGGTCCGCTGGTCCGAGACCACCGATAATTCAATCGGACCACTAATTTGAAAAATTCAGTGGTCTGCAGGACCAGTGCCTTTTTTCAGGCCCCGAGAGAACCGCAACCGATCGCACATAAGATTTTTTTTTTTTTTAATCAGCGATGCTGCAGACGCGCTTATAACACGTAAATTACGCAAAAAATCGGCGATAAGGACGCAAAAAATAGCTCTTATGCGTGCTACAAGACGCGTAATTTCGTTAAAGGATCGCGAAAAAACGGCAAATTTCGTTAAATAATCGCGAAATAACGACTAATTTCCGACAAATTTTGTCAAACAATTCTCGAAAAAATGGCTAATTTCATTCCAAAACCCGAAAAAAGGGCAGATTTCTTCAAAAGATCGCGAAAAAACGGCAAATTTCGCCCTAAATAGCGATAAAATGTCAAAATTTGTCAAAAAATCACAAAAAGCGACAAATTTTGTTAAAAAAATCGCTAAATAATGGCTGATTCCCGGCAAATATCATAAAAAAATTCGCAAAAATATGGATAATTTCACCCTGAAACCCGAAAAAACGACAGATTTCTTCAATAGATCGCAAAAAAACCCGGCAAATTTCGTCCAAAAATCGCGATAAAACGGCAAATTTTGTCAAAAAATATCGCGAAAAACGGTATATTTTGTCAATAAATCCCGAAAAAACAAAAGATTTCGTCAAAATAACGCAAAAAACGGAAATTTCGGCGATAAAGCACGAAAAAATAAATAAAAATAAATAAATAAGTTAAGCCGGGAGAGAATTTTTCTGTTTTAAAAACTAATTTTCATGCTTCAAAATTGTTGTTGCTGCTCCAAAAACTGATTTTCCTGCTTCCCAATCGTTTTTTTTTTTTTTTTTTTTTTGGAGGGGGAGGGGGGACTCCAAATCTTTTTGAGTGAATGTGACTCCTGAAATCACCATTTCATTAAGCATCATTTGAGTATGTACCATTTATGCAACAAAAATATCCTTTTTTTCAGCAAAAATGTCTTTTTCAGTAAACCTGTCTTGTCCCATTTTAAAATGGGGCAGACAATAGTGATACTTGTTATCTTCTACACTCAAATAAGCATTATTTTATAATTAAATTTGTATTTTGAACATTCTTTAAAAAGCACAGAAAATTTCTCTTAAATTAATATTGGTTTTAATTATTTATTATTATTAAAACAATTATTGCAGTTTTTTTTTTCTTGTGGAAATGAACAAGTGCAATTTTTGCGTCGAAAAATATGACTTATTATTAGTGGGGACCCGCTTCTGTAGAAAAGGGACCCAGAATTTTTCAAGTCCAGCTGCATCACTGACACTAGCTACAATTCCACCACTCTGGCTAAAATCTGGAGAAAAATCTAAAAAAATGTGCATTAAACCTTAGTCAGTTGAAATAAATAATGGCAAATAAAATATCTAATTAATAATTTGGTAGTTTTTCTTTACATACTGTTTATTTAATTTTTAGCAAATTATAATTTTACATTTTATTATGCTGAAAATTTTGGATAAATGCAAAGTAAGATTGGTTTATTTTCCAGGGAGGGGGGGGGGGAGGGGAGAGGCCACTCTAAGTGTTAAAATTATTTAATGGAATTATATGTACTGGACCAGTGATGAAGTCTGCGGACCAGTAAATTCTCATGCTTACTGGTCCTTGGGACCAGTGACTTATTTTAAGGAATTCTAATGCTGACGAATCAGAATGCATTAGCTTTGGAATAACTTCACTTATTCAATGGGAAGGTATGTTTGCTTTTCCGCGCGCACTGGAGACTTTTTGCTGAGTCGATGTAATTGGTTCTCGTTAGTCGTGCTTTCCGGATTTTTGACGTCAACAATTTTGTGCTTTTTACAAGTCTCCGTTAGTTTTTGTTTCGCACGTGTCTTTGTTTAATGTGATCTATTCCGTGATTTTACAATATGATTTTTATGATCGGTTTTATTTTTTAATTTCTTTCATCAGTCATATAAACAGTAAAGAAATATGGCAGTAAAATGCGTTTTCAATGATTTATGGATTGAAAAACCGGAATATAACTGATTTTGCTGAATTCTCACCAGAGAATTCAAGAATTGATGAATTATTTTTTTAAACAATGAATAACAGCAAATTTCAAAATTTGTGGAAAGTTGTTGAAATGCTATTACTTCTTAGTCATGGACAGGCTACTGTTGAAAGATGGTTCAGTATTAATAAAAAAATTGAGATTGAAAACATGAAGGAACAGTCTTATATTTCCCAGAGACTTATATGTGATAACCTAAATGAATGCGGCAATATTCATGATGTAAAAATATCAAATTCAATGCACACTTATGTTTCCAATGCCAGACAACAATATATGAGCTACTTGCAAAACCAAAAATCAACATCTACAAAGAAAAGAAAAGAAACCTCTGAAGATATAAGGGAATTGGTGGTTAAAAAAAGATGTCTGGAAAATGAAATCAAATGTCTAATTAAATCTGCAGATGAATTTGCAGAAAAAGCAGAAGAAAACAATGACCTTCAATCCCTTTGCAAGTCCAATAATTTAAGATCTCCTAAAGAAAAAGAAGAAAAGATGCAGGATGTTATTAATCCTTTAAAAGATTTACAAAGCATTTAACTCAAATTGACTTTGGGCTTATATTTTACTAAGTTTTATTAGCCAAGGACAATTTTTTTTTTCCTTTAGACTTTACATTTAATCTTAATTTACTTTTTAATTAATATTTTTTATCCTTTAGACTTTACATTTTAATTTAAATTTACATTTAATCTTAATTTACTTTTTAATTAATATTTTTTATCCTTTTTCTCTTTTTATATTTCATAAATAAAATTTCATTAGATGAAAATTTAGAAAGTATCTTTATTAACGAATAATTAAACGCACATTTAAATACACAGGTAACATGGTGACTATTTCCTTTATGATATATTATTCTAGAGCCATTTTAATGCATGTATTAAAACAGTCCTTGAAAAGTGCTTGAAAAGTCCTTGAAAAGTGCTTGAATTTTGTTTGTTCTCAAGTGTATGAACCATGATTTAAATTGTTAAATCATTTAAATTGTTAAAGTATTCAAATTCTTCTTGTTAATATTGTTAAATTGTTTAAAAATTGTTATGATTTTTTTTCAAGTTCGAAGTGTTTAGGCTTCGGTTAAATTCTTCATGTTCGAAGCACTTTTTAAAAGGCTTCGTTTAAATTATTCTGACTTCAATTGTTGAAGTCGAGTGTTTTTTAAATTTTTCAACTACTGTAGTTGTTTCACTTTTTGAGTTCAACTAGATGGAATTTCCATTCCTTAGAATTTTTTTTTTGGGGGGTAAATCCTGACTTGTTCTGGTTAATGAGGTACTCCTGGTTGACATGGTATTCAGATATTATCTACTAACAAAAAAATTTTTTTTTTTAATTTCTATTTTTTTTGAACTTGTGAATGTAATTGTGATATCTATGGATTTTTCAATCCTTTGCTCTTTGAGTTCAATTGAAACTCTTTATTTATAGAGGCAATGAGAGGGGGGGCATTGATGGAATCCCATCAACAGATGGTTTTCTCATCGCCTTCTATTCCCATTTATTCATTAATTCATTCACTCATAATTTATTTTAACATTTATTTATTTATTATTTCATAATAACCATATCCAATAAATATTAACTTACCTTTCAAATCCTTTCCGGCCGTTATCAACTTTATAACATCCAATAATCTATTTAACTTCAATAGCCTTTCATAATTTGTTCCACGGACTCCATCTTTAATTTCAACCTACATCGACAATAACTTATCTCCGACTAATCATATTTTTCCGTAACGATATTTTCCCCGCCAGATGGCGACTTGGAATATCGTAACAATAATCGAATCTTTCATTCGTTTTACCGAATCGATCTTTCGATTCGTACACATGTCGTCTTCTCATTGGCTCGTTTCGTGGGCGTGCTCACAAACGATGTTTTCAGTCCGGCCAGCTTAGTATAAATACACGATGTTAATTTCTGTTCTTCGCCGCTTTTATCTTCCTACTAATGGAAGTAGTTCAAGTCACTGAATTGAGGCTGGTCCTCAATCTGGATGTATTGTAAGATACCTGTTTTATTTAAGTTTACTTTTAATTGTTTTAACCTGCACAATTGATGTCAACTATATGTTCAACTGTTAACATGTTCATCTGTACTAATGTGGAGTTCACCGTGTCAAGTCTTCTGTAATGCCAAGCCTGTTTCTCAAGTAATCAATAAATACTTTAGTTTTATTTTTGACTTTTGTTTTCTGTTAAAGAGATCGACATTAAAATCTGCTCACACTTATTTTTAACTTCCACTACAGTGTTAGGTACCAGCAAAAGCTCCACATGTGCTATCTGCTTCTGTAATGAGATCTTTTAGCGTATATATAAACCTCCAAAGGTTATATTACGCACATTAAAAATATCACAAGATAAACGCGGATTCTTTCATAAAATTGCGAGAAAAACACAGATTCCGCCAAAAGATCGCGAAAAAAACACGGATTGCGCCTAAAGATCGTGAAAGAAAACGCAGATTGCGTCAAAAGATCGCAAAAGAAAACGTGGATTGCGCAAAAAGATTGCAAAAGAAAACGTGGATTGCTTCAAAAGATCGCAAAAAAACATGGATTCTGCCAAAAGATCCAGAAAAAAGTTTTTCATCAAACTATCGTGAAAAAAAAACGTGATTTTCGTCAAAAAATCACAAAAAAAAAACGTGATTTTCAGCAAAAGATTGTGAAAAAGGTTGCGATTTCTAGTAAAAGATGTTTCATGTGAAAAAAATCTCGATTTTCAGCAAAAGATCGCGAAAAAAATGCACATTCCTTGAAGGAATCGCAGAAAAAAAATAAGAATTCCGTGATATAATTGCAGAAAACTTGCTGTAATGTTTTCAAGAACTTTTTTGCAACTGAATGGCAAATTAACATTAGCTTGCAAGTTTGTTAATTGATGTTTCAAGTGAAAGCATGTTAAAATTTAAATTGGGCAACTAGCTAAGATTGCTGTGCAAATCATTGCTTCAGAAGTATGACCTTAAAACAAACTTTAGTTTCAGGACTACTTATAATACTTGCATAAATGGATTCACTCTGACTCCCCCTCCTTCTCCTCCCCCAATAAATAAAATAAAATAGGATTTAAACAAAAGTATTGACAATTTTGTTGTGAATAAAATAAGCTTCTTAATTGTTTTACACGTGTGCTATTTAAAATAATTTTCTCATTTTTCAGTTCACGTGCTTTTCCTCTTTTTTTAACTTTTTGCAATCTCATGGCTGTCTCGAATGCATCAAACTGGCAAATTGTCTTATTTAGAAAGTACACAAGGTGCCGTGATTGTCGATTCTTTGATAAATGCGGAAAATATTGCCAAAAAAAGCATTCAAGAACAGCATTTTGAATCTATTTTCCCGAAGCGGGAGATTTGAGAACAAAGGAAAGGGTCATACTGAGAAGGTAATTGTTAAAAAATCAAATTGTAATAAATTGAGCTTAAAATGACATCACATGGCACCTTGTACGTCTCTTCAAAAATCCCTTCAGCAAGTTTCATGTTTCTACTTTTAAAAATTTGTCTCAAATTGTATTGGTAAATTTGGAGCTGTTGAAGGTGGAAAAGCATTTTTTCGAATAAACCCTTAAGGGTGTATTTCGATTCAAACTGCTTATTTTCCGATTTATTTTTGCTGTCATATGCATCAAACTGGCAAATTGTCTTATTTCAAAAGTACACAAGGTGCCGTGACAAGGTTGGCAAGTTTCTTCCGTAGTGGAAAAAACGGCTGGAAGAAATAGGTTTCTTCCAAGTGGAAGAAATGCATGGGTGCAAGTTTTCCATCCACAGAACGGATTTCTGTAGACACGATTTTTCGTCAAAACATTATGAATATAACGTGATTTTTGTCAAATGATTGCGGAAAAGGGCGCTATTTCTATCAAAAGATCGCAGATAAAAGCGCTATTTCATTCAAAAGATTTCAAAAAAACGCGTTTTTTGTAAAAAAAAAAAAAAAAAAAAAAATTGTGGAATAAACATGATTACTGTCGATGGATCTCAAGAAAAACGTTATTTCTGTCAAGGAATCTCAGAAAAGACGCGATTTTCCTTAAATGATCGTGGAAAAAACACTATTTCTGTCAGAATTGCAGAGAAACTGTGATTTTCGTCAAAAGATCGAGGAAAATCTGTTTTTCGTCGAAAAGATCGTGAAAAAAGACACTTTTTTTTTCAAAAGATTGCTGACAATACGTGATTTTTGCCAAAAGATCGCGGGGGAAAAAAAGCACTTTTTCTGACAAAATATCGCAAAAAAGACGTGTTTTTGTCAAAGAATGGCAAAAAAAAAAAAAAGATTCCTGTCGAAGGATAGCGGTAATGACGCACATCTCTTTCAAACAATCGCGAAAAAGATGCGATTTTCGTCAAATGATAGCAGAAAAAACGCTATTTTTTCAGAATTGTGGAAAAACATGATTTTTTGTCAAAGGATTGCAATAAAGTCACGAATTTTTGTCAAAGTATCTCGAAAAAGTCGCGAGTTTTTATCAAAGAATAGCAAAAAACGCAATTTTCGGTCAAAGGATCGCGATAGAGACACGATTTCTGTCAAAAGATCGTGGGAAAAAGCGAATGTCGTCAAACAGTCATGAAAAAAAAAAACGTAAATTATGCACGTGTATATTTGTTCACTTGATGGGTGGGGGAGTGATTCAAAATATTTTCAGTCCTGGCAAAATTTCAAACTTGCACCCATGGAAATGGAAGAAACTTTTTTCTTCTAGAATTTACCATACACTTTTGATTTTGTAAGATATAATAAATATCTTCGTCCTATAATCTAATATGAATTAATTCCTTTCGACCAAAATAAATTTAATTAAATATATATGCTAAATTAATAACTACACAGACATGCTACTTTTCCGCGGAAACGCGGAATTCCGCTTTTTCGGCGATGAATTTTATTATCCCTGGGATTGATGCAAATATGCATTAAAATTTTTTGACATTTATATGGGGGGGGGGGGATGGTAACGATGAAATACAACAAAAATGCGAGTACAAACTGCGCTAAATTAAACAAATTTCTCCAAAGGATCGCAAAAAAAAAAAAAAACTGTTAAATCACCAAACTGTCTTGGAAGAAATACTATTTTCTCCAGAGGATCGCGGGAAAAAACACAATTTTGTTAAATGATCACGAACAAGACGCGATTTTCATCAAAAAATTGCGGGGAAAACGTGATTTTCGTGAACAGGTTGCGGAAAAACTCTAATTTTGTCAAATAATCATGATAAATACTCGTATTTTATCGAAAGATCGCGGAAAATGCTTGAATTTTGGCGAAAGATTACTGAATGTACGAAAATTTTGACGAAAAATCGCGGAAAACGTGTATATGTCAATTGAAGATCGCGGAAAATATGCATATGTTGGCAATATATCACGGAAAACACGCAAATTTTGACGAGAGATCACGAAAAATATGCAAATTTTGACAAAAGATCGCCAAAAATACGCATATTATGACGAAAGATTGCGGAAAACACACAAATTTTGACGAAAAATCGCGGAAAACAAATTTTGACGAAAAATCGTGAAAAATATGCATATTATGACAAAAGATTGCGGAAAATACGCATATTTTGATGTAAGATCGTGGAAAATACGCAAATTTTGACGAAAAATACGCATATTATGACGAAAGATTGCGGAAAATACGCATATTTTGATGTAAGATCGTGGAAAATACGCAAATTTTGACGAAAAATACGCATATTATTACGAAAGATTGCAGAAAATACGCAAATTTTGACGAAAAACTGCCAAAAATACAAATATTATGACGAAAGATTGCAGAAAATATGCATATTTTGATGTAAGATCGTGGAAAGTACGCAGATTTTGACGAAAAATCGCGGAAAACACGCAAATTTTGACGAAAGATCGCGAAAAATACGCATATTATGACGAAAGATTGCGGAAAATACGCATATTTTGATGTAAGATCGTGGAAAATACGCAAATTTTGACGTAAAGTCGCAGAAAACACCAAATTTTGACGAAAGATCGAAAAATACTCATATTATGACGAAAGATTGCAGAAAATACATATTTTTATGTAAGATCGTGGAAAATACGCAAATTTTGACAAAAAAAAGGTGAGAAAAACCCCTAATATCGATAAAAGGATCTTGGAAAAATGCAAATTTCATTAAAAAAAGTGTGGAGAAAAAGTGTGATTTTCGTAAATTGGTCACGTAAAAACGCTAATTTTGTTAAGAAATTGCAGAAAAACGAAGATTTCGCCAAATATCTGCGAGGCTGTAAAAGTTCAGCTTTTTTCTTGCTGAGCCTGTAGCATGTCTGATTACATCATTTTTTTAGCCAAGATCACAGACGGCGCCTGTCTAAAAATCTTCAACCATTGGCTAAATGAAAAGAGATTTTATCCAAAATTAAAATACACAAAATTAATTGAATGTTATTAATTTCAATTTAACCAACCCAACATATTTTTTTAATTATTTAAATTTCTGAAACTAGAAGTAAATAGTAGGGATTCTTTACCAATGGTAGAACGAAACCCATTTAAATAAAAGCTTTTATTTACATCAATTTTATTAATGTAAGAATTGTCAATTTTATTAATGTAAGTAATATACAATAATTACTCTAATATTAAAAGCTTAATATTAAATTTTTAATATTGTATTAAACAAAAACTAATCAAAAATATGGTTTCATTTTTAGCCCAAAATCCAGATTTTGCTTAAAACATGGCTGAAAATTCAGCTTGACTGAAACCAAAATTCTTGTTTCTTCCTTCTGATTGAAGGTCCATTCTGTTCATTTTCAACAATACTTATTGATTTGAACTGTATCATCTTTTATGTGTGTATTGCAATGAACTTCGTTGTTTATAATTATCAGTCATGAATTAGCAATCATCTTATAGAAAATTTTTAGCTTAAACTGCATTAGTGTTTCAAATATTCTTTGAAAAAGTTCTAGAATAATAAATGATCATTTACAAAAATCATTACAGAAGAAAAATCAAGATGTGTACTTAGAACTAAAATATTTTTTAATTAAATGAAATTCGTATAATTAGAATATCTTCCTGTGTCATTGATGAATTATGTTTTACTGTATATGAAAATAAAGTTTTTGGATAATTAACAATTGTGCATAATTAATAAACACTATACATTTAATTAATTTACATTTATGTATATGTCTGTATTAATTACTTTAAAACATAAAAAAATTTAAGTAATTAAATTGTATGTTTTCATTTTTGGCTTTAACTTTGAATTTTCTGAAAATTTGTTTTGGCTCAATTGATCCTTGAATCAATTTGTTAGGATTAATAGAAACCTGTATCAATTGATCCTAATATTAAAAAAATATAATTAAAATTCTAATTTTTCTTAGTACAATGCAGCAGCAAATGTTTTTTAGCAATAGAATGTTGCAATCAGTTTCTCAACTTAAATTTGATAAATGCAAAAAAATAAAGTTCTTTTTTTTTTTTTTTTTTTTTTTTTTTCCCAAGTCCTACACTTCAAGATAGTTTAAAAGCATTTTGACATACCCATAGATATTTTTAGAACACTACAGCATTGAGTTATTCATGCTAGATGTTAGTATAAAAATTACAAATTTATTTATTTACTGTGTTGCACTGTTTAACATAAGACATTTTTATATAAAAATAATGTATTTTTATATGAAAAATAAACAATTTGTAGTTTTTTCCCTGCCTGTTTACATAAATAGCATAATTAATTAAAAAAAAAAAAAATCCCTTTACCTCTACAGTTGTAAAAATCCATCACCTGAAAATGTCTGCTGAACCTGAAGTTATTTAAAAAATAACTTAACTTTGCAAAAAAAAAAAATTTACAATTCAGATTTCATGTAATTGCACTTTAATTCTTTTATATAGTTAATATTCTTTAACTTTGAGCATTTGTTTTGGTTTCTGGTAGTTTCTTCCATTTCTTCCAGTTTTTTCCATTTCTTCCAGTTTCTTCCACTGTCCTGGAAGAAATAGGTTTCTTCCGGAAGAAACCCAACTCTGTAGCCGTGACTGTCGATTCTTTGATAAATGCAGAAAATATTGCAAAAGAAGCAATCAAAAACGGCATTTTGAACAGATTTTTCCGAAGCGGGAGATTTTGGGAAAGAAAAAATTGTCATACTGAGAAGATAATTGTTCATAAATCAAATTCTAATAAATCGAGTGTAAAATGACATCACACGGCACCTTGTACGTCTCTTCAAAAATCCCCTCAGCAAGTTTCATGTTTCTACTTTAAAAAATATCTGAAATTGTATTGAAAAAATTCGAGCTGTTGAAGGTGGAAAAACATTTTTGAGATTATCTTGTTTTTATTTTATTTTGAGGAGATGTGAGTGCCATCACAGGGGTTTTAAAAATGTTTATTGATATGAAAAATTTGTACATCCTAAAAAATAAATACAATAGAAGGATTTTTGAAAATGAGTATGAACCCTCTTTTATAACTTGTTTCTCAGAGTGTTTAAACTAACTTCAATTTCAATTTTCATTGTTTATCTAATGTTGGGCATCTAATTGTTTATCTAGACAAATGTTTATTTTACATTGTTTTTCATTTTAGTTAAACCTTTAATATTGTCATGTCTTTAATATTTTCAGTACTTAGGTATTAACGCCACAGCAGCAGGAGTTGTGCTAATGTGCAAATAAAGAGCAATCTTGTTCGCACGCACACAAAGAAAAATGCCGTAAATAAAACACTAAAAAAGCTCTAAAGCACTAAAAAATGGCATTGAAATAAGCAAAAGAAAAAAAAAAGCACAAACAACAAGATAACTCTTTATTGGCACATTAGCGCAACTTCTGCTGCGGTGGCATTAATACGTAAGTACCATATTTTCCACTGTACTTTGAATAGTGTTAAACTTTTGTTTGTCTTCTCATGTTGTAATTTTTAAATATAGTGGGTGGAAGGGTACCAATCGTATTGATTAGAAACATAGCAAGAGCTTCTTCTGTGGAATTGTTTTTTACTTTGACTCTAACACAGTTAGTGATAGAAAGAGCAACTTTTTTTTTTTTTTTTTTTTTTTTTTTTTTTTTTTTTTTTTTTTTTTAATCAAATCAAGAGTTACTAACATATTTAATATTTTGATATGTTAATGTGAATTGCTTATTTAACTGGATATTCTTTTATTTACTGTGTGTGACGCATGTGTGAGTGATAATTTCTATGATTCTATTTGGTTAGTATACATGTTTGTGTAAATTTAGACATGTGTAAAGGATAACAGTAATTTTAGTTTCGGGGCAAACTAAATGTCAGAATATTTATGCTGTTAAAACTAATGAAATTACTTTTTCAGTTTTTATTTCTTCTATAATTATAATTTTATTAACATCTGTTCAAACTCGCAGGTTTTTTTTTTTTTTTTTTTTTTTTTTTTTTTTTTTTTTTTTTAAATTGTGCCATCGTTTTTTGTTTTTGTGAAAATTCTTTATTTTCTGTGAATTTAAAATTATAACCATGGCAGAATCGTGGTAATAGGGTGACAATGTTGTATAATCGGACAGAATTCTTTCAGAAAGAAAAAATTGTTTTGCAAAGAAAAGTTTTTGGGAGGAGAGAAGATCCATTCCATAGCAAAGTGATTGAATCTCTGGATTGATGCAAAAATGGAGAGAAAAATTTAAAAGAATAATTAAGAGGACAGGGGGGGGGGGGGTGCCAGTAATTGAATATTTAGTCTTAGTTTATTCTTGAATTATGTTGCAGAAGAGACATAAAATGAAAGGTGAGCTTTATATAAACACCTGAAAGTCAATTTAGAGTATTCTTATCTGCTCCGCTCAAAATGTTTTGACACATTTACAAATTCAATTTAACAGAAAGATAAGAAATTGGAATGCGTGACTATGAAAGAGATTTCGAATCGAACTTATTTTTCCATTTTATGATAATTAAATTACCTATCCAGTTCTAAGCTATTTCGATCATGTGATCACCGGTTTTTCTGCTTTCTTCGGGAAATGTGCTCAAAAGTGTCAACTTTGACAGCTTGTTGTGAAAAATCTATTGTATTTTTAAAAAAACAGAAAATTGAGTGCAATGAGACAGTTTCTGAATAATAAGACTTGCTATTTTCATGCATTTCCGAACCAAAATAAATTCAAGCATCTGTCACCAGGGTTGCAAAAAACAAAGTTTTTTATTTAAAAAAAAAAAAAAAAAAAAGTGTGTTTTATTGGGTTTTTTGTTTTTTAAGAGGTGAAGGTAAAGAAAGTCTCTTATTTCTAGAAAGTATGTATTAAATTAAAAAATCTTTCCATATTTTTATTAATTTAATATACAACTAATTCTCATTGAAGTAACACAAATAAATCGGTGTAAAAGGCTGTAAAGAAAAAGTTTTTACTTCTGACATATGATATAATGACGACACATCACATACTTAAAAGTTACTTTACTAAATTAGTTTTTTCTATATTCCTAACTAAGAACACATTTTTTAAACAAATCTTTAATCTTTTATCAATCAAATGATGCTTGATAGTATTTTTAAGATATCTATGGTTTGCAGTATAGAGCAGTTTATTCTTTAAACATCTGTTATTAAAAATATTTTAGAAATTAATTTCAACTATCTACATAACCGATTATAATTAGTTAATTTGAATATTTTGAAATGAAGTTATAATACGTATAATATCCAATAATGTTTATTTGGTACTACTGTTACCCTGTCAACCAATTTCGCCAAATTATACATATTGACATAATTTTTATTTCAAATAATGAAAAAACAAATAATTAGTAGAATATTAATAAAAATTACTTAATGAGATTTTAAACGCATGAATCTTATTTAATGTCATTGAATGTGACATTCATGATCATACATTATTGGCATTTTATCTTATAGTTTGGCAATATTTTTTTGGTCAACAGGATAACCTAGTAGTACCGTTTATTTTTATAAACAAACATGAATGGTGCAATATGTATTAGGAAATAATATTTAAGAGAAAATCTTCCCAAAAACCTAATTTAAATAAACCAAAAAAAGTTAAAACAAACAAAAAATGTTTATTTGGGCTTTTAAAAAAAAACAGCCCCCTTCCCCCCCCCCCCTTTTTTTTTTTTTTTTTTTTACCAATTTTGGCCAAAAATGAATTAGTCAAATTTGTATCCAATTGGGAACTTACATTATGAAATTTTATATTGTTAAATCTTGGTATAAAAGACCATGCGAAAATGCATTCATCTATGCGAAAATGTTATATTAACTACATACATTAATTTTGGCCTTTTTTTTTTTTTTTTTTTTTTTTCATAATTAATAAGTTTTTAAAAAGATTAAGCAAAATAGTTTATTTTAACAGTTTTGGCTTTGCCATATTTGTCAATACACTCACAATCTATTTTAATAAGATAGTGTAACTCTTTAAACACAGAAGTTAAAAAACTAATATAAAATCTGCTGAACATTGAATAGTAATATCATATTGTTAAAAAAAAACCCAATAAAACCCGCTTTAATGTGGGTTTTATTGGGTTTTTAAGTGGGTTTTTTGCAACCCTGTGTGTCACAGGGATGAAATTCTTCTGTGGTTTTCAGCTTTTTTATTATTTGCAAATTTCAGATTTTCCTTTTTTTTAAAAAAAATTTAAATTTGATATTTTAAGAATTTTTTTCATGTTTCATTCGTTAAAAACATAAAATAATTTAAATCTGCACCAAAATATGCCTCTATTTTAACACTTACTACGAGAAGTCATTTATCGCACATGGTGGTTATCTCGGATTTCTGTGTTTTTCGATCGATCTTTTCGGATTTATGAGATTATTATGCTTAGTGGGAAATTCAAACATTAAAGTATCGCAAATTATCGGAAAAAATAGTCAATCGTTCTCAGAAAGAAATTGACAAATTCGTCAAAGGATTGCAGGGAAAACACTAATATTGTTAAATAATTGCAAAAACAAAAAAAAGCAGAAATTTCACACAAACGAAAACAAGATTCTCTTCAAGAGATCATGGGAAAAATTCAATTTTCGTCCAAAGTTTATGGGATAAACGGACTTTTTGCAAAGGATCGCGGGGAAAACTGAAATATCGTCAAAGGATCACGGGGAAAAAACCACATGAATTTCTTTAAAGATTTGCATAAAAAACGCGAATTTCTTCGAAAGAACGCAGAAAAAACAGTAACCAGCAGGATTCTCGCTGTTGCTCCCCATTGCGCCAAATTGCGACCAAATTCTTCATTTGGCAAGTAAACAAGTGATTAGAATCGCCAAATTGCTAGTGCTCATCTTTTGCTTTTTCATTTTTGTTTTTTCATACATATGCATGCATACTTATATTTAACATATTTGTAGCAGATATTTGAAATGAGATTAACAACAATCGTTGTTGCAGTCATAAAAGCTTAGATTTTAGAACATATTGAAGTAAAAGGAATACATTAAAGAATTAAAGATTTTTTTTTATTATTGCTACACAGCAAATCTATTTTGCTAATACTTTTTTCATTTGGCGAATGTTTATTTTTAATTAGCCAAATGACTAACGGTGGTCAAATGTCAGCGAGAACACTGGTAACCGAGTAGGATCCTCCTACCACCCTCTTGGCATCGCAGGAAAACGTAATTTTTATTAAAAGACAGTGGAAAAAAACATAATTTTTGTCAAAGAAAATCACCAAAAAACGCAAATATCGTTAAAAAATCACAGAAAAAATACAAATTTCTTCAAATCTCAAAATAAACACAAGTTTTGTCAAAAATCAAGAAAAAAAGCAAATTCAGAAAGAATTGTGGGGGGAATTTTTTAAAGGAAAAATTGATCTATTGACAATGGATCGTGAGAATATTGGAAATTCTAATAAAGGTCTGCGAGAATAAACATTTTAAAAAAAGAATTGTGAAAAAAAAAAGAAAAACTTTAATTTTGCCAAAAAAGAAAACATGAATTCCGTGAAAAAATTGCAGAAAAAGATACATAATTAGAATACATGGGGGGGTAATCCCCCTCCCCTTCCTTTGCTGCAATTTTTCAGAAAAGTTTCTGTAAATTTCAGATTAACTCAGAATCATCCTTGGTGTTGTCCATCTCAATCTGTACAAAAATATTCTGCGGATGAAAAGATCGAAAAAACCGACAAATTTCCTTAAAAGATCGCCAAAAAACGCCTAATTTTTGCAAATTACGGCAAAGGATTCACAAAAGAATGGCTAATTTTGTCGCAAAATCCCGAAAAAACGACAGATTTTGGCAAAAAACACGATATCACAGCAAATTTCGTCTAAAGATTCGCAAAAAATGACAACTTTTGTCAAAAAATTTCGATAGAGTGGTTGATTTTATCAAACAATCATGAAAAAACGGCAGATTTCGTCAAACGATTGTGAAAAATGGCAGATTTCGTCAAACGATTGTGAAAAATGGCAGATTTCGTCAAACGATTGTGAAAAATGGCAGATTTCGTCAAACGATTGTGAAAAATGGCAGATTTCGTCAAACGATTGTGAAAAACGGCAGATTTCGTCAAACAATCGTGAAAAACGGCAGATTTCGTCAAACAATCGTGAAAAACGGCAGATTTCGTCAAATGATCATGAAAAAAAGGCAAATTTTTTCAAAATACTCCCCCCCCCCCCCCCCCCAAAAAAAAAATACCGAAAAACAGGAAATTTCATGAAAAGATCATGAAAAAACTGCAAATTTCGCCAAATTGACAACGAAAAAACTAATTTTCCTGCTTAAAAATTATTTTTTTGCTGCTCCAAAATCTGTTTTTGACAGCTCCAAATCTTTCTAAGTAAATGCAACTTCTGAAAGCATCCATTCATTAAACAAAAAATACCTTTTTGCTCAACAAAGTCAAAAATGTCTTTTTCTATATATGTCTTGCCCCTTTTTAAAAGAAATGCAAACATTAGCGATACATGTTATCTTCTGCACTCAAATAAGCGTTAATTTACGATTTAATTTATATTTTGCACATTTATTTAAAAAAGAAAAAAAAAAAAAGAATTTCTCTTAATAGTTTAAAAAAGTAATATTGGTTTTAATTATTCATTTATTAAAACAGTAATTATTGTATTTCAATTTTCTTTTCCAGATGAACAAGTTCATTTTATGCATCTAAAAATTTATAAAATATGTTGCAAATTAGAATTTAATAACATTGTTTTGTTAATGTGAAAAACTTAATCTGTTTTGCTTATTGTATCATTTCTCACCTTAATTTCTCATTTCTTTTATGTGTCTTCTAGGAAAACGATGAAGTATTGGTAGCTGGATTTGGTAGAAAAGGTCATGCTGTAGGAGATATTCCTGGAGTTAGGTTTAAAGTAGTCAAAGTTGCTAATGTCTCTTTATTGGCTTTGTACAAAGAGAAAAAAGAAAGACCAAGGTCTTAAAACAATAAAATATTGAAATTTTCTCTTGAGACTTTTATTTAAGCATTGTTTCATTCATTGTGATGTCAATTATCGTTGAATATTTTCCTCTTGCTATGTCCCTTGCCTTCATTTTCCAAACAAGTGTAATATATTGTAATGTAAAACTGATATTTGTTTTTTTTATGCACTTGAAAGGAAAAGGTTTCTAGTTGAATATAAAGAAAACTTACAAAATGATGAATAATTTATTGTACCATAATTTCCAGCCTATGATCTGCAGCTGCAATTTTTAGCTTTTATATATATTAAAAGATAATCCACACTTGTGTAGAATCTGCATATTATATGCCAAACTATACAAGGATTACTATTTTCAACATTTGAAAGCAGTACTAATAAACTATCCTGTTTATTTAGTTGCTGTGTTTAAATGATAATTGTAATTTAAAAAATAGATACTTTTTTCATTGAATCTTATATTTAAAACATAGTGTCTTCTGAATGTAGGTAATTCTATAACAATTGCTGTTTTTAAATTTTCAACATCTGCTGCCGTTTTTTAATACAGTAAAGCATCGTTTATACGACGTTTTAATGTGGTCCCAATTCATTCCTATTCATTTTAATGTAAAAATATATCTTATACGACGCCCAAAATCGTTTATACGTCGATTTTTCAATTTTGTATAGGTTTATTTTTATTTTTCTTGTGTATTTTATGAACGAACGGAATTTGTCAGCTATGAATGACACCAAAGATCGTGTTTAAATACACTCTAAATTATGATAATGTGGGCTGGGGTTCGAAGTTCAATCAGTCTGAAAAATCAGCTTACGTGTAATAGATTACAGTGTGGGAGGGGTCATTCTTTTTTCGGGGATGGTCAGCTTTCCCGACCTGTTTTAAGTTGCAAATAGACTATCCCTCTAACTGTTATCAGTATTGGCGACTTTTAGTTGACCACATGGGGTTTTTGATCGTTGACTTTTAATGGAAAGGAAATGATGTACTGCAAATGAGGAACCTTTCGGTGAAACATAAATAAAGGTACGCATATTTAAATTGCTTACTAATTCCCCCCTCCCCCGTTTTTTGGTTATTTATTTTGGTTTGTTTAATTTACAAATTCATGCAAATCATCACGTTAAACATTAAAATTAAGTGAAAACAAAATTAATTCTAGTTTTGGAAGTGAAAATCGATTATACGTCGTTATCGTTTATACGATGTTTTTCGGTAGTCCCTTCGGCGTCGTATAAACGATGCTCTACTGTAACATCAAATTCTGCAGTGTTAATTATAATTTTCGCATCACCGCAAGATATGAAACAAACTTGCTGCAGATTGTGATGTAGTGTGAAAACACTCATATACTATACCATTTTGCATCTGACGAAAAGTGCTATTCGGAGAACATGTTTTCATACATTTGAAAGTGATTACAAATGCAGGTTGCTGTCTGAAAAGGCGGTAATAACTGCTCCCAAATCTACATCAGTTTTGCTGATTACAGTGATCGATATTTAATTGAAATAGTCATCGTAACATGCTTTCAATGACAGTTAGGTAAAATTTAATTTACGTGGCAGGATAATTTTTGCCGTATAAGATAATTATTTCATAGTTATTCATTTCAGCTAAATGATTGAGATTGTAATTTTTGAATGAGATGATGATGAGTTAAATGCTTTGATGTTCATAGAAACATGTTGCCAAAAGGCTAAGGAAATATAACATAAAAATCAGAAGCCACTCTTACTAGCACTTATACAGTATATGCAAACCAATCACTGGCAACTCCATGAATGGTTGATAGCAGACAATTGTGTGGTAGCTGTTTACATTTTCATTTTATAACTGTCGGTAGAAACTGGATATCTTTGAACTTCTGTTTAAAGAAAATTTTAGCAGATAATCCGCGCTTAAAAATTTTAAGGTTTTTAACAAATGATCAGCAGATTATAGGCAGGAAATTACGGTATACTTTAGTAAGGTATTTTCTAAACATTAGCAAGGGATCTACAAAATCTAAAAATCGGAGAATTGTGGAACAATAAAAGGTTTCAGTCTCAAAAAGCCAGGGAGTTTACTGAAATACTGGAGAAATTTGTCTGTAATGTGATATTTGTATTTTCATCTTGTCAACGACACAGGTACATCTATTTTATGTACCATGTATTTTTGAAAGGTATATATATGGTAACAGTTTTTGATACAAATTAAGATTACCAGATATATTACTCATTTTCTATTAATAATATTTATATTAAAGGCATAGCTGCCATTTGCTATGAAAAAGTCGTTTCTATGTTATGGAAAGAGAAACTGTGCTATAAAAATCGATCTAAATCTAAGATTTTTTGCAAAAAGCATTTTTTTTTTTTTTTTTTTTTTTTTTTTTTTTTTTTTGTTCTTTCCATTTGCAATTTTCCAATCTGTTTAGCTTACTTTTCAGGGATAGGTAGTTCTGTTCAGAATATTAAAAGCACCCAGTTCTGAAATTTAAAAAAAAATCTGTCATTAATGCATACTTAATATAAACTTCTTGGGAAGCAAAGGTACCATTTCAAAAGTTTTTTAAAAGGCAGGGTTTTGAATAACATGCTTAAATTGTGCCCAGCAAGGAAAATTCCAGCATAATTTAAGGGGAGAAAAATGTTCTGGGGTATTTTTGCCCCTTAAATTCTTTCATAGGCCTGTGATTATTTTTTAATCAATGATTTTTTCATTTATGCTTTTGCACATACAGGGGTCAGAGTTGTTCTATGTTTCCTATGTATCTTATATTTATAAAATAACCTTGAAAAATGTCCTATATTTTTCTAATTGTGCTATATTTCTCTACTTTCTCATACATTTGGTATTAATATCATCGCTTGTTTTCACATGCATTGCTTTGCTCATTGGGTTGGTCTAATGTTAAATGTGGTTCTGTGTTTCATTGTGATTATTTTAGTTTCTCTTATCATGTATTCAGCTGCAATACATCATTTTTATTTTATTTTTTAATGTAGAAAAGGCATTATATTGCATTACATATTAATGCAATGACACAATGTGAACATAGACTGATGAAATTCTGTGATACTTGGATAGATCAGATTGACGGGCATGGAAAAAAAATTGTTGAATGGTGTGTGAAGGGTAAAGATCATTACCATGTCTTGTTCCCATTACTAACAGTGGTTATTTGTGATTAATGCAGCATCCCAAAACAAAGAAGCACAAAGATAATTCAGAAAAAAAGCAACTAGTTCCAATCTTGCTTTGTGGATTCTACTAGCAGAAAAAGCTCGAGTTTTAATATAAGAAAAAAAAAAAAAAAAAAAAAAAAAAGCAGATTGAGTATTTGGTCTTTAAATGAGGAAGATAAGATCTACCGTTCCTAAATTCTTCGGATAATTCACATGGCTCTAATTATTTCAGTCATCAGATGGAATTCAAAATTTATTTTGTGAAATGTTTGTAGTTTCCTCTTTGCCACAAGGTATACAGTTAAAGTCAAAGAAAATGTCATGTGCCATATCTCATGGCCTTGACTCATATTTTGAAGCAAATTAGTGATGATTTCAATAAAGAAACCCCCTTTTTTCACTCTCAAGTATATTAAGGCATTAAATCACCAGAACTTAAAGCAATTAAGCATTTTTCCTAGGTATTGGAGTAAGAAAATTGGTGGTATTACCAAAAAATATATAGTAGACTCCCTCAAATCTGCAAACTAGAAATCCGCAACTCTCTAAAATTCGCACATATTTTATGAATGTAAACAATGAAACTTTCAGTTTGGATATTGGTACAAAATCTGATTTTGCTAATTTTGTATCAATTCCATATACAAGGTGAACATAAAGTCCCAGCCCATTTTGTAGAAATAATTCATTCATGATTTTTATATTTCAGTAGCACATTTCTTGACTTTAACTGTATACCTTGTGGCAAAGATAAAACTGCAAACATTTCACAAAATAAATTTTGAATTCCATCTGATGACTGAAATAAATAATTAGGGCCATGTGAATTATCCAAAGAATCTTGGAACGGTAGATCTTCTCTTCTTCATTAATACTTTAGCACTTTTCAATGTGATGTCCATCAAATTTGAAACAAGTTTCCCACCAGTTCAGTGAAGCTCGAAACACTTTTATCCAACATCCCCAAACGATGATCATTTCACGTGCTTGGCTTATGCATTGTTTTAGGACTTCACTTTTGTAACTTTCAGATGACATGGATGGTCGACTTCTACGCTTCTCATCGAGCACAGATCCGGTGAGCAAACATTTTTTCACCATTTTTCAGATATTACCTCATGTTGGAGCCTTTCTTCCAAATTTTCTACGAAACATCTCCCTGACCTCCTCGAATGTCTGACCATCCAAACATGCTGTTATAACCGCAATTCGTTTATCTGTTGTTAGCATATCCTTGGTGTATCATTCACCTGTAATATAAAATCCATTCATTAATTATTTTTGGAAAATGTGAGCTGTGACTTTATGTTCACCCTGTATTTTTTAATTTGTAATTTTCTTAATAATACTGTTTTTTTCATGAAGGAAGAAAGATATTTCTGATATTTTTGGCAATCACAATCTTACCAAATATATTCATGCATTAATAAAGATTTTTTGGTTATTAAGCCTGGCTAAACTTGAAATTAAAAAAAATCTTTATTTCATGATTTTGATGTGAATTAATAATGTACTTTTATGAGGTAAGTTTTGTTGAATAATTTTGGAAAAATACATTTAATCTTTATAATGAATATTTAATTATACACTATTGATTATTAACTTGACCTTTGCTCTTAGTACTTTAATCATTTTAAAAATTATCTAAATTTTTATTTTTGTTTATTATTTTAATATTTTATTATTGTAAGCATTCACTATAGTTCTGATTACACTATTAAATGTACTCAAATTACTGTTTAAAAAATGTAAACAAAGCAATGACCAGAAATCCGCACAACCTCTGGTCCCAAGCTGTGCAGATTTGAGGGAGTCTACTGTATTGGAAATAAGCTTTTTGATCATGTAACTGCAAAATGAATGTAACAAATGCCTCTAAATTAGATTTAAATCATTTTCTCATCTTGGGATCAAATGGTCCTAATGTAAATAAATCAGCTTTTAAAATTTTGGACAGAAAACTGCAATCTATGAGAAAATTTAGCATATTGTTTTAATCTTTAATTTACACATTGTTCATAATGCATTTGACAAGGGTATCTATAGCATATGAGCCTTTCTCAAACATAACAAATTTCTTTGAAATCTGATTTCAGAGAAAACTGATTATCAAAGATTTCCTTGAAATCTAACATTGTTTGGAAAATTTCCATTATACCAAGAAGATTTAAGAATAACGATGAGAAAAATTAATTTTATACATATTTTTTAATATTGTACTTTGATTTACTATCTTTAATTAGTGAAAATTTATAAACTAACATAATTATGTTTTTAAAATGTATTTTATAGCAATATATATCCAATAATGTTATTTTCTAAGTGTCCTATATATGTCCTATATTTTTCCCAAAAAATGTCATATTTATTTTATTGGTCACTTCTACCCCTGCACATATTTAAATTTGTGAATCGCTTAAATCAATTTTATTTGCATTTTTTTTATTTGTAGCCTATCATTGTTAACTCATTATTCTGACACACAGCAGATGAAGCAAAGCATTTAGGAAAACTGCAGTATTTACTAATATCAGTCAGCTTCACATAAAATGAAAAATACAATCTTGAAAATATGCAGTATAAATATGAAAAAAGTTTAAACTATTGTAAAAATGTATGTTTCCTGATAAATGGCTAAAAGATTTATAAAAATCCAGCATTTATTCGTAGATTTTTGCATATAAAAGACAAGTAAGAAAAATCATGCGTTAAGCATAGATTATGAAGCACTTTCCAACACTTAATGAAATCTTTAACAAAACTTTATTATTTAGGGAAATAATAGTGTATAGCCAAATATACCCAAATATGTATTCCAGTGCATTAGAACAGCCCTGTATTTCATATGTCAGTTCATATAAGGGGAAAATTTAGCTCAGCAAGAAAATACCTAGTAGCTTGAAATTTCTTTTTCAGCAATTCATACTATTAGATGGAAACATACTTGAATACTTTTGTTTAGCCCTGTAGTTTACATTCTACCTTTATTACACGTCAGCTTTAGGCTAAAATTTATTGTAAACTAAAACACTTTTAAAACAACTGAAATCACATTGCCATAAATTATCATTCATAAGCATCCATGTACCGAATTTTTTGTGTGGCCCTGTATATCCCTTTATCTATATTCTGCAAACATTTCTCAGTAAATTGAACGCAGCTCAGCGTAAAAATGCATAGCTTATTTAAGAATCACGTTTAAACAATTTATGCTCATATTCAGTAACGTTGGTGAGCTCTTTTGGGTAGCCCTGTACAGTACCGGACCTCAAATCCGGACTGGTCGGGACAGCGATCGTTCCGGATTTCGGAATTTTCCGGATTTTAGGTCCTCAACCAAAACAATAGTTAAACAGATATGGTACATGCCCCTGACAAAATTTTGCATGCCGTTAAGCAAACTATTTCGCGTATCGCCTAGTTAGGCTTAGCGTAAATAAAGCCAAATAGACGAATTACAAAATAAGAATAATAAATAAAAATAAGGATAAGAAATATTTTTAAATACTACTGCATATTCTTAAAAATATTAAAACGTCTTTTGGAAAACGAAAATGCGTTATTGCTCGCGAGAGCCGAGTTAGGCCTAGGAATCGATATCTCGAATCGCCGTGTTAGGTATAAGTAAACAGATTACAAAAACAATCTAAAATAAGGATTAACAATTTTTTTAATACGGCACATCACATTTATTAGCAACATAAAAAACATTTTTTAGAAAATGAAAATCACTAGAGCCGCATTAGGCCTAGGAGTTTTATAACGAATTAGACTCAATGAAAATGAACAGAGAAACATAAATTTAAAAAAAAATAATTTATAAGAAATCTAAGGTTGAGGTAGCATTAATATAAATAAAATAAAAATAAACATTTATGAAAAAATAATAAAACGTATTTCAATGATCTGCTTTCATAAATATATCAGATATTTTCAGAATTGAGAATATGCACAGTACAGTATTATATGAACTCTGTAGTGTTGCCAGATTAAAAAAACTACCATTTTTAACTACCATTTGCCCCCAAGTTTGTTCTGAAACTGTAGCAACGAGTTTCCAGTGATAGGGTTTCTTTCCCACGTTCTTTCCTTTATTAAAAAAAAAAAAAAAAAAAAAAACTTATCTCCGTTGCTAATTGACGAATTTCTTTCAAATTTTCAGCATGTTACAATAATAGCAAATTAGACAGTGGTACAAATTTTTATTAAAATATAATTAGTTATTCGAAAATTAGGATACCCCTTAAAAACGGCCACTATAGTGAAAAAAAGGAAGCGAAGAAAAACAAGATATCCATCTGCCATATGTTTTGCTTATTCACTTGTTTATTTAACTGTACGAAGTAGAAAATCAATGTTATCAGAATGAGATCATTAACTTTCAATGGATTAGTTTGTTTTGTTATGCAGAAATAAACCTTGTATAGATCCCCCCCCCCTTTTGAAATAAGGAACAAATATTTTTGGTACGGTATTTACATACAAAATTTTTCCGAAAGAGAAAAAATGTTAAAAAAATTTAAAGTGGAGGAGAAGGTGTAGTAAAATATGTTTACATATAAATATTATAAGTGTATTGTAATCCCCTTTTAAAAATAATTCTCCCTTGTGGTTATTTATTTTTGGGGGGTGGAAGGGGGTGCAATTTCTGTTTTAATGAAGAGTAATTAGTAAATTTGGATTAAAAGTAATGTAAAAACAAAACATTGCAATAAAATTAATGAATTGAGTCCAATTGCTTAGTTTAGAATGACTTGGAACTGTATTATGCACGCACGTTGCGCCATCTATGGACAGTTTTTAGAATTTTTTAATCAGAGATCGTCGCGGAATTTCAGATTTCGTTATTCGTTCCGGATTTTGGGTCGTCCGGATTTCGGGATTCCGGATTTGAGGTCCGGTACTGTATATCAACTATAACATTTATACAAACCATATAATGTGCATATATTTAGCGAAATACAAACGCGAATATCATAATTAAAATGCATTTCATCCCTCCATCAGCCATCATTGGACATATATGCGGTACTTCGGAAAGAATATACTATTTGAAATCTTTTGCGTGGCCCTGTAAATGCTATGTACTTCATATTATGCAAGACAGTAGCGTATAATTTATATTAAGCTTCATTGACCTATATCAATTTTATTATACATGAAAAAGCTCAATATATTTAAAATATGTCACACACAATTCCCTTTTTTTCAATTATCTAATGGAATTCTTTTGTGTGACCCTGTAAATGAATAATAGCTACATTTTCACCTTATATTTTATAGAATGCATATTTTAATACGTTTGACAGGGTATAACATCTTTAAAATTCCTTTGAAACGATTTTTCCCCATAGACCGTAATGTAATAGGAAACTTTTGATTCGCTCTGTAGGTAAACTAATCATGGTAGAAACTTCATTTTCGATAGGACTTGTGCTAGAGTAAACGTCAATAACGTCCTAAAATTTCATGGCAATCCGAGTATATTAACGATTTTTCCCCATGGGCCGTCCGTAATGTAATGTAAAACTTTTGATTCGCCCTGTAGATAAACTAATCATAATAGAAACTTCATTTTCAATAGGGTTCGTGCTAGGGTAAACGTCAATAACGTCCTAAAATTTCTTGGCAATCCGAGTATATTAACGATTTTTCCCCATAGGCCGTAATGTAATGGGAAACTTTTGATTCTCTCTGTAGATAAACTAATCATGGTAGATACTTCATTTTCAGTAGGGTTCGTGCTAGGGTAAACCTCAATAACGTCCTAAAATTTCATGGCAATCAGAGTATATTAACGATTTTTCCCCGTAGGCCGTAATGTAATGGGAAACTTTTGATTCGCCCTGTAGATAAACTAACCATGGTAGAAACTTCATTTTCAATAGGACTTGTGCTAGGATAAACGTCAATAACGTCCTAAAATTTCATGGCAATCCGAGTATATTAGCGATTTTTCCCCATAGGCCGTAATGTAATGGGAAACTTTTGATTCTCTCTGTAGATAAACTAATCATGGTAGATACTTCATTTTCAATAGGGTTCGTGCTAGGGTAAACCTCAATAACGTATAAAAATTTCATAGCAATCCGAGTATATTTACGGGAGTTAGAGTGCAGACAGACGGCCAGACAAACCGAATGCATAAGCACTTTTCAACTTTGTTGGAAAGTGCTAAAAACAGACATCTTAAAAGAGACTACTTGGTTTAGCAGAAAACAACTGTTCGTTAATATTAATCCAATGGCAGAAACTTTTAAAGATCTCGTTTTCCATTAATATTTTTAGACGTTTTTTCTTTGACCCTTGAATCTACAAAATCTCAATTCACCCGAGTGGGGGCATCTGAATGTGACACGAATTTTCTGTGCGCTGTATATCAGGAACTATAACACGGAGTTTAACAAAAAAATTTTTTTTTTTTTTTTTTTTTTATGTAAATTGATGTTTAGTAATTTTGTTGAAAATCGCACAACAGGTAGCACTTCTAAGTTGCAATTTTCTTTAATAGCTATATCTCAGGAACTAATGCACCAAATTTCATTAAACTTCATATTCTGTTAAAAATTTGACATAGATGATAATTATGTTTTGGTGCAAATTGCAGAGCAGGTGGCACTATTATACCACAGTTTTCCTCATTTCCGTGTTAGTTGTATTTCAGGAACTAATGCATGGAATTTTATCAAACTTCATAATCTGCTGAACCTTGGCTTGTATAGATGCCGATCAGATAACGCTGCTATGCCAAATTGTTTTGGATATTTCCACGGTAGTTATACCTCAAGAACTAATGCAGAGAATTTCATCAAGCTTAATATTCTATTAGAAATTGCAATACATAGTTCTGATTAAATTTTGGTATAAATTTTCCAACAGATAATGCTATTTTGCAGAATTTTTCCCGATTTTCACAATAACTATATCTCAAGAACTAATCATGGAATTTTACTAAACTTTCTAATCTGTTAGACCTTGAGATAAATTAACATTGTTTTCGCATAAATCTGTCAGCAGGTGACGATATGTCGCATTTTTCCAGATTTACATTATATATAAAGCTCAAGAACTAATCTACCGAATTTTATCAAACCTTTATTAATTGTTATAATGTATCTATTTTCTAAATAATATTACTAATGAGATGAAAGATAATTTGAAAGATTACATAAAAATATTAATGTGTTTTCTAATAATGCAGCACTTGTTATAACAATGCCCTTTTTTATAAAATAACATATTGCAGAAATCTGAAAAAATGTGGCATAGTTGCGTTATTTTGTTGGACAATTTAGATCAAAGTTTAATCAGAATCTATACCGAGATCTAACAGAATATTAAGTTGGGTAAAATTCTGTGTGGGTCAATCAATTTCAAGTGATCCTACACTGTCAGGGTTGCCACGCCACCGGGAAAACCGGGAAAACACAGGGAATTTCAAAATCCCCTCTCAAAACGGAAAATCCAGGAAATTTTGAAAAAACCTGGAAAACACAGGGAATTTTTTTTTCCTGTTATATCCAAGCATATTTTTTTCTGCTTTCAAAATAAAATCCTCTTCGCGGACGAAAGAAAACCCCTTGAAAAGCGGCGCGAAAATTCACTTAAAGCGGCTCTTCCATGTTTCTGCGTACACCCCTTTTTTGCCATGCGAATAGTTCAATCCACACAGCACCTCTCTCTCATGTCATCCATCTGCGACTGCGCGTAATGTTCTTTCTCTTTCGTTTCTCCCGTCGCGTCAATTCAAAACAAGCATGAGATTCTACCGCGGATCCGTGATCTTCCGCTATTTCGATTTTTTATATCATCAAAAGATCGCGTGAAAAAAATACGATTGCACTTTTGTCAAAAGATCAAGTGAAATACGCGATTTTCCCGAAAAGATCGCTAGAAAAATGTAATTTTTGTCAAAAGATCCCAAAAACGCGATTATCGACAAAAAAAATGCTGTTTTCGTCAATATATATATATATTAAAAAAAAAAATACTGTTCTTGTTAAAAGATTGTTAAAAAAAAACGGCAATTTTCGTCATAAAGTCAAAAAAAGAAAAAAAAATGACAATTTCCGTCATAAAGTCGAGAGAAATCGGCAATTTTCTTCATCGAATCGCGAAAAAAACATGGTTTTCATAAAGAAAACAGCGATTTTTGTTGAAAAAACCGGCAATTTTCGTCAAAAAAATCGGACGATTTTTGTTAAATAAAAGCATGAAAAAACGCCAATTTTTGTCAAAAATTGCGATAAATGTAATTTTCGTGAAAAGATCCCAAAATCACGAAGAAAAACGCGATTATCGACAAAATAATGCGAAAAAAAATGCTGTTTTCGTCAAAAAAAAAAACTTTTTGTCAAAAGACTGTTAAAAAGCGGCGATTTTTATCAAAAAGCCGCGAAAGAAAACGGCAGTTTTCGTCATAAAGTCGAGAAAAAAATGACAATTTTCGTCATGAAGTCGAGAGAAATCGGCAATTTTCTTCATCGAATCGCGAAAAAAAACATGGTTTTCTAGCTCCATGGTTTTCATAAAGAAAACAGCGATTTTCGTCGAAAAAACTGGCGATTTTTGTTTAAAAAAAAGCATGAAAAAATGCAGATTTTTGTCAAAAATTGCCGTGACAAAAAAAATACGTCAAAAATTGCTTTTTTTTTTTTTTTTTTTTTTTTTTACGGCGATTTTTGGCATAAAATTGCAAAAGATAAAAAAAAAAGTTGCAGAAAATTTGTTACAATATTGTCTGCAACAACTTTTTTTCGCAGTTGAGTGGTAAATATTTCAAAGTATTTTTTAGCTGAATGCTTGAGTATTACTGCACTGTTTTTATTATTATTAATGTAAAATGTGGGATTTAATAATAAGTGTAATAACTTTAAAGAGTTTTTATATGCTCATATTATATAATGTATTATATTTTCTCAATTAGTTGAGTAATGGTAAATTACAAGGTAGTTAACTGACATACATACACGCATATATTTTTGCACACTCAACATAGAATAAATGCGTTGCAGTACAGGGAAAATACAGGGAATTTTTTTTCAAGATTAGAGTGGCAACCCTGACTGATCAATCGACCATTTTAAAAAATATCTGAATTTTTTTTTCTCTTATCTTAAATTACAGTATGGAACCAGTTATCTGGAACGATACTTCTAATAGACTGATGTTAGAATCTTTTTAGAAAAAAGTGTCATACACAATCAGTTTGACATATAAATTGCTTGAAATAATTGTATAGTTTGATAACAGCATCTAGTATTTGAAATAGAAGCATATAATCATATTATAGATGTTTTCACTTTTATGCCAAGAAAACAGAAGAATTTTTGTTCCCAAGAAGTTCCCATAAATTATCTTCTTTCAAACTCTAAAAATTAATCTTACTTGCATCAGTAATCTTGCATTGTAATCTAATAATCAATTTAAAATTAGAAGTAATACCACAACTACATATGTTTCACAAAACTTATCAAATGGATGCTGCTTTAATGCCCAACCAGTTAACTGGAAAAACCAGCTATCCGGAATACATCTGACCCCAATCATTCCGGATAAATGGTTCTGTACTGTATTGATAAATGCAAGAATAAAAGTTTTAGTGTTATTAATGATCATCTTCATGGTGGCTACAGATTCTGAAAATCAGGGAAATTTATCAATCTGGAAATATCAGGGAAAAAGAACTCAAAAATCAGGAAAATTTTTCTTTATGCGAAAATATTTCTGTTTTCACCTTACCAACAACATTGATTTGTTGCCAAACAGGCTATGTGAGGGGTGATTCTCGTCCGAAAATTTAAGGCATCCTCTTCCGAAAATTTGAAATTGGGTTATCAGTTCCGCGTAGTTGCCAACTTGTACGGTTTTGCGCGCAAAAAAAGCAATTGCGTAGAAATGCAAATTTCGTGATAGGATCGCCGAAATAGCATACATTTCGTCAATATTTCGTGGAAAAACGACGATTTCGTCAATGTTTTTGTAAACGAACTTTGTCAAAAGATCGATGAAAAACGCGAATTTCCTGTGCGGATCGGAGAAAAAAAACGGCAATTTCACCAAATATCGCAGATAAAACGCTGATTTCTTCTGAAGACGGCGGGAAAACGCCGATTTCGTCTAAAGATTGCGGATATAACGCCGATTTCGTTAAAAGATTGCAGGAAAAAACGCCGTTTTCGATAAAAGATCGCTTAAAAATATTTTGTCAAAAAAATATTTGAAAAATACGCCGATTTCATCAAAAGATCACGGAAAAAAGGCCGATTTCATCAAAAGATCATGGAAAAACGCAGATTTCGTCAAAAGATCGCGGTAATAAAACGCCGTTTTCGAGAAAAAATCGCGTAACTAAGCAAATTTTGTCTAAAGATCGTCGAAAAAACGCCGATTTCGTCAAAAGATCGTCGAAAAAACCGCCGATTTTGCTAAAATATTGCTGATTTCGTCTGAAGGTAGCGGGAAAACGCCTATTTTGTCCGAAGATCGCTGGAGGGGGGGGGAACTTACGACCCCCCCCCCCCCGCCGATTTCCGAAAATGCGATGCGAATTTCTGAAAAAAATTTTCATCCAGAATCACCCCTGGGCTATGTGTAAACCAATAATAAGATGTGATAAAGATACATAAAGCCGTACTGCTGCCAAGCGATATCTGTCTGCATGAAAGCTAAATTGCAATTTTTTATTAATAAAAAGTATAAATATGAAAAACGAAAAGCTATAATATATGTTTTTGGTCAGAACTCCTCCATACGAAACAATTTTTAACCATACCGAAGTAAAAAAATTATGTAGAAATTCACAGCTGAGCCAGGCTATGATTTAAACTTTTTCCTAGGCCAGTCCGGGTTATGATTTTAACATTTTTCTTGGACGGGCCGTACTTTTTCCCTATGGATCGGTTTGAGACCGGATCTAGATATTTCGATCCATGCAGACTCCAGTTCAGACTACCAGCACATTTTGAAAACAAATTTAGCTTCAAATCAATACGCTGCTTTTTTATGTCCAAATAAGAAGCACTGTCTTAAATCGACATTTAATAACGAACAATTCGTGGACGATTACTCACTTGCTTTCCAAATGAATCAAAAACTTCGTTTATAGGCATGCTTAAGTGATGAAGTCACGAATTTTGGATTTTAATATCTGTGATGTTTTTAGATATGGAGATGAATTTTTTTGTTGTTGTTCAGTTTAGTAACGGATAAGGAATAATTTTCTAATTGGAATTTTGCCTTATGGAGGCCGTATAAAAATTTAATTTTCGTATTTTTTGAAATAGACCCTCCATGGAGTTGCAACTTATCTTATCAAAAATTTCACCTTTTTTTAATGAATTTTTGCAATTGGAAGTATGGGTCTAGGAGCAATATTTAAGGAGATAGCCTATTATTTCGATATTTATGACTCATCCCGTATATATGTCAAGGTTTAGCAGATTACAAAATTTGATGAAATTCATTTCATTAGTTCTTGATATATATAGTGGAAATCTGGAAAAATGCGGCATTGTAGCGCCACCTGCTGACCGATTTACGCCAAAACATAATCAATATTCATTTATCTCAAAGCCTAACAGACTAGGAAGTTTAATGAAACTCTGTGAATTAGTCCTTAAGGTATAACTATCGCGGAAATCTCGAAAAAAGGCGGCATAGCAGCGCCACCTGTTCGGCTATTTACACCAAAATACAATCAGCATCTATATCTGTCTAGGTTTAGCAGATTATGAAGTTTGATAAAATCCCGTGCATTAGTTCTTGAGATATAACTAACGCGGAACCAGTGGCGGATCCAAGGGGGGGGGTCATGACCCCCCCCCCTGGAGCTCTTCAAAGAGGGATGTACAGTGTAAGTAAAAAGTGCTAAAACAGGAACGCAAAATTTTTTGGGTGTGATCGACGAAATTTGAAAAATTTCCCCGAATGGTCTGCGAAATTTGCGATTTTTCTTCGCTTGATTAGCAAAATTCACGATTTTTTCGCACTCGATCGGTGAAATTCGCGATTTTTGCGAAGCCGATCCACGAAATTCACAATTTTTCCATGCCTAATCGACGAAATTCACGATTTTTTGGGTGTGATCGACGAAATTTGAAAATTTTCCACGAATGGTCTGCGAAATTTGCGATTTTTCTTCACTTGATTGACAAAATTCACGATTTTTCCGTGCCCGATCCACGAAACTAGCACATTTTTCCGTTCTTGTTCGATGAAATTTCTTCAACCGCTCAAAGATTTTTTTAATTTTTCCGCGCATCATCGACAAAATGAGCGATTTTTTTGTCCCGAATCGACAAAGTTCGCGAGTTTTTTGTACTCGATCGCCCGAATCCGTGCTTTTTTTCTTTTTACGAAGCCGATCGAGTATATTCGCGATAATTTCTTTCCCGATCGATGGAATAGTCAATTTTTGTTCGCCATATCAATGTAATTCTCGATTTTTTTCATTCACGATCGACTGTATTTGCGCTTTTTACGAAACTGATCGACCATATTTGCGAATTTTTCGTTCCCGATCGACAAAATTCGCAATTTTTCTGTGCCCTACCAAAAGCGATTTTGTTGTTCCTGATCGAATAAATTCGGGCTTTTTAAGAAAGCCATCGACCATATTCGGGATTTTTCCGTGCCCAATCGACGAGATTCGCGCCTTTATCCGTTCTTGGTCCCTGAAATACCGCACCGAACAATAAAATTCGCGTTTCTTAACTGACTGATGAAATCTGCATTTTTTTCCCCCTCCGTAAATTGATGAAATCTGTAATTTTTTTCTCGCGATAAACTGATAAAACTCGCTAGTATTGTTCTGCAGCTGCTCAAAAAATTTTTCGATTTTTCCGCGCATCATCGACAAAATCTTCGATTTTTTCTTGCCCTATCAACGAAATTAGCGATTTCGACAAAATTCGCAAGTTTTTCGTACCCAGTCGCCCGTATCGCTCTTTTTACGAAAACAATCGACTACATTAGCGATAATTTCTTTCCCGATTCACGAAATCGGCAACTTTTGCGTTCCATATCAACTCGAAATTCGCGATTTTTTATTCCCAATCAACAAAATTTGCGATTTTTCCGTTCCCGATCGAATAAATTCGCGCTTTTTACGGAGCCGATCGACAAAATTGGGATTTTTTCGTGCCTTATTAAAGAAATTTGCATTTTTTTTCGTTCCAGATCGACAAAAATCGCGATTTTTCTGAGACATACAGACAAAATTCGAGATTTTTCGAAGGCCGATAGACAAAACTCGCGATTTTCCAATGTACAGTTGACGATATTCGATTTTTTCGCCCTCGGTCAACGAAATTCGCGTTTCTTTCGCGCGGTAAACAGACAAAACAGGCGACTTTTCTGCAACCTATGAACAAAATTTGCAATTTTTTTCAAGTATTATAAAAAAATTTAGACTTTTTTTCCTTGCCCGATAAACGAAATCTGAGATTTTTCGCGTCCGATCGACAAAATTCGTGATTTTTCCGTGCATAATCGACAAAATTCGCGATTTTTTCATGCCCGATCGGCGAAATTTGCTATTTTTTTATCGTAATTCCGTTTTCACAAGATTTACTGTATTTTAAAATTGCATCATTAAATCATCTGTCAAAAGTTGTGACCCCCCCCCCCCCCCTGGAGGTTGGGCTGGATCCGCCCTTGCGCGGAACTAGGGAAAACTATAGCATTACAGCGCCACCTGTTCACCAACGGATAATCAGCATATATGTATGTCAAAGTTTAACAGAATATGAAGTTTGGTGAAATTCGGTGTATTAGTTCAAAAGATATAGCTATCGCGGAAATAGGGGAAAATGCGGCTTAACAAAAATTAAACACCATCAACTTATATAAAGATATAATTAAATTGAAAATTTTAAACTCCGTGTGTTAGTTCTTAATATACAGTACGCATACAAAAAAATCATATTCAGCTAGACAGACATTCTCTGAAAACTGTCAAATCTTGTTCAGAACTTTCTAAAACGTATAAATCTAGCGAAAACAAATTCAAATTTTTTCATGATTCCAATACTTTCTTCTTAAAAGCAGTATTGAGGAATGACATTTAACGCCTGGGAGATTTGATATTTTGTATTTTCAATGTTCAAAAAGTGCATCCTCCTCTTCACTCTCCCCTCCCCTCCCCCCCCCCCCCCCCTCTGAGCCACAAAAATCTCTCCCAGAGAAAATTGTGTGAATTCAACATTACCTCTTATAACTGAGATTATATAAAAATCACACCTTACGACTTTTGCAAAAATTACTTTGAGTTTCTGAGCCATGACCTATAATTTATACTACTTTCCACTCCCAAAATATTTAGGATATATAGATATGTTTTTAATTCTACATGTATTATTTGCATAGGTATCAAAAGTTATGAATTATTAAAGTATTCAAAGGTTATAAAAACTATACGCGAGATTAATATTTTCTCCAGAAAATTGGATTTATGTTTTTAATTTTTAAAAATCATAAGACGATTTCTTGGCCGTAGAATTATCCACGAGATTCGATATTTTTAAATGGCCTATCTTTTGTTTTTTGTCAAAATAATCTCATTTTTTAAAAGACTTAAAAAAGTATTCGAAACGTTATTTTAGCATTACTTCCCCCTCCTCTCGCGTTAAGTAAGATTGCGAACTTATTCCTAAGTTATTCATTAATAGGCACTTCCTTGTTTTAGCGGACCCCTACGATTTTGTCTATATTATATGCATCATGTGTACCGCAAACGCTCCTTTATGTGCCATGTACACGTACAGTTGTGGGGGGAAAAACAAATACCCCCCCCTCGATTAAATCTGAAAAAAGTTATCGTAAAAGAAAGCTACTGGTACCGAACGATTTTAATCTACTTTTAAATGATGTATATAAAATTTGCTTAGGGAGTCATCTACATATTAATACGAACCCTAATTTCATTTTCTGCAATACTAGAGCCCAATTCTGATAGCATAAATGAACTCAATTAACCTTTGAAAAAATATATATGCAATTCGTATGATAAGTTTCCGAGAAATTATTTTAAAAGGAGCGTATTTTAGGGGAGGTATTTAAATTGAAGTTCAGAACTCGACTGTTGATCGATAGAGTCTCCTCCTTGATCAATGTATAGACGCCATTCAAGCAGTCGTTGAAGACTGCCAGGTTACAGGATAGCATAAGAAATTTCAAAATATCTAGTCACTTCTATCGTACACGGCTCACAGTGTGATATTTTGCAAATCTAGCGGTTTGAAAGTCCAAAAATCGACTTGCAGTAACTTAACTTTAAAACATTTCAAATAACATCTAACACATTCGAGGGGGAAAGCGTAAAGTGATAGCAGCCTAACTCTAAAACAACACTATCAAAAATTGGCTCAAAAACCAAATTTTCTTTTAACCTTTTTAGAATGGCGATCGATGTAGTTGTAATTGCCATCGATGTTTTTGGCTAAAAACACTTTTTTTTTTAAATGATATTATGGCATTTTTATAACAATGTAGATATTTTGTCTTTTAAAGTTGTTATAGTTATTTAATATTTTTTTAAGTCAGTATAAAAATTATTAGAAAATTTAATAGCATATGTAATTTTGCATTACATGTAGCTATAAAATAAATATCTGGTTTTAAGCATTATAAATCATAACATTAAAATCTCAGTAAAACTATAGAGTGGCTGAAATTCACCCTGAAATTTTAACAGTCATACTTTCTTACAAATAATAAAAAAGAATAGCAAATGACAATAAATGACAGTGATCCACTTTATAATTCCACTGGTATCTATAGCAGTATGTAAGTATTTTTTTTTAATACAAGAAAACACTTATTGTCGAAAATAAATATAGACTGTATTTCTTTTTTTTTAAATATGCATTGAATGCTAACACGACGTAAATGTCAATGCAGGGTTCCCAGCGTCATGGAAAGTCCAGAGAAAATCTTGAAAGTCATGGGATTTCAAAGTAGTCAGGGAAAATCATGGAAATTTCAAAATATAAATAAAAAATCAGGGATTTTACAAATATTTGGTAAAAAGTCATGGAAAATCTTAGAGAAAAAATTAAAAATGATTCAAAAGTCATCAAATAGTCTCGAGGAAAAAAATCACAAAATTCATCAAGCAATCGCAAGGGGAAAAAGAACTAGATATTTGAAGAATAATTGCCGGAAAAACGTTAGTTTTGCAAAGGATTGTGAAAATAAATAGAAAATTTCATTGTGTTCCCGTTTGGTTAAAGAAATTTTTAAAATTTGGTCATGGAAAATCAGGGAATTTGCCCTTCATGTTTTGCTGGGAACCCTGCAATGTATGATTGAAATCATAATAATAATAAAAAAAAAAGCTTTTTACTATGATTATGATGATGAAATGACAATGACGTAAATTGTACAGTAAAGTATGTAAAGAAATATTTTTTCATAATGCATAATCATTTTATCTCTAGTAAGATAAACTTTATTACTTTAATATTGGTAATTTTCATAAAGTGAATTTTGACCCGCTAGATTCGCAAAATCTTACACTGTGCGAACCATCATATTGCCGTTTTTAAGCATAATTGGAAAACTACAAAAGAAAAATTTGAAATTTTGGATTTTCACAAAACATCACTTAATAAACCTAAATCCATCAAAAAAAAAAAAATGCAATTTTATAATTTTTTTTAATATTAATTTCATAATTCATATCATAAAATTATAAAAATTGCAAATTCAACGCATTAATGTTTAGATATTTAGTATTATTCCTACATAAAAGAATAGCACATTAGAAGTATAATTTCAAAAGATGTTAATAAAAATATGAAAATGTAATTTAATATTAGAAGCACTAAATTTTAAATGTTTATAATTCAAAAACTTTTTCAAATGACTAGAAATTTGGTGTCTACGCATGTTTGAACCGAAAATTTGAAATATCTTGTTAAAATCGGGTATTTCCATTGAAAAAAAAATTAAATAAAGTTAGTGTTCATTTTAATCTGTTGGTGGACAACCCCCCCCCCCCCCCCTAAGCAAATTTTGTGTACATCATTTAAAAGTAGACTTCATTTCCAATCGTTTGATATCAGTAATTTTCTTCTACGATAATCTGTTGAGGAGTTAATAAGTTTTTTTTTCTTCTTTCTTTCTTTTTCTTTACGATTTTACAATTATGGCAGAAAGACATAAGTTCTGTCGTGACCTTCGACAATAATCGGCCCGCTGTTCACCATTAATTTTGGAAAAGGACTTCAAACAGAAAGCGAGGATAGACAAGGGATAACCTGCGTCTTTTTAGGTGCGTTCGTAATTATGTAAATACGTAGCACCTATTGTTGTCGTTCAGTCCGTCCGTCTGTCTGTCTGTCCGCATATAACAACGCAAAAACTACCCAACTGAATCGTTTGAAATTTAAAATACATAATTATTACATAATTTTGTCGAGTCATTTCAAATTTTATGAAAATCGGATGCATAGATCAATTACTTGGACAATCAAAAGGATTCCGTTACATTACGGTTAATGGGGAAAATGTTTCAAATGCATTTTAATGGTGTTACACTCATTCGAACGTAATAAAATTGATATGCATCTATAAAGACTTATTATAATATACATTTTGCATAATCTGTGGTGTAAAGAATATTTGTTATTGATTTACAAGGCCACACAAAAGTATTCCATTGCATAATGGTATAGGGAGAACATTGTTTGGTGCGCGTTTTAATTGTAATTATTTACAATTTCATGAGATTGATACATGAGTGATATTTTTGAAACTTCGATATCGTACGAACGCACCTCATTTGCTACGCTTCACGTGCAATTTCCAACTTATGTTTCTAACAGAGACCGTGAAAAGGCTTCAGGCACAGGCAGGATATTTCTTTTTATATCCAATCAATGACGATTCAATTTCCTGTCAAACTTATTTTTAGAAGGTTTTAAAACTAATAAGCTTAGAAATATTCTCATTTCTTAAATTGCAAGTTTTTTTTCTTATCTCTTTTATACCAGTTTGTGTGTCCGCAATTTAGAGGTTTATACTGCATTTGAGTATTAAAAAATATACCCTTTTTCATTTTTCAACATAAAAGATAAATTGGTATTAACGATATAATTGTTGATTACTTTTCATAATTGCATTAAATGATTAAATCATGATTTACTTTCCTTTCATCTCGGGCCCGGATCGGGTTACATGTTGAAATATTTCAGGTTTAAGCCGTCGAAAATGATTTTGTCGGACTGCAGATCGAAGAAATTTGTCTTGTGTAGGTGTTATTTATAACGGCCGATTATATGCAATAGAAATATAGGCCCTAGGGGGGAGTGCTTTCCAGCGGGGTCTTTCTAAAGGAACCTAACCCGTATTTATGCATAGTTACCCAAGGTTCGAAGAAAACCATGATAAACTCCGAACGGTTAAACTGACGGGCGGTATGGGTTTCGAACCCACCACCTCCCGTCTACCAGTTTCGAGAGCACAACATCTCAACCACTGGTGAGGCGTTTCGTCAGGTTGCAGGTCGAGGGTTTTTTTTTCTTTTCGTTGAGTTTGATTTGGAGCACGGGTCAGGGAAATTTTTTTTATCTGTTTTGCTGGTTGACTTCAAATTGAATGTTCGAGTTCTGGTCGGCTGCAACCCGATCCATGCAGAACTAAATATATGTCTTTCTAAATTTGCACCTATGAATGTATATTAATATTTATGTGTATTGTATGAATGCATCTATATTCATTTGTAACTAAGTTGATTAACAATAATTTTACCAGCATTATAAAGGGGCGTAACTCTTATTCTCAACACATTTGTGTAGGTGGCGTATTCGTTTGTTTTACAAACAGGTGGAAAATTTTCCACCATCACACCCTACTGAAGTTTCGTGAAGGGAAACAAGCAGGTAAGTTTTGTGCTTATCAGTTCAGTGTAGAGGCATGTCATATTTCCTCTTCCTATTATATTTATTTATAAGATTGCATTATTTTGAAAAATAATTAAAGTATTTAAGAGAATTTAGAGATTTTATTGCTAAAAATTTAACGAAAAGAAGAAAAATACCAAGTGTTTCTAAATTGTTTATAAATTAGAATTTATCATTTGAAAATTTGTAAAATCCGATCCTTGTTTAAAAAATATTGTTTAAATTTATTTTCTATTAATTGGGGGGGGGGGGGGGAAATAAAAATAAAAAAGAGTCCAAAATTAACGAGGTGATTAAAACCAGCATCTCAATTTACCTTTTTCCCAAAAAACTCTTCAGTGTTCAATCATTGTTAACAATTTAAATTTGCAATTTTTATACTCCCTTTTATTATTTTTATTGGTAACTCCTCACTGGGGGAGGGGGGGGGGGGATATGCCGCGCATATATTTTTGCAATTTCTTTAATTTTCTTTCTTAATCCTTTTGCGTCCGATTTTGAATTTGAGAAAAAAATTACTTTTAAATTAGTAATATTAATAGTAGCTATCCAAACTAGATTTACTAAAGTTCAACGAATATTGTTATTGTCTGAAGTATATCAAATATAAATATTTTGCGTACTATTTAATTCACATTCATGTGAAAATAACTCAAGGAAGAGTTTTTGGATACGTCTGGGAAATACTGTATTACAACAGGATTTAATAGATACTTACAACTTTCATATATCTATATTTTTCTTTCCAAGACATGATTTATTCACGAAAGTAACCTATATTTTAAATTTAAAGCGCGAAATATATGTGACTAGACAACAATGCAGAGAGATAATTAAACTTTTATTATTACTAATACTAAATCTGAAAACATAAATGAAGTTATGATAAAAAATGCATATACATATACAGTCATTACTATATGAAGATAGTAACAATCGTAATTGTTAAGACAAAATAATATTCAATAACGTATTATTAAGGGTGTTCTTAAATCAAAAAGGGCCACTTAGTGACATATGCTTTAATTTATTTTTGTTCGGAAATGCATGAAAATAGCAGGTGTTGTTATTCAGAAACTGATTAATTGAACTCAATTTTTTGTTTTAAAAAATACAATAGATCTTTCACAACAAGCCTTCAAAGTTAATGTTTTTGAGCACATTTCCCGACGAAAGCAGGAAAACCGGTCGAAAAGCAGGAGAAAACGGGTGATCACGTGATCGAAATAGCTTAGAACTGGATAGGTAATTTAACTATCATAAAATGGAAAATTCAATTCAATTCGAAATCGCTTCCATAGTCAGTCATTCCAGTTTTATATTTGTACGTTAAAAAATGAGTTTGTAAATGTGTCAAAACGTTTTGTGCTTGGTGAGCGGAGCAGTTGAGAACACCCTTAATAGTACGCCAGACCAAAACGGATATATTAACTTAAGGGTATTATTCTCAACTGCTTTGCTCAACAAGCGCGAAACGTTTTGATACATTTATTAAATCATTTTTTAACACAACAATACAAAACTGGAAGGCTTGACCATGGAAGCGATTTCGAATCGCACTTAGCTTTCCATTTTATGATAGTTAAATTACCTACCGAGTTATAAGCGATTTCGATCACGTGATCACGCCCTTTTCTCCCTTTGTAAGACTGGTTTTTCTGCTTTCGTCGGAAAATGCCGTTTAAAACATCAATTTTGGCAGCTTGTTCTGAGATATCTATTGCGTTTGCAAAAAAGGGAAATATGAGTGCGATTAGGTAGTTTCTCAACAACAACACCTGCTAATTTCATGCATTTCCGATCAAAAATAAATTAAAACTTATGCCACAAAGTAGCCCTTTTTGATTTAAGAACACCCTTGATTACTTTTATAAATGTAATAATTATTACGTCTATGATATTGTTAAACATTGTATTTAAAGAAGAATATAATCAGTAGTTGATATTTAGGCTTTAAAATGTGGCGCCGTCCGTGTTTTTTTTATGTTACTATAAACCACCCGTGTGTATCACATATGTTAATCATTAATAGCTACCGAATCATTTTGACCAGTAAATGTTTTTCCACCATTTTTAGTATTACCTTTACATCTACTGTTCACCTATTTTAACTCCTTTCAGTAAAACTTTAAAATTCCGCTCGAGATTTTAATGTATCAAAAAATGCATGACAAGAAATTAACACATTTCTTTTTTCATTTAAGCGAAAATTAACCATTGGAAGATTATTATATAGGCTTTACATTAACCCTTTATCTACCGAATTATGAATTCGCGAAAATTTTACATTCTAAAGCATTTTACGCAAATTGTTTAAACTAAATTAAAAGATTTACATAATCACTCAATAAATTTTTGAAGGATTTAAAATTATTAATTAAATTTGAATTTACATGGATTTTGTGCAATATTTAAAACCCCACTCAAATATTTTATTTTAAATTGTTTTCTTAGCATTTTGTAGAATTATAAAATGCACAACTAGGATGTTCTTACAATATAAATATAGCAATATTTCGGCATTGAAAAATCACCATCCCCCTCCTTCAGCGCCAAGAAAGCTGAAAAGATACAAAGGCAAAAGGAAACATCCTTTTAAAAATATTTTTGTTTAGTGTAATCAATAATGCTTTTAGAACAAGATAAAGTAATGTATCCGTAACTCATTCTAAACAGTATTACAACTAATTGACGCATTAAAAGAATTTTATAATAAGTAATTTTAATGGTACTTGTAAGTACCGTCGTTAGATAAAGGGTTAAACTACTTCTATGTGCCTGTTGATGAAGTAATTAAATTATGTATTTTGGCAAAGCTAATAAAAACTAATCTGTGTTACAAAAAATAACGAAAAATCATGCGTCAAGTATAGATCGTGAAACCACTTCCCAATAATTCCAATATCTTTTACAAACTTTACAGTTTAATAAGATGAAAGATAATGTCTAACAAGGAAGATCTTCATGCGGGGCATATTCAGGATTTTATGAAAAAAAATACTAATTAAAGTATTTATGTATGTAATAAAGGATCAATCAAAATTAGTGGCGGAATCACAAAAGAAACTAAGTAAAAAATTAAAATACTTTCGAATTTTTGGCGTGAAAAGACAAAAGATTTACGCGATTTAGCGAGCAGCCCTTTTTCTCACCAAAAGAAAACGTTTATAATGCAATTCAAAACTGTTGGATATTTAGAATGCGTAAAAATGGTATTTAACGAATTTAAACATAAACAATAAGATACTTTAATATATTATATACATATTGTAATACATATATATATATTACTTGTTGAAGTAGTTATTTAATTAATCACTGATGAAAATGTTTCCATAGATATAAAAAAAAAAAAAAAAAAAAAAAAAAAAAAAAATCATATTGAAAAGAATTATCTTCATACATTTAACCGTATTCAAAAATAAAAGCCAGATGTTTGTATAGCATCAAAATCTAATCGACAATTCTCAATTGGACTTTGAGCTTGAAACAAATTTAATTAATTTAAATTAGGAATTTCGTTTTAAATCTCAAATTTTGATGATTAAATTTGATTATAAATACATATACATATCGATATAATAAAATTATACTTAAAACAGACTAAAACTTACAAAACTAAAGTTATTTAAATTAAATTTATCAAACAAGTTCAACATGAAACTTCTGTTTTTTTTTTTTTTTTTTTTTTGTATTTCGTGAAGTGCATTTGATATAAAGTGTTTTTTGAAATTACATTCCATCGCCAACCGGCGATAAATCGCCAAATAACGAAATTTTCATTATTTTTTTACGGATATTGAATGGAGGTTCCGCCGAAATTTTTTTTATAAACGTATATATCCTCACGAGAAGAACATTCTGTAATTTTTTCAGATTTTTCAGGGTATGCCCGTATGGAGACCTTCCTTGTAAGCAATTTCGAAAATGCATAACACAATTTAAAAACCTAATTTCAGGAATTATCACCAATAGTAGAAAAAATATCCGAATTCTTTTTTTGCAATTCTGTATATTATTTATAGATTTGTCTTTAAGTTAGGGAACACATGTCATCGTCGAAAATTCCCCTTTATCAATTTTCGCCAATAAATTTAAATGTACTTGCAATCTTTTGTGTTGCCTTGTATATAATCTATACAATCTGCGATTTGTTTCGTGCAATATTTAAAAAATTATCTTGAAATATTTAGTCGTTTAAGCTAACAATGAGACTCTGTACAAACTTGAATAAAGTTAACAACAATTAAATTAAATTACATGCTTAAAAACATTTCAAATTAAAAAAAAAAAAAAAAAAAAAAAAAAAAAAAGAACAAGTGGGTAAGTGTATTCGCAGATCGCATAGAGGGTTTCGTTTAATATCTCCTTCAAAATGCTTTATTGCTATTTTGGGATTTCTTCGCCAATCGCGCCAACCAGAACAAAATATTGAATTATTCCCCTAAATGCTGCCTTGATCGCTTAGATTTGTTGATTTCTCTATCATAATCTTCAGATTTAGTAAAGGTACGCAAGTAAATAAAATTATGAATAAAAGTAAAATATTTCAATGCTTAGCATAAATTTAAAGGAGACCAAACTGGCCATCAGTGGCGGCTAGTAATTTAAATGAATAATAATTTAATTAAAAAAAATATTTCATTTCGCATGTCAAAATAGATGATAACTACGATTTAATATGATAAAATAGAAACAAATAAGCATGTTTTTTTACGTGATCTATTTGATTCATTAATTTCTGTTACATACATTTTATTTACAATTGTGTGCAACAATTAGAAGAAATGAAATTTTAATTTTTAAATTTACGCTACTGCAAATTTTTAAGCTTCTAAATATCGCACATTTTCAATTTTTACACCATCGTAAAGGGAAGCAATATACTTTTAAATGCAATTTGTTTAAAAGCTGTGTCTCAATTTATTTTTGAGATATTAATTTTTTTGTAGTTTTTAGTACCAATTTTGTAATCGTGGCAACAGAAGTAGGGTAGAGTGGGGATACTTGAGCATAGGGGATACTTGAACCAACCCAAATTATTTCTACAGTTGGTTAATTTTTCTTTCTAAAACTGACAGTATGGTAACATATTTATAGTTTTGAACATGTAAAAAAGAAATCACATACCTTGGTACCATTTTGAAAGTATGGTGATTAATAGTTATTTTTCCCTCTCTAAAGTAAATATTTAGGTGCATGATTTTTTTATTTTTTTTTTTTTTGTTATCAAAGTTTCGTTTAAAGTTGCAACAATATATATAAATTTAATAAGTATAATCTCAATTGTATTTTGAATCTAAAATAGCTCAAATAGCTGGATGCTTTACTTAGTAAAACTCTGATAAACAAAAATAGTGGTAATGGGGATACTTGAGCCAGTGATATTGGGGATACTTGAGCCATGGCTCAACCATCCCCACTAGTAAATTAGACATGGGTAAAATAACCAAAAAATAAAATTACGTCCTTATATTCACTAATAGATTTTTTTTCTGGATAAAAGGGAGAATAATTTATTTTTTTTCTTAAAAAAATAATGTGCTTTTAAAAATGTACTTTTTAAATGAAAATATCCATTTTATTTTTCATTTTGACTAACAAAATAGCCTGTCTAGATAAATGTAAAATAATCTCTAATACTTTAATTAGTTAGGTCCAACATATTAAATATTTATTTTTTAATATAATATATTAAAATTAGTATTTTATATTGAAATTGTAACCTCTGTTACTGTAACTTTTTTTTAAATCAAAGAAATCACTTCTATTGTTCCCAACAGAGGGCACTACTGAGTTACCATGTAGGTAAACGAAAAAAGATGTGTGGTTTTACAACCATTCTGAATTTGTTCTTCATACATGTTGCCAAAGAGCTGAAACATCTGAATTCTAATCTCAATTGGTTTTGAAGGCCTTTATGCATCATGATTTATCATTCTGTAAAATATTTGTGCAAAAATAAAGCGAAAAAATTTCTTTTGTAGGTATTTTTCCGTACTGGCTCAAGTATCCTTTCACCATGGCTCAAGTATCCCCTCCATGGGGATACTTGAGCCACGATGTAAAAAAAAGTAAAAATTAATTAGACATAGAAAAATAGTTCAAAATTAATTGAAAAAGGTTTTCAGTTGAAGAAAAATTATCAAATTTTCATTTTCAATATTTTATTTTGTTCTAAGAAATTATAAAAAAAAATTAAAATTTAAAAAGTGGCTCAAGTATTCCCATCTTCCCCTACTCCATTTCTTTTTAAAGCAAAGGATAAATAAAGAAATAATTTTTATATCTGTTTAAACTTTGGCAACAATTAGAAGAGAAAAAGCAACAAAAAATGAACTGATAATATTAAAAAATAATATTTAAAATAAAATAATAGTCTTTTTCAAAATTGTATGATTTGTTGTGTGACAAGAGGTATTCAGCTAGAAGTACACAAAATTTGAACTCTGACATGTATAGTTTTTGTGTATGAACTCTGTGGCATACAGACTGAGGACAGAGACGAATAGGGTTTCGCCAGATGAACGAAACCCTAAAAACATACAAAGTGTACGTTTGTTATGTTTTGCTGCATAGTTTCCTCAGTAAAAATATCAACTACAGTAACAAAACATCGAACGCTCTGGATTTGGTAAAAGTTGCATGTTTTTTAGAAGCAAGAAATATTCTTTAGGAATTGAACCTGATTCGTTAGAGATGTATGAGTAGTATCAGTATGTATCAGTGTATGTATGTATGTATCAGTATCAGATGTATCAGTAAACTACCCCTGCATGAAAAATCTGTAATGATAAACTTTGAAGTTATTTTTCAATAATGACGAACCTATACGAAAGGTGGGGTTTTTGTCCTTGTGAAAAGCATTTTGGACTAATCATAATTTTAACTTTACATTTTTAGAAGTGCCAATATGCTTCTTAAGGCCCCTGTCCCTGCCTGCGAAGACATTCACGAGCTAATGCTATTCCTTTGGGGAGGCATTTTTCTAATAACTCTTTTGCATTTTGACATTTTTAAATAATTTTTATTTTGCATTAGATAGCTGGGGTTTCTCTCAAGATCGCTCCTTGATTACTTTTTCAATTTTGGTCGCAAGTATTTTTTATAAAATTACTTTCACTTTCTGAACAGGTTCTGAAAGTGAAATTAACTTATAAAAAATATCTGCAACTGAAATCGAAAAAGTAATTAAGGAGTGATATTGAGAAGGGCTATAGTTATCCAATGCAAAAAAATAAAAAATAAAAAATAAATAAATAAAAATAAAAAATAAATAAATAAAAATAAAAAAAATAAATAAAAATAAAATAAAAATGTCAAAATGTGAAAGAGTTAATCGAAAAATGCTTCCCCATAGGAATAGCATTAGCTCGCGAGTGTCTTCGTGGGCAGGGACAGGGGCCTTAAGTCGAATTCCAGATATCTTTCAGTTTCACGTACATATACATTCTTAACGGAGTCATACATAAAATACCGGTTAATTTTGTTTAGTCATTTTTAAACTTGTGCTTGATATTAGTACTGAGGAGGCTATACGATTACAAAGCGAAATGTATAAATCGTATGTTTTTGATTTTGATTGTTTTCAAGTGCATATTTTAATTCAATTGTTTTTCAATGTATTCAAGTCTGTCTAGTGTGTCATTGTTATTTCGAATGCTGATATAATTCAGACGTTAAAATATGTGCATATCTTAAGTGTCAGATAGTTTCGTATTATTAGCTGGGAACAATACACTAGCTTCCAAAAGTTAAGGTACAACATGTTTTTCGAAACTCACCATAAAAAATGGTAATAACAAAAAACTTCATAGTTTATGTGAATAATAATAATGAACTTTAAAGAAACATATGAACAAACGATAGCTACCACTTTTATTTTATAGAAAAGAACATTTATACATGAATAAGAGAAAATTATGCAAATATCCAGCTTTCATAATTTCGTGTGTAAGTTTTGTTAATTTTCAGCTGTTGTTGGCAGTTTCGTTGATAGTAGTAGTAAAGTTTAACAATGTCTAGGAGAAGTCGTTTTCCCGATTCGTTAAGGTGGCGGTCGATCCGAAGCATGAAAATGGAATTTTCACAAGCTGGTGATGCTGCTAGACGCCTCAATGTGCCTCGCAGTGTAGTCCAACGACTCAGGGATCAATATCAATCCGAAGATTCTGTGTCCGGAAGATATGTTCTAGGCCAACCATGAGTTATAATATCTTCTGAAGACCATTTTCTCGCTTTTTAAGCTTGAAAGAGAAGACGCACTATTGTGCCGTTGCTCGTTTTAGACCACTTCGTAGCATTAAGGAGAATAATTTGTGCTACTATGGTGCAAAGGCATCTTCACAATGCAGATATCTGTGCAAGAAAAACCAGTTATGTGTATCCCTCTCAAAGGAAGGCAGAGAAGGGCCCATTTATGTTGGAGAAGAGAATACGTTTACTGGACCAGAGAGTTTTCTGTACATTTCACAGACGTGTCCAGATTCACAATGGAAAGCGATTCAGGGCGTCTACTGATGTGGAGGGAACAACGCACCAATCCAGCACTGTTGAAACACACAGGTACAGAAGTGGTGGTATATCATGGTTTGGACAGGTATCTCACTCGGTAGTCGCACTGACTTGCATGTATTTCATAGAGAAAATCTCACTGGTGTGAGATATCGGGATGAAACCTTGATCCATATGTCCGCCATTATGCCTGTGCTATTGGCAATGATTTCATTCTGATGGATGATACATTCAACCTCACTGAGTTGTTAAAGATTATCTTGAGGGTCACGGTTTGAAGTGAATGAAATGACCAGCTCACTCTCCAGACCTGAATAAAAAAAAAAAAAAAAAAAAAAAAAAAAAAACACCTTTGGGACTATTTTGGCAGACAAGTTGCTACTTTAAATCCTCCTCCAAGGTCATTACATGACCTTATTCCGTATCTGGTCCTCGCTTCCCGTTTTAGTGTCCAACAACTTAATTAACTGCATGAAAAGTCGAAGTCTCCAAAACATTCAAGTCACGAGTGAACACATTTTTTATTAGAACCCATTTTTGTAATGTTTCTATGACATTTTACAACATAATGCTGTTTTATCCAAAAATAGACTTTTCCACCAAGACTGCTTTTTTTTTTATTTTATTATACTTCTTACGTTTAATCCATGAAAATTTCTATGTCACATTCAATAAATAACTGCTTAGTGCACATTCCCTCCAAATTTGTTGTTTCTTTATCATTCATTTGCAAATTAGATGCAAAAAACCGGTTGTACCTTAACTTTTGGAGATCGATGTATTTTTTCATAACCAACCGCTGTTAATGAAGCTATGTCACTCCTAACAGTATCTTCTAATGTATTCCCAGTCTGTATTCAGTTTTTCTTTACTGAAAATTCCTTGTATAGCTTTAAAAAAAACATTTTGTTGATTTGATTTTTTTTTCTTTTTTCATCCAGAGTTTCGACATAAAATGACCACACAGAGCGATCTTCGGCAAACTTTGCTTCAGCGGGCTCAGGACCTTTTTGCTCTCTGCGATTATTCAGGAAAAGGTTTTGCCTACAAGGAGGAAATCGGAGCACTAGCTAATGAACTGCCACTGTCACCGGAACAACTTGAAGACGTATTTGACACCTTGGATGTTGATGGAGATGGAAAACTAACTCTTCAAGAATTTACCGATGGTTTCGGTAAGCGCTTATTATCTGAGTTATTACAATTTTTTTTTAAAAAGAAAGCTGCAGTTTATAATTTATAAATGATGGTTCAGAACTATGTGTGAAAAATGTAAAAGCAGGTAGAGGGGGCCTAAGTAAGCGGATTCCGTACAAGAATCGGGATGTAAAAATGTAGCGTTAAGGCAGTACAGTTCACTGATTTCAGCGGATGAAAGCGCTTCGTTGGATTCAACTGTCATTTCTCTCGCGGATTTCGAACAAAATACATTATTACAGCAATTCGGAGCTTGCTGATATGCATTTCATGTATGAAGTGACGTAAGAAAACGCATTGGCTGCTCAAAGGATTTACGTGGAGCGATTTTCGAGTAGAATTCTGACAGATCCCGCAACATTTGACATTTGAGCGTCTTCATTGGGGTTGTGCATAATGGATCGTTTTATGTTGCCAATCGTGATACGGTCTCTGTAACAGACCAGGAGGGCTAGCACAGGCAATCACCGCATCGAGTTCATAAATGAAAATCTAGGATTAGTTAAATCTAGATTCGCATATTCAAATGCAATTTCTGCCAAGTCAAATCTTGGTGTAAAACACCTAAAAACTCGATTTTAGCGGTTGACTCTTAGGTTTACAATTGTGCTTATCTGAACCCAAAATTATGATAATATGGAGGGTTAGGAGTAAGAAAACATGATGGCAAACCTATGAGTCAACCGTTAAAATCTGGTTTTTAGGTATTTTTCACCGAGATATGACTTGGCAGACCGACTACCTTTTAACATGCGCTAATTAATCCTAGATTTTCATCCATGAACTTGATTAGATGATTGTCTGTGTGCCCGCCTCTCAGTCTATAAGGTAGCTCAAAATTCCGGAAGTGGCAGAAGCAGAATTACGTACAGTAGAAGATTGTTTTCCGAATAGCTCGAGAGCTGTTGGATATGCGTTTGGTGTGAGCCATTTCCTTGCTTAGTCCCATACATGAAATGCATGTCAGCAAGCTCAAAGTTGTGTATCGATACATGTTACTCTAAGTGCATGAGGGAATGACGATTAAAGCCAACGATGCGCTTTCATATCTCAGCTTAACAGCGCCCTCTACTATCTCAACTCTGCATTTTCTGCTCCCGCATTCCAATACGAAATCAGCTTATTTAGGTTTTCTGTACCTGCTATTTACATGTTTGACACATAGTTCTGAACTACCTTATAAATGTTGTATTACTGAATATGTTTTGAAATTCCAAGCTCTCTTTTTACATGTGTCCCCATACAGGGTAACCCTAAAATAATCTCTTAACTTTGAAATTCATTATTTTATTAACTGTGTGACGTATTGGTCTAATGAAGACATATTCTGAGTGGAATTAAAAACGCGAAACTTTTATTTATTGTAATTGGGGAACGGGGAGTGGTACAAAGTTCGGTATTTTGGACAATTAAACACACTACTATGAGAATAAACTTTAGTTTGTACTCACATTACAACTGAGTCCGGCACAAATCACTAATTCGGCTCTTCTCTTCAGGTCGCACACTACTTTTGCTAACCTGTAAATAAACAGCCCGTGGCTGCACAAATATCTTTATTTTAAACAACCACAGTGCAAAATTACTCTGAAATAACTCTTATTGAACTCCTGTACTGATGCTCTCTACTTTCATTAGTTACACGTCAGCTCTACTATTCGTCGCTGGAGGCTCTTCCCAACTCACCACACCACACACACCCTCCAACTCACAACTTACAGCTTTTATACTTTGCAAACTGAAGACAGAGCTAGAAATTTGCATAAAAACTCAGGGGACGCATCGGATCTTCATTTCTAGTGCAAAAAGTAGCTTCTTTCCAAATTTTCGCAAATGGGTATCAGATGTTGCTATAAAAATCAATTTACCTGTAAAAAACAATTATTAAAATATAATTTTTGACTTTGCATTCATAAAACTTGCTTTAACTTTGTACCAAATGATCGTATCGATTTGCAAATGGCAAAATTTCTTAATCAGAATTTAAAAAAAATGCATAGTAAACGATACCCAAGGATGGAAGCGCTGCGTCACAAATGACTAATTGGTACCAATAAATTTGAATGGTATTTTTTACCTCATTTAATGGCAAGATTTTTGACATATTTTAAGGCAAAGTATACTATCAAACTTTAGTGATTAAAACCAGAGATTTGTGGTGCAGCGCTTGCATCTCAGACGATACCCCACTTGACCTACTTAAAAAAATGAATTCGCTCTCAGTAATATAAAGTGACCCCCGTTACCCCCTTTCAAAAATAAAAATATGGCAAAACAACTTTATTTCGTGGAGCACTCATCGGATCATCAGTTCTAGTGACAAAGTGAAGTTCTTAAATTTTTCTGAATGGCCATCAGTTGTCGCAATTATTCAATTTTTGAACTATGTTATCCGTATTGAAATTCAGACAGCAAATTGATATTTTGATATTATAATGTTATATTTTTTAATTGGCTTGATATTTTTTTATGTTGAAGTAAGTGATAGTTAATGAATATTCTGCATTTCTGAAGCCGTGAAATTTTTTTCCTTCTCGGTAAAAAAATGTCAAAGTTCAAGGTTGTGACTACCATTTTTCATGAAAAGTTAAAAGAAAGTATGTTTGGAGGGCTATATCTCTATGAAGCAACAACATCCCAAAATTCTTTTGGCATAAACTGTTAGTATAACATTGCCTGCTTAGTAAAATTTACTTGTTTCCATTGGATATTGTTAATTTACATTGTTATGTTGCCACAAAATGCAATCAAAATTATATTTTCGTCCGATTTTTGCACTTATTATCTTATTTAAGCAATAATAGTACCCCGATTTTTTTCCTTTAGAATATGAAACTGTACTACTAGAACAATCTAAATAATATATAATTTTATCGAGTTATTGGCTGCTGTTAGCAGATATAATCTGTTAAATATTCAAAAGTTTCAAAATCTGCAACATTTCAATTACTCATATTTCAAAAAAAAGTTACGATTGAATAAAACAAAATACATCATGTAATATGTGAACATATGTACAAAAACATGGATGAGAAAAAGAAGTGGGGTCTCATGATATTTTTCGAAAAGAAAAATGATAAAAGTTATATTAAAAAAAGCAGTGTCACTTATTCACTATGAAAATGAAACATCCCATTTTTTTTCCATTTCTGAAGAAAATGGATTGTTTCATTTTCTGATATGGAAGAGGTGACACTGCTCTTTGTGTAACTTTTGTCATTTTTTTTTTCGAAAAATATTATGAGACTCCAATTCTTTTTCTTTTCAATATTTTTGTACATGCGTTCACCTATTACATGATATATTTTGTTTTATGCAACTGTGACACTTTTTCAAGATATGAATAATTGAAATGTTGCAGCTTTTGAAACTTTTGAATATTTAACAGATTATATCTGCTAACAGCAGCAATATCTCGGTAAAATTCTAAATTATTTAGATTGTCCTAGTAGTAAACTTTCATATTCTATTGGAAAAAGTTTGGGAGTACTGTTCCTTAAATAAGATAATAAGTTCTAAAAAATGGACAAAAACGTTATTTTGATTGCATTTTGTGGCAATATAACAATGTAAATTAACAAAGACCCATGGAAAAAAAATTTAATAAACACGAGTGTTACATTAAGAGTTCATTACAAAAGAATTTTTAGATCTTGTTACTTTCCAGAGATATTGCACTCCAAACATACTGGCATTTTGCTTCTGATGAAAAACTGTCTTGAACTTTCACATTTTCAAATCGAGAAAGGAAAATTTTTTCAGGATCTCAAAATTGCACATTATTTATTAAATACCATCTACTTCAGCATAAAAAAAAAAAAAAAAAAAAAAAAAAAAAATCAAACAAATAAAATATACAGCTATTGCACTTTGTCTGATTTTCAAAACAAGTGGAGTTTTGTTACAGCAATCTGGATGTGCTGAAAAGTTTTTTTTATATATATAATCTATGCTTGATGCATGTTTTTTACTTCTTGTTTCTTTTCAAAATGAAAGTTTATTAAACTCACTTGAGAAAAGTTTGCTTTTTTAAAACTTATATATCGTTCATAAATTAGGTATGTTTCTTGGTATTGATAGCCATCCACGTGGTGTTAATAACGTTGGCAATGGCGAAGATGAAGACGACGATGAAATATTGGATGAATTGCTGGATCATTTAGGAGCAAGAAATCTCTTTACTGAGTAAGTTTTTTACCCCCTTTGGATCCAGTTGCCTTTTTTTTTTCCATTTTGAGAACAAAATTACTTTTATTTTAACCCGGGGGGAGCGCGCTTCAAGAAAAGTTACTAGAGACGATGCGTAGAGATATGGGGTATAATACACTCCATGCGCTTTCAGGCGGCTTAATAGTGTTAATCGTAGCTATCCAAATGAGGCTTACTGAAGATTAAAGATTATCTCATTCTCTGGAATGTGATTATTTTGTGTACTATTCAATTCATAGTTATATGATAATAGGCTAAGGAATAATTTTTGAAGACGTTGACTGAACAAGATTTGAGAGGGAGTTACAACTTTCTAATGTTTTTGTGAGTTTTGTCACACATGATTGGGTTCAGAAAAGTAACTTATATTTTTAATTTAAAGTGTGAAGTATATGTATTAAATAAAGGATTCGCCAACGATGCGAAGAGAATTAAGTGAACTTTTATTATTATTACTAAATATCAAAACATAAATGAAGTCATAATAAGAATGGCATAGCCATGTACATTTGTGGACCCCTGCAAAAAATTACTACAGAATCAAGTTACTGAAATCATACGATTGGAAATCAAGTCAGCTTTTAAATGATGTACATAAAATTTGCTTAGGAGCCATCTACATGTTAAAACGAACCCTAACTTTTTTTTTCTTCAATAGCAGTACCCAATTCTGACAGTATAAATGATTTCTACACCCTTCAATTAGCCTAAAAACAAATTTCCATACTATTCGATAAGTTTACGAAAAATTGATTATTTTAAAACAAGCATATTTTAGGGGCTTATGGCTATTTTCATGTGAATTTGTCATGTCTGTCATATACTACGATTTTTGGCTACCAGTATTTTAGAACTGAAAAATGTGACATATTTTATCGGAGATAACTCATAATTTCAATAGGGCGAAGCAAACTTTTCGAAAATAACGGTGGCCAACAAGCATAGCGATTTTCAGCTGTTTGCTGAGTTCGGTACTCAATTGTTTATCGAGACAGCCATCTTCTTGATCGAGGCATGTTAGGTGTCATGCAATCAGTCATTGAAGACTTCTAGGTTACAGGATAGTACAAGAAGTTTCGAAATATTTAGTCAATACTATCGTAGACGGTCCCTTAACACCTTGGGGAGGAGCAACACGTATACGTACCGCAAAAAGGCTTAAGAATTCTTATGCCTTTTGCGCTAATGTTGTTTATCCTTACCAGCAAAATATTACTGCAAAATTTGCCTTATTTTATCGGAGCATTTTCCCGATTTAATAAATCACAAATTTCTGTTTTTAAAATCAGATAACAAAACATTAAAATTTTTGCAAAAGGCCGCCGTCGCGAAGGGGTTAAACCATCATTTTGCCATTTTTTAAGCATAATTTAAAAACTACTTGCAAGGAAAATTTGAAATTTTAGATTTCCATAAAGCAGGACTTAATAAATCTAAATAGGGTAACATCCCCAGTAATTGACACTTTAAGAATGTGTCTTTAAACTTACTTCAATTTTCATTACAAAGAAATAAGATATTTACTTGGAAATATTTTTAAATCAAAGAATGCATATCTGTGCATCTATTTTGCCCACTAAAAGCAAAAAAAATTTGAAAAAGTATTTTTATAAAAATATATTTATAAACAATTGCTGAAATCACCAGTATTTGGCACCTAGAGCACCAATGTATGACACCTTGTGATTCAGTAATTGGCACAAGTTTATATTAAAAAAAAAATACTTTACATTTTGCCTTGGGTTTAATCGCTTTAAATGAATTTACTGTAGATGAAGATGCCATATTTCAGGTTTTTGTGAGTAAGAAATCAGCATATTAGTCTGAAATGTGAACACTTTAAAACAATACAATGTGCTTACATTAATACCCAGTAATTGTCATGCTGTCCACAGTAATTGTCATATGAAGCTTTAATGGATTCCAATTACTGATAATATTTCATATTTTCAAATAAAAATAAATGATAAACAAAACTAGTCTATAACTTTAAAAGTACTTCCAAAATAAGTGGTTTAATCTCAAATTCCTTGAGAATTCCTTGGAATAGGTGCCAATTACTTGGAACTAGCAAAATTGAAGCACCATTAATTGGCATCTATCATTAATTCAGAAATCCAAATATTTGTGTCGAAAATACTTTTATACAATTAAAGTAACCCTTTTCAACTAAACAAAACTGTCGTCAATTAAAATTTGAAATATATTAGAAATCAAATAATAATGAATTGGAAAGCATGCCTTCCTTAAACCAAAGAAGAAGCATTTGCAACAAAAATGGCTAATTTCATATAAGCCATAATTGTTTCTCTTTCCTAGGCACTATTGTCATCTAGTAGCATAAATCGAAGTTATAATCTTTAACGTAAATGAGCATATAACTGGTATGAGGTCTTGCATTTTTAAAAGACTGAATATAAATCTTATTTTAGGACATGTTTGTAGGATGTGCCAATCACTGGGGCATGCCAATTACTGGGGTATACCTACATAAAAAATTGTATGTTGCATTTAAAATAATTTTTTCCAATATTAATTTCATAATTCATATTATAAAATAATAAAAATTTTAAATTCAACCTATTAATGTTTGGGTATTTTAGTACTATTGCTAGCTCATTAGGAGTATAATTTCATGAAATATTAATAAAAATATGAAAATGTAATTTAACATTAGAAGCATTAAATTTTGAACATTTATAATTCGAAACCTTATCATTCAAATTATTCGGAATTTTGTGTCTAGACATAGTTTGAACCAAATATTTGAAATATCTTGTTAAAACTTGGTACTGCCATTGAAAAAAAAATGAAGTTTGGGTTCGTTTTATTATGTAGAGGGCCTCCTGATCAAATTTTATGTAGGGTAACATCCCCAGTAATTGGCAGGCACCAGTGATTGGCACACCCTACAAAAATGTCCTAAAATAAGATTTATATCCAGTCTTTTAAAAATGCAAGACCATATACTAGTTATATGCTCATTTATTTTACAGATTATAACTTTGATTTATGCTACTAAATGACAATAGTGCCTAGGAAAGAGAAACAATTATTGCTGGTATCAAAATAGCCATTTTTGTTGCAAATGCTTCTTCTCTGTCTTAAGAACGGCATGCATTTCAATTTATTATTATCTGATTTATAGTATAATTTAAATTTTAATTGACTACAGTTTTGTTTAGTTGAAAAGCGTTACTTTAATTGTGTAAAAGTCTAAGTGCCAATTGCTGGTGATTACAGCAACTTTTTATGTATAAATTTTTATAAAAATAGTTTTTCAAATATTTTTGCTTTTAGTGAGAAAAATAGATGTACAGATATGCACTCTTTGATTTAAAAATATTTGCAAGTAAATATTTTATTTCTTGATATTGAAAATAGAAGTAAGTTTAAAGACAAATCCTTAATGTGCCAATTAACTGGGGATGTTACCCTATAGCATTTAAAAAGTAGACTTTATTTGCAATCGTTTGGCACCACAGTAGCTTTCTTCTATAATAGTTTGTTGAGGAGTTAGTAGAGGAGTTTACTTTTTACTTTTTTTCACGACTGCACTATCATACTAAAATAATAGACTATAAAATAGTACTCGATGAAAAGGCATATACTTTTAATAGTACACCAAACTCGAAAGGGTTAACATGCTATATCATTAAAAATTAGATTTTTTCAATTATTTGATTTGAGCTTTTGTAATTCATAATGCTTGCGTATCAGTAGATTCCTATGCTTTTTACTGATCCTTTCGAGAACAAGTGACTTTTTTTTTTTTTCAATAATTACTTAATATTTGTTTCTGATTTCAATGTACAACCATGATAAGTATTTCATGGCGTCATACAATTGTAACTTAATAAGTAAGTAAAATTTATAATGAGGTGAAAATTCCTAATGTTTGTGTTAATTACAAATTTCCGTTAAAAAAAGGACAATTTTACGGATGTATTAGTTTTTTTTTTTTTTTTTTTTTCAGCTAGAGATTTTAGTTTGATTTGCAGTAACATGTAAAATACGATTGTTGTGCACAAAAAACTGACTTCATACTGTATTATATTAGTTTTAAGTAAACTTAGAATTGAAAAACAAACATCAGTTGTCCTTTAACCCTTTATCTACCGACGGTACTCATAAGTACCATTAAAATAACTTATTATAAAATTCTTTTAATACTGTCTAGAATGAGTTACTGATACATTACTTTATCTTGTTCCAAGAGTATTATTAGTTACACAAAACAAAAATATTTTTAAAAGCATGATTTATTTTGCCTTTGCAGCTTTTCAGCTTTCTTGGCTCTGGGGGAGAGGGATTAGAGGTCTGCACGGGCCCGGGCCTGGCCCGTGGCCCGTACCCGGGCCGGCGGAATCGTTTCGAATTTGCTAACGGGCCGGGCCGGCAGAATTAGAATGTTTTTTTTCAACGGGCCGGGCCGGGCCGACAAACAAAATAAACGGGCCGGGCCGGGCCGGCAAAAAAATTGAACGGGCCGAACGGGCCGGGCCGATATAAAAATTTTCGGGCCTACCGGTGATTTGAAGATTTTAACGTAAACGATAAAATATAAACCTATTTTCAACGAAAATGGTTTTAATGAGAATAAATGTAAATGTGCGTCACGAGCCATACTAGTTTGACAGCATCAATATAAAAATGTAACAGTGTAGAGATCGGCATCGGACAGTTACATTGTGTGTAACCCGTTTTAATATTTTTTAAACTGACTCGTGCAGGGCCAAGATCAAAATTGGAGATCATGGCATTATTTTTCTACATATAGACTTGCCGGACCGAAAGAAGACTTAATTGTTCTCAAAATCTGTAGGGCAGACAACATAATTTGTAAAATTATGAACAGCGATAAAGACCTTATGTTAGCTTAATCTTTGGATATACAGGGTGATTCAGCTCGTCGGTGACAAACTTTAAGGATCGATAGAGCACACCTAGACGAACATTTTTGAATAGGGAATGTAGGGTCCCTGACGCGATGGTAAGGCGCTAGGCGCTTTCGAAAATTTGGGTGCCGAAATTCGAAACGTCATAAAAACTAGGGAAATGGTTAGATTTTCTTGCTTGTTGCGTCGAAATGATTCTGTTTGTTTAGACTTTCTTCAGTACCAATTTGATAAGCGTATCTCTTAAAACATGGATAGGGGGCGCTGCAGACTTTGGAGAGCTAGACAACAACTTTAAGCCCGTTATTTTGATAATTTAACACATGCTCGCCAAAGTTTATACTCTGACTTAAAGTTTGAACCCAAAAGTAGAGCCCTGCAAAAAGCGTAAGAGCCGGAATAAAATGTCAAAGTACAGGGTGGTCGAAACTCGAAGGCTCCTAAGAGATAAACAAACAGATTTCTTGACTTATGGCATGCATTTTCATGATTCTGTTTGCTGGGGCTCTCTGAAACTCAGTTGAACGGTACAAAAAGAAACATCGATAGGGGGCGCTTTGGGCAAAAAACATAATTCGTTGACATTTCGGACGCTAACTGGAAACGGGGCGCTACGATCAGTTAGTAATAATGAAAACACATTTTCTACCTCTGCTCAACACTTCTGAATAAATTTAGACCAAAAACATCAATGATACTGGAAATTTATTTACAAAAAATAACACTACAGAAGATGCTCGAAATTTCGACCTTGGGCCATGATGCAGGCTTCGCACCTCCGTCGCATTGAGGAGTGTGTGTTTCCAACAATGCCAGGAGTATCTCTGATCTGCCCTGCAGCTGCCACAATGCGCGCCACAAGTTCTTCAGCACTGCTGACAGGTGTATGGTATACCTCGGCCTTCAGGTAACCCCAAAGGAAGAAATCCAAGCAGGTGAGGTCTGGTGATCGGGCAGGCCAGTGAACTGGACCCCCACGCCCGATCCACCGCTGGCCATACCTTGCGTTTAGATGGAGACGCACGTCGTTCGTGTAATGGGCCGGAGCTCCATCGTGCTGGAACCACATCTGGCGACGCGAACCTTCGGGTACGTGCGCCTCCTCCAGAAGCTGCGGCAGCACTTGATCCAGGAAAATCAGGTAATTTCCACCTGTCAGCCGTTCAGGTAACAAATAAGGGCCAATGAGGCAATCCCCCAGAATGCCGGCCCACACATTTACTGAGAAACGCTCCTGGGCTGCTCGGCTTCTGGTTTCATGTGGATTTTCATCACACCACACATGACTGTTGTGGGCGTTCCACATTCCCTCCCGGCTGAAGGTGGACTCGTCCGTAAACAAAATGCTGTTTACAAAACGGGGATCCCTGGATCTCATCGCCAAGTACCATCTTGAGAATTCCACTCGAGGGCCAAAATCCTGCTCTCTGAGCAACTGCACCCGCTGGATGTGGTAGGGGTGCAGATTCCGGGAACGTAAGATGCGCCACGCAGTTGCTTGCGAAATGCCAACATGTCTGGCGATATCTCTCGTGCTAAGACCTGGGTTGTCCTCAACCAGGTTAAGCACAGCCTCTTCGTTGTCGGGGGTGCTCACTGATCGCTCCCGTTCAGGCCTGCCTCCGTCGAAAGATCCCGTTGTGGACAACCTCTGGTGTACTCGAGCGAAGAAGGCATGGCAGGGGATTTGCCTGTTGGGGTAACGCTCGGCGTACAACCGCTGAGCGGCTCGTCCATTACAACCAGCAGCGCCATACGCCAAATGCATGTCAGCCAATTCAGAGTTTGTGTACCGTTCCATCCTACTACCGATCTGCAGACAAGTAACCCGAAGCTTAAGTAGGTACCGCACGTTCAAAAGACGTGTCTGCGCATACAACTACGTCATCTCGCGTTGTCGTCTACGCATTACGTATCTTTTGCATATCGATATGGTACGATATCTTTTGCATAAATCAGCAAAAAGCACCTTATGTAAATTTTATTGCGCGCATTGTGCATGATTGAAACCAGCTATGTTTGTTAAAAAAAACAAACAAACTGCAGTTTTAATAGCTTCTTATGATAAGTAAATTACTCTCTTGTTTTGTTTCTAACTGATCGTAGCGCCCCGTTTCCAGTTAGCGTCCGAAATGTCAATGAATTATGTTTTTTGCCCAAAGCGCCCCCTATCGATGTTTCTTTTTGTACCGTTCAACTGAGTTTCAGAGAGCCCCAGCAAACAGAATCATGAAAATGCATGCCATAAGTCAAGAAATCTGTTTGTTTATCTCTTAGGAGCCTTCGAGTTTCGACCACCCTGTACTTTGACATTTTATTCCGGCTCTTACGCTTTTTGCAGGGCTCTACTTTTGGGTTCAAACATTAAGTTAGAGTATAAACTTTGGCGAGCATGTGTTGAATTATCAAAATAACGGGCTTAAAGTTGTTGTCTAGCTCTCCAAAGTCTGCAGCGCCCCCTATCCATGTTTTAAGAGATACGCTTATCAAATTGGTACTGAAGAAAGTCTAAACAAACAGAATCATTTCGACGCAACAAGCAAGAAAATCTAACCATTTCCCTAGTTTTTATGACGTTTCGAATTTCGGCACCCAAATTTTCGAAAGCGCCTAGCGCCTTACCATCGCGTCAGGGACCCTACATTCCCTATTCAAAAATGTTCGTCTAGGTGTGCTCTATCGATCCTTAAAGTTTGTCACCGACGAGCTGAATCACCCTGTATACTTCTTGATGGTTTTTAAATTAATTTTTCAATAATGCGAAAGTTTGACACATTTTTACATTAATTTTTAATTGTAAAAATATAAAAGTGATAAGCCTGACTATTGAAGGGATTTGGAATCGAATAGCGTTTCTCATTTTTGGTAAATAAATTACTTGTATAACCTTGTTGAGATACAATAGTTTCTTAAATGGTTGCAGGTTTTTCTCCCTCCCCATGCTATCGCTTCCGGAAATTCTATTCAAAACGCCAACTATGACAATATTTTATTTGCTTGCAGTGTTCTTAAATTGCTTGTATCAAAAAATGGATAACGCCATTCGATTATATAGTTTCAGAATAAAGAACTTGCTAATCTTATGCATTTCTGAGAAAAAAATGAATTTAGAAATGTATCAGAAAGGAGCTTCTTTGAATTAACGTATGAATTTGGATTTAAAATCTTTAATAAAATGATATAGACATATTTTTATAAATCTTCTTTTATTAAACACTTCAAAAGTTACGATGCTTTTAAATTTCTGTTTTTTCTTTTATTCTAAGCCATATTAATTTTTTAATGAATCTTTATTTGAATGTTGAAAGCCTAAGAACCTTAGTAATCATAAATGTTACTAATGTGTATTTCCTGTAAAATCATTCCATAGATATGTATGCAGTACTCTTTAAAAAAATCTTAATTATATGATAAAAATCTGAATTTTTTAGAAATCGTAGAAATTGTAACGGGCCAAAACGGGCCGGGCCGGGCCTGTTTTCCCTGATTTCTCTACGGGCCGGGCCGGGCCTAAACTATAAAAATTTGAACGGGCCGGGCCGGGCTCGGGCCGAACTTTTGAGTTTTACAACGGGCCGGGCCGGGCCGAAAAAAATTTCCTACGGGCCGGGCCGGGCCGGGCCTGGAAATTCCGGCCCGTGCAGACCTCTAAGAGGGATGGGGATTTTTCAATGCGGAAATATTTTTATATTTATATTGTAAGAGAATCATGTTTGTACATTTTATAATTTTATAAAATACTAAGAAATTAATTAAAAATAAAAGATTTGAGTGGTGTTTTAAAAATTGCACAAAATCCCTGTAAATTCATATTTAATTAATCCTTCTAAATCCTTCAATCCTTCTAAAAACCTTCAAAAATTAATTAAATGAACATGTAAATCTTTTAATTTAGTTTAAACAATTTGTGTAAAATGCTTTAGAATGTAAAATTTTCATGAATTCATAATGCGGTAGATAAAGGGTTAAGGACCAGTAAACATAAATATTTACTGATCGGCAGGTATTATGATTATGACTGGTTCTACTCATCACATTTTGTTATTTTAAACAAGATATGTTTTCTGAATTCTGTTGGAATTCCCTTCTCTCCTCTTTTTAGTAGTCTAACGGACTCTATACAGTTTATCTAATTATCAAATTAATTCCAGAATAACTACATGTGAAAACTACAAAATTAAATATACAAGAAATTTAAAAAACTTTTTAGGAAAACAGATGTATTCATCTGAATGAAAAAAGATAACAGAAAACCATGATCAGTTAAAAGCGAAACTCTAAAATGTGGGATTTACAGTTATTATAGTTCAATTTTATTTATGCGTTTAATAATCCATATAGTACTGGGGGAAAAAACAGAGGGGAAAAAGTGGAATTTTTTATAACTATTTTTGTCTAAACTTCAGATTAACTAATGACTTCGAGCGTTGGTATTAAATATTCGTCAACCATGTTTTTTTTTTTCCTTTTTTAAAAAAGTTTTTAGCACTTTATAACAAAGTTCAAAAGTGCTTATGCATTTGGTTTATCTGTCCGTTTGTCCACGCGCTAGCTCCCGTAAATATACTCGGAATTCCATGCAATTGATAAAACTTATTTAGGGTAACCAAAGGGGGGGGGGGGGTACTACATATGAAGTATGTACGATTAATGGTTCATTTACAGGGACAATCAAAAGAATTCGATAACATAATGGTATAGGGGGGGGGGGAAATCGCTTGGAGAGTATTTTAATGACACTACGCTATTTCATATGTATTGAAACTGATATAAATCACTGAATTTCACTACGATCACGTAAAAAAGGAGCATTCATATAATTTTTTATTGATTTACAGGGACACACAAAAGAAATCGGTTACAGTACTGCATTAGCGTAATAATTGCTGGAGAGTATGTTTTAAAATTCAGTATGCGCTTTTTAATTTATTTTTTTGTATATTACTCTTTATATAAAAATTCTATACCTCATATACAGAGCTGCACAAAAGTATTAGCTTACCGTTTTTATTATTAGAGGAAATTGCTGAAGGGGAATTTTCAACTGAAATATATGTGTCTCTTAAATGAAATAAATTTTGGAATGCATGTTGTTAATAGATACAAATCTCTATATCATATACAGGGCTGCTAAAAAAATTCGGATAATTTTTCGATTGTAGATGGGAACAACTGAAATTCAGTATTGAAATGCGTCACACATTTCCATATAGTGAAATGAGACAGAAATATTTAGATTTTTTAAAGGGTGTAGTTTTGTTACATTATTATTATTGTGTTGGAAAGTGCTTCATAATCTATGTTTGACGTATGATATTTTCTTTCTTGTTGAACTCGATTTTAAAATAAATAAATTTATTTATGTATTTTTAAATTGTCTGTTTTATATGCACCTTTTTTTACAGAATTTTCTTATTATAAGAAGTAAAAATGAAATGAAATTTTACTGATTTGTTATTTGCTAAACAAAATTCAATCCAATCGTTAACCCTTCACTGCGCATTTTTCTCTATTTTTATCAAAGAAATTATTTGAAATTTATGTATCGGTCTAATAACGGTAAAAAATATAAAAAAAATTAAATTTTAAATTTTCAGATTAAATTTGATTTTTTATGGCGTGTATATTGCGTACACAATTAGGGTTTTAAAATATTGTACTGCTATATTTTACAATTAAATGGGCTTAAATTGATTCATTTCATGTGTTTAACACTCTACAATGTTCTGTATGTTAATATTTTTAAGTATTCAGTAAAAATAATAAAAGTAAATTTTGTCTTAATAACTTGATCTTTTTTTTTCCCGTAGAACACATTCTAATTTTTTTTGTTATAGCCATTTGACATGGAAAAAGAAAGTGGAACCCCTTAAACAGTCCATTTTTTGGACTGTTTAAGGGGTCTCTCAAGACTCTTAAAGCTTCCAAATTTTCGAAATTTCAAATTTTTTATATGTTAAACTGCTATCATTTCTGAACTTTTTTATATAATTGTTTTCTCGAAATTATCATTAGAACAAAAGTTATGGGTTTTAGAATTTTGCCCACTCAATAGCTAAAGCGGCGTTTACGAAACTTTGAATTAATTTTTCTTCAAATGACATTTTTGGTCATATCGCGCACGATATCTCAAAATCTTGTAAGTGTTTTTACATAAAATTTTCAAAATATATATTTCATGTTAATCTGTATAAACTGAACCTAAAAGTTCCCTTTTATTGTTCAAAAAAATCTTTTTTAGATGATTATCTCGTTGAAATTTTTAAAATTTTCTATTAGTTAAATACAACTTTGTATTTAAAATAGAAAAATGTTTTAAGTATAAATTTATTTCGGTTCAAGATAATTATTACTATCTGATGTATAAATAGACATCGACATTTCCATTCTAGTTGCAATATTTATTTTGTAATCGTTCGCGTAAGCTGTTATGTAAATTTTCTGCTCGTCAAATGTCCGACAGTTTGGAGCGCTCTGTAAATGCTAATTCTGCCATCTTGAAACTTTTTAAAGGCATAAAATGAAAGAAAGTGGTCATATCTTTCATCTTAATAGAAATTGTGTTTTAATATCATAAACATTTTAAGATATTCAAAGATTGAAGATTGTCTCATCTTTTTCATTTTTTCCAATTTTAAGAGTCCTGAGACCCCTTAAACACTTACAGTGATCATATTGGTCAAATTCATGGCACATAATTGTAGTATTTTTAGGTATATGCCTGATGTGGAAGCAGTGAAAAGTGGTTCCAGCCATCAGTTTTTCACAGATCATTAAAAATAGCTTTAAACTGCCATTAATTTTACAAGAAATATTTTTATTCTTTGCATTAATTATAATTTTACTTTTCGCTATTTTATTTATTTATTTTATTTTTCATTTTAGCGAGGACTACGTCAAAGATATGTGGCGTCGAGTGCGGAAAGATGATCCCGTGATGCGTTCAAACTTCGAAAATTTTATCTCTAAAATGTCAGCCGACCTGAAGCAAACAGTTTCCGAAAAAGAAACACTTGAGAACGCATTGAAAAGGTAAAATATTTATAAAATACTTTCACATAAATTTAATTTAGAAAATAAATTTCACATTTTCAAGTGTTTTATTATTTATATCACGCATTTTTAACCCATAACTGCCACGATTGCACCAGAATTTATTTTATTTATTTATTTATTTTTAATGTAAGTAGGCAAAAGCTTTTATTTACTTTCAAATAAATTTGTTTGTCATATTTGGTGACATTCATTCAATAATATGTATATGTAATACAAATCTTGTCATTACGAAACGTCAAACTAGCTGAATTTAACGTAAAACAATATATTGATCTTGCCTGAGTATCAGTTCATTAATCAAGTTTGTAGCTCTTATAGTTTATTTACAGAAATCCAAAAAAGAAAAAACCATATAAAATTTGTCATTACGATTCCGCCTGAAATAACTATCAGGTATAGCTATTAAAGTGCATTTATATATATAGTCCAGGTATGTCGCTATTGTAGTTTGTTGCAGGGATATACAAAAACTAAAAACCTGTAAAATTTGTCATCACGATAACGTTCAAAATACTTAACCAATTCAAACCCTACTGGGATCTATCCGAATCTATCGTTCTTGCAAGTATCTTGATTGACTTTGTTAATCACACATGTTACTCTTACAGTTCGTCTACAAGGACATACAAAACTTTCGATGGCATTCATGGAATGGTTTGAGATATACGGATAATTTTTAAACTGATGTCGACAAATATTTCAACTTTTTGATCTAATTACAATTATATACATTAAATACATTTAAGTGGACTAATTTAAAATTTACATGCAAATTATGTTTTTCGAAAACATGGTGAACTTGGAAATAGGAAAACTAATTAGTTTAATTTGCATTTATTTTATTGAGACTTATAAAAAAAATCAGCGAATTCTTCCGATTGAATTTGATCTTATTTTTAAATGAAATTCTAACACTCAGAAAGTAATATTTTTCATAAACTGACTGTTTACAAGTGATATAGATTTAAATATTAATTGCTCACTTATTTTAATGTTTAGACACATTTTGTGATAGATATACCTAGATTGATCCCCTCCCCCCTTTTTTTTAAATCCTAATCCCTTAATTGTAGCGCCCTATACATCACTTTCAAACTGCACGTGAAATAAAAATCGCGAATCTTAAGATTAAAAGATTAATAGATGAAGTAAATTCAAGTAATAATAATTGTTTAGATAATTAATTTTCGTTGAAACGCAGTTGATACGAGAATTATGTTTGTTTTTCCCATTGAAATTACGTTTAAAATATAGGTGAAGGGCGAAAGGCTTTATTAACTAAATGCCTATAAAAGACTTAAAACATCTGTGACACATATGCTTAGCTCAATTTGAAACAAATAATTCATTTAGTTTTGCTTGAATAAATTAATGTTGACTCAATTTTTCCTTAATACAACTACTTATTAGCGACAGAGAGTTTATTTTTGAGTGTGTCACCAAATGTTATAGTACACTACTTTAAGGGTGTATTCCGATCCAAACTGCTTATTTTCTGATTTTTTTTCAAATTCCTTTTTGCTCTCAAACACATCAAACTGGTAAATTCTTTTATTTAGAAACTACATAATGTGCCTTGTTTATCAATTTTTTGATAAAGGCAGAAAATGTTACAAAAAAATGTTATCAAAGTTGGTACTTTAAACCGAATTTTCAGAAGCGGAAGATCTGGAAACGAAAAAAATGGTCATACTGAGAAAATAATTGTTTATAAATCAAATTCTAATTAACTGAGTGGAAAATGAAATCACATGGCTTCTTATACATTTCATCAAAGAACATCTTTGCAAATTTCATGTTTTTACTTTTAAAAATGAGTCTTAATAGGTATCAGAATATTTTGAGTTGTTGAAGGCGGAAAAATACTTTTTCGAATACACTTTCAAGAGAAAATTACCTAGTCAAAATGTATATGTTTATTAAATTTTAACTTTTTGAGGATTTATCTTTTAATACTAACTAATCCACGACTATTGAATTTCAATTTTGAATGAAATATGTTTTCCTGCATTTCTTGTAATTGCGTCATATTTATAATATATGGTTAGTGTTGTTATTTGAATTCAACAGATAAATTTCAATTTAAAGATATTATATACAGTGAACTCTCGTTAAGATGGATAGTGAAAGGTAAGCGGTTTTTGTGCGTACTAATGAGAGTCCATTATAACAGACGTTTTTAAAGCTGACGTTTTGCATTGCAGTAAAAAATACTTAATCTGTACATACACATTTCAATATGATTAAAAAAAATTTTCTCAAGCGATTTTTTGATACTTTACTAAAAGTACTAAGAGAAAAAATGTACGAAAAGAATTTCAAAATAAAAATTTATACTGTCGACTCTCGTTAATTTGAAATCGCATAATTCGAATCTTCGTTTAATTCGAACTAAATATAAAGTCCCGAAATTTTCAATGCAGAATAACATTAAAAATTTTCCTTAATTCGAACTCATTTTCTCTTGACTTCGTTTAATTAGAACAAACGAGAATTCCGATTTTTAATTTTTCTCTTCTTTCTCACGGATTTCAGATCACTTGAATAACTTTCTTTCTTTGATTTTTGTGAAAATTGTTCCGAACAAGTATACCAATATATCCAATGTATCCAATGCATTTGATATCCACTTTCTTAGTGCCCCGTCTGTCCATCAGTGATGCATTAAATTTTTTTCCATTGTGCGTGTTTCTAATATTTTAATTAGTTTATGTATTTATAGAACTAATTTAATATAAAGTCATATTCTAATGATAACAGACGAAATAAATTTTAAAAACACTATAACATTAATTCCTTTGTAATAGTACATATTAAGCATGTTTTCATTTCATATTTTCCATAATTCGAACTTCGGATAATCCGAATATTTCTTGTGGTCCCGACGAGTTCGAATTAACGAGAGCCGACTATATATATATTTGAAACTCTAGTTTATACTGAAACATACTTAGCATTGTTACTTGAAGGTGCAAATTCGTAGTGCATGAGAGAAAAAGGGGTAAAACAGAATTTTTATAGATTTCAGTTCAGGGTATTTCTGTAGGATGAGCTGAGCAGTTATGTAAATGTCAGAACTTGTCTCTTTCCATTATAGAAACGTCTTCTTGATATATTTTTCAAAAAGTTGTAAATTGATCTATGACTTAAAATTGACTTCATATTTCGTAGGATAATTTTTAGCCCACGTAAAACATTAGGGTTTTTTAGCATTTCAGAGTCGTTGTTCTGATACATATGTGTATAATGTGACGCCTTAAGTCGCCACTCGAGTCACTCAAAAAGACCTGGATGATAATGTTAAATCTATGGGCGTGTTATTTTCAAATATCTCATTCAAATTTTAACATTTTTACATTTTTTTTTTTTTTTTTTTTTTTTTTTTTTCTTTTGCATAGGATAGCTGAGGACGATCTACAACCGGTCTAGTTTTTACTTTTTCGATTTTGGCTATATTCTTTTTATATTATGATAGTTTCAATTTCAGAACCAGTCCCAACCGTTCCAAACGTTAAGGTATTTTTTTTAGGAAAATCTGTAACCAAAATCGAAAAAGTAAAAATAGCCCGTTTGTAGATCGTCCTCAACTACCCTATGTAAGAAAAAATCTTGTGAAAATATTAAAATTTGAGAGATATTTTGAAAATAACGCCCCTTTAGACTTAACATTATCATCCGGGTCTTTCTAAATAACTACACTGTAAAAAAAAAAAAAAAAAAAAAAAAAAAAAAAAATCTGTAAATTTACTAAAAGTTTTCTAGGAACCTGGGATTCGTAGAACTTTTTATGTAACGGCAACAGCAAAAATTCATGCAACAGATGCAGATTTGCACTGAAAATCAAAAAATCTGTAAGGTTACTGAGAATATTTTAGGAAACTGGGATTCCAAGAATTTCTCATGTAACTTCAACCCAGGTCACAGATATCTGTAACTTTACAAAAATTGGTTTTGTAGATTTACATTTTTTTTTCTCGTATAGTGTACAGATAAAATGTTAGTAACCACACAGATTTCGTCAATTTTACACCTGTTGAATTACAGATTTTTTTTTTTTTTTTTTTTTTTTTTTTTTTTTTTTTTTACAGTGTAGCGTGGGCTTATAAAACCGGTTTTTTTTTTTTTTTTTTTTTTTTTTTTTTTTTTTTTTTTTTACAGTGTAGCGTGGGCTTATAAAACCGGAGTTACTAATATTATTATACAATGTACAATTTTTGGTTCGGATATACTTATGATTGAAAGTTAATCATTTTATTTTAGTTATCCAGTTTACTTTAAAATTCCTTTCTTAAAAAAGTACATATAAATAAAATAAATACATAATAAAAGAAACAAAGTAAAATAAAATAAAAATAAATAAGTAAAAATAATAAAAGCTTCAGTATAATTGGATTTTTGAGAATACTGGTTGTGGATTTCCTGCGGTTTTTCAAATTTAATACATGTACAATTAATGCAAATATCGTGTGATTATAATTAACCGCATCAAAGACTGCAATCTTATTTCAATTTCATTATATTTGAAATAATAATATCATTCAAATACACTACTTCAAAATATTTTTTCAGACAGAATGAAACGGAATTCTTTTGAGCGTTTCTGCAAACGAACAATAAATGCTACCAACTTCTTTTTACAATAGGAACATGCCATTGTAAATGTTAATAACAGATATTGATATTATTTCGGAAAGTATTAAAAATATTTGTGAGTCCAAGAGGCTTGAGAATTTCAGGCTAATACTTACTGTGAAAGAGGTTTTGTACAGCATGAAGGAAAAAACATTCAAATTTCTCGGGTTAAAGCATGAAATTTTAAACGATAAAGATAGCAAAGTTTGATATCATAAAATAATATTAACTGATAACTCAGTTTATTGAAACAAGTTTTAAACAGTTTCAAAAGTTTGTTCATATTAACTTTTAGTGTAATTCTTTATTTTAGTCGCGAACAAGAAAATGAATCTCGTGTCCAAAGTCTGTACGTTGAAATGGAAGAGCAAATGCAAAGAGAAAAGGAAGAAGCTTTAGCTAGAGTGAGTAAACGCTATTTTTCTTATTTTACCTGAAAAGCTGAAATGAACAAAAAATATGTTATGTAAATAATAGATATTGGATGATAAAAATGTATTTAATTGTCTTTTCTATTAAACATACAAGGTATTCGGATATTACACTGTTAAAAAAATTCTGAAATTCACGATATTTTTTTCCTGAATTTCACAGAAAAAGTCCCTTTTCACAACAAAAGGGCATTTTTCGTTAAAAATCAGAAAACTTCACCATATTTCCTGGAAAATAACGAAACTGGTGGAAATAGAAACAAAAAACGGAGACACTCCGTTATGCGGGAGGGGGAGGGAGGATCACCCACCAAAAACTTGGCATAGGTGTTTAATCCCCGGAAGAAATTTTCCACTACCAACCAGCCAAATCACAAACAACGGGCCATTCCTTAACATAAATAACATATACAGCAATAACACTAGTTTACAGTACATCTGTTGCCGAAAAAATTTTAGCTGTTGCTGACTACATATGATATGCTATTTTCAAAAATATAATTACACTATTTCAATCAGCTCTAGTTTATGAGTTTCAGCTATGTAGGTATTAAAAAGAAAAAATACGTATTTACTAAGAAAAACCTTACTAAAAAAAGAATTAATCGTTGAGTTTTAAAAAACTTTGTTTTAAAGCTCTTCTCTGATGTGTAGGCTTTGGAAAATGACATATCAGAGACCAACAATAGTCAGACATCATATTTGTATCCCAGAAACCCTGATAGCGCTCTTCCATGTGCGTAAGTCCTGATGCATACGATCTCCCTGCTCTTCGCTCATATCTCCTAATTTTTCCAGAAACCTGTCTAGGTGACTATGGAGGAAGTGGAGTTTTATGCTCATATTGCACCCCATATTTTTTAATTGTAGCAGAAAATCTTCTACAAGTTCAATATAATTTTCAGATTTTTTATTTCCGATAAAACCTAATTTTAGTAACTGAGAAAGCAATTTTTTTTTCTTTTAGTCTTGATGCTAACAATTCTGAAGCTTGTTTAGAAAGATTAATCTCTTACAAGATAATCTAACTCATTTTGGGAAAAGCATTTTGACTCATTTGACATACCTTCAAAATCAGCATAATTTTTGTGATGAGCTTGGTCCTTCAATGTCTTGTTCTAATGGTTTAGATATATTTTTAGCTTCTGAAAAGTCAAGTGAACGCTGCAGTGGACGTTGAACACAACTAGTACTTGGGTACTGTCATTTAGCACGATTTTTAGTGTTTGAACCGTTTACCTTCACGCTACAAGAACAATAGTCTTCGAGATGGTTTCGTGGTTTTCGCCAAATAGTCGGTGTTCCTGGCACTTCTTTTACCACTTTTGCGTATCTTAAATATTCCACACACGATTTACAAACACAATTGAGAGGCCAAGACTTCTCATTTTTATCGAAGAGCATCCCAAAATACTCAAAATAGATAGTTTCCCCCAACTCTGATATAACTTTTCTACAATTGTTAATCACATATTCTCCGCATATATAGCAAAAATGATCTGGATTGTTTAAACAACGTCTTTTTGAACAATTCGTGACCCAAAAACTTGAGAAACTAATTTTAACACAGTAAAATACGCCTGTTATCAATTAATATATATGCTTAAATGATAAAAATCAAAAACAAATTAACTCGAGCTGCTCAAAAAATTTTCCTGTTACATTTGACAAAAACAAGTCATAAGTGAACATTATCAACAACAGAATTCGCAGCAACAGACAAAAAGTTTAATTTTGTAAACTAGTGTAATGTGCCATGGCACTAAAATGCACAAAATAATAAAAATAAAAAACACCTGTTAACAATTTGACAAACGTCTGACTGTCGGAACAAAGAAAAAATAATTAGCAAACTTTACAAGACACATACACAATAAAATAAGATGTAAGAAGAAAAGATGCAGAAACAAAATATGCAGCCAATTTGTGAATAACATGTAATTTAAGCTTACATCAGAAATAACAGCGTAGGTATCCCTACCGTTATCGCTAAAGGACCATCGATCCTGCCAATCACAAATATTCTTATTTCAAAAGTAATTCTTCAAATAACTCACTGAAACCGGAAGGTTAATTACTGTGTCATAAACATTATTCAGAACCACTGTTTTGGCAAGTTCATCAGCACGTTCGTTAACCACAATGCCTACATGGGCCTTGACCCATCCTATATGAATAGTTTTATTTTTTACACGTAAGATCGTGAAAATATCATATACTAGCTAATCGCATGGAAATAGATGATGCGAAACACAAGCCGATGACAGGCTATCAGTATATAAATAGAAGCGAGCAAACTCAGTTCGTCCGCACCACTGTATAGCCTCCGAAATTGCCCCCAACTCTGCCTGAAAGACCGAATTTTTAACATTGGGGGGGGGAGGGGAATCCGTGGCCGAGTGGTCAAGGCACCGCACCGCAGATTGTGGGTTCGAATCCCACTGGTGCCATGAAATAATGAAAACATAAAAAATACCTTTTAAATTACATTTTTTCTGTTTATTTTTCTCATATCTCTTATTAAAAAATCTTTTAACTAATTTGCCAATAAATAAACAAATAAATAAATAGTGTACGGCAGTTTCAAAAAATTGTCTATAGCATTATTTTTGTAAAAAATGAATACATTTTTTTTCATTCAAAAAAAGGTGTTCTTTTAAAATTTAAACTAGTTAAAAAATTAAAATTGATTTAAAAAAAAATAAATATTATGCATCAGTCTAAAATAAAATAAAAATAAACCGTTTACAAATATTCTAACGAATATATTTGAAAGGAAATTTAAAAGGCACAACAGATTTTCTCACTAACTCATAAAAAACATACTTTTTACAAACCGGCCTCAGCAGCTTTGGCTCAGTAAGTAAGGATTTGTTCCGCTATCAAAAAGTCTCGAGTTCAATCCTCAGGATGGCTTGAAGTAAATTATACAAAATAATAATAATAATAATAATAATGATAATAATAATAATAAAATAAAAATAAGTAAAATAATATAGCAGTTTAAAAACACTCTGAAATTTCGAAATCTCTGATGATTAATCGATTCATTAATTTTAAAAATTATATTGAATTATTATCATTAAAAATCAAACCTTGTAACAGAAAGTTACTACTTCTTCAAACGGAATTTTCCTTTATTTTACTTCTCAAAACGGAAAATCTACTAACGGAACGACAAGAGTTCGGCTAGTTTGCTGCCAGTAGTTTCACCGTCAATTCACAGATTTATTTTTAACAGCGTATAGAACAAACTATAAAGAACGATATCATTTTTGTTATTTTTAATTTATTAAAGGCCATCTCACATTAATATATTTAAATTTAGAGGGTCAAAATGTTTTTACTCATACTGCTAATTTTCCAAAAACCTGTTTAATAAAAAAAATTCTAACATCTGTATTCAATTTGAGGTCGTTTAGAATTGAATATTAAGGCCGCGTGCTTCCCACGGGGCGTGTAGTGAGTAACACTGCTGCAGAAAGTACTCCTGAAACTATTATCTATTCTGGCCGAACTATTTTAAGTATTTTGGTTTTGAAGTTAATAAAAATAAAACAAGAAAAAAACCATGTGTTAAGCATAGATTATGAAGCATTTTCTAACACTTCAAGAATAATTCAAGAAAACGCCGTTTAACATAGTAAAGAAGATACCTAATTAACCATTTTAAAAAACGTATAACACATTGGAAAAAAAGATTTGAACGAATACTACTCTTAGACGGAGATATACCCCAATTCTGTTGCGCAGCTCTGTGTATGATCTATAAATTTATACAGTTTCTGCCTATAATAATTTAATTTAGTAAGAAAACACATAAGATATTAGAAAATCACCTCCTACGAGCAGGCGGAAATGTGCTTGAATTCATTTGCACAGCCCTGCATATTACATAAAAAATTTTATACACCACATATTAATCTTAAAAATAAATAAATAAATATATAAATAATAATTAAATAAGTCGCATTTATTCGCAGTAATGCTTAGATATTCTTTTGTTTAACGATGTATACGATCAATAAAATTTATGCACATATCGTAATATTAAAACATTTAGTTAAACATAAAAACACACTTTCGACAATCATCTCTAATAGCCAACTCTTCGGAAACAAAATTGTTTAAGAAATATTTTATGTGTCACTGTAAATGGATAACAAATGCAATGCTTATCATATTCTACTGCAAGCATTTTGTCACAAACCTCAGCAATGTAAATCAATTTCATTATGTTTGAAATAGTGCAACACAATTGAAATACAATGTATACAATTTTTTCCTCTCATATTCTTCAGAAAGTGTCTCAGAAATTCACATCAATTTCATTATGTTTGTAGTAGAGTAACATCATTAAACTACACCGCAAACGATTTTTCTTCATAAGCTATAATGTAACGGAATTATTTTGAGATTGAGATGCTCCATATCCGTACTGTAAATGCTATTCATAATGTATTCCACATTAACCATCTTCTAGTAAGCGTTTGAATCTGTATTTAAATTTAGTTATGTTTAATATATTGTAACACTATTAAAATACTATACTATGGTTTTCCCCCTATAGATCATAATGTAGCAGAATGCAGCAATACCTCCCTAAATCGACTGCGTTCCGTTCCAATAAAAATTGGTCGCTCCGAGAGATTCTCTCTTAATGACAGTCATGTTCAAATTTAGATTTTAACTGTCGAAAAAGGTAACAATTAATATTACTAAAATTTATCTTTCCTATTAGGAAAAAATATAAAAATTTAAGTATCAAACAAAAGTTAATTACATAAGTTAATTACTGCAGAGTTTAAAAAATGAATCCATTAACATTTGGAAATTCATTTCGTCTGTTATCATTAGAATATGACTTAATATTAAATTAGAATGGATAAATACATAAACTAATTAAAAGATTAGAAACAAGCACGATAAAAGAAAAATTTAAAGCGCCACTGATGGACAGACGGGGCTCTAAAAAAGTGGATTGCATTGCATTATATGCACTTGTTCGGAACAATTTTCACAAAAATCAAAGAAAGAAAATTATACAAATGATCTGAAATCCGTGAGAAAGAAAAGAAAAATGAAAAATCGGAATTCTTGTTAGTTCGAATTAAACGAAGTCAAGAGAAAATGAGTTCGAATTAATGAAAGCTTTTAACGTTATTCTGCCATTGAAAATTTCGGGACTTCATGTTTAGTTCAAACTAAACGAAGATCGAATTATCCGATTTCGAATTAACGAGAGTCGACTGTATAATGAAATTGCTAAAAATAATGACCTTCCTTCGAAATTTATCGTTATTTTGTATATTAAATTTTTGTTTTACTTTAAATCTACTTGTTATAATTACAGTTAAATTAAAATGTCAGTAGCCACGTGAGCGTATAACTTAAATCCCTAACTTTTATTTATGTTAGATAGATACAAATCGCTGTTTTTCTGTGAAAGTGTGAATCTGACTAAATGAAAATAAATATTTCCGTTTTCAACGGTGAACTTAATCTTATCTTTCCAATGAAAATATCAGAAATTTATCCAGCTGCTGATTGCGTTATTTCCTTTCTCGTTCAGCTGAGATTTTCAGCTGTTCAGTTCCGCTCATACACGATATTCTAATCTTGAAATTATTATTTTAATACAATAATATTTTTTCGCTTTTTTCTTCTCTTCTAAGTTTAATTGTGATACCCACAAGTATATTATTTACTGATATTGAAACAGAAGAATCCCTTGGAGACCACTCAACCACACGTGTCTTAAAAACAGACGAATAATTTACGAGAATTACATTATCCCTGCCTAATTGTAAAAATTCTATAGGAAACAATAAATTCAGGACACATCCACCATTAAATAGTCTGTATAAAATAGTCAAATAAAGACAGATCTCTTATTAAATGCAGCAACATATTGATAGTATGCAGGGCCTTTAGGAAACATTTTCCTATATCAGTTTAAGCAGGGGCGTGCGAAGAAAAAAGTGCGCCCGGGGCAAAGTCCAGATTTGGCGCCCCCACCCCCAAACTTTTTCTTGTGACAGGTCAAAAATGATGTTGGTAGTAAAAATTTGGCACCCCCTAAATTCCCGCGCCCGGGGCGACCGCCCCCTTCGCCTCCCCCCATTTCGCACGGCGCTGAGTCTGAGAGTAGATATTCTGTATGAAATAATAAATGTAAGATACATCGCTAATGAAATACAGCAACATAGTCAAATAATATGCTGGAATCATCACAAAATGTTCGCCTACATCATTCTCTGTCAGTTTAGGAGCAGACAATTTGTATGGAACAATAAATTCAAGATACATCGCTTATTATAAATGCAGCAACATATTTATAGTATGCTTGGACCATCGCAAAAAAATTTCTCATATCATTCTGTATCAGTCTAAGAGTAAATATTTTGTATGAAACAATGAATTCAAGACACGTTGCTCATGAAATACACAAAATCAAATTCGCATAGTCAAATAGATGCTGGGGTCATCACTAAACCTTTTTCTGTAACAGTCAAATAATATTAATAAAAAAATTATAATTACAAATAAACAATTGTGAAATATAGTGTGTTTTAGAGTCTTGAGCGTGTCGGCTTGTACCTGACTTGAACCCGAAAATTACCTTTAAAGTCAACCCACAACCCAACCCGAACCCGACAAAAAAATTTCTTGATTCGCAATCTATCTTGACCCAAACCCGCAAAAATAATTTTCGACGACTTGCAACCGGACGTCAACCCGCAATGAAAGGAGAGTAAATCATGTTTTAATGCAATCATGAAAAGTAATCTACAATTGCATCTGTAATGCGATTTTTATGTTTTACAAAGAAGAATGAACAAATGTACATTCTTTAATATTCTAATATAGTAAAGCTTCTGCATAACCGATATCTCAGGATCGTTGAATAGAATAAAACATCGGATAAGGCTGTCTCGAATTTTCTTTTTTCGGCACGGAATCGGAATGAATCTCTCTTTCCGCGGGCCAGATTCACAAACTATACGAGATCTAGTGGAACTACCTTTAGGTTTATTGCAAGCAGCGCTGCGGAATTATTGGGGAAAATGGCCGACTCCAACTCCGGAAATTTTAAAGTTTTCGACTCTGGGCTTAGCTTACTAATGTTTCTGTTATTTAAAATTATGAGGGAACGCAAGAAAAATAAGGCGAAATGTTCACTTTTTCCGTATTAATTCAGTTCTTAGAGCTTTGAAATATATACACATATTCTGTTTTATTATTTTCAATTTCGCGTTCCACAAAACCGAAAAACCAACTATCCAAATCTAAAGAAGAAAACAAAATAGAAATTTTACTATATCGGATCTCTGGACTTGAAAAAGGAAAATATAATTTTGATGTTAATTCGTACTCTCTAACGTAGAAAAAATTCGATTGCAAGAGAAAAAAATAATAAAGAGGAAAATTTTACTACTTCGGAAATAATTCGAGAGTTATTAGAGTTTTAAATTAAAAACGGTTTTTATCTGCTATGTACACCGGGCTGTATATTAATAACCTTCAACTTGGGTTGCCCAGCATAATTCAAAAATAACGATAGTAATTTCTTTTGTGGATTTAAAATTACTTATAACTGGTTTAACATCAAGTTGTCCAAAAAAAAAAAAAAAAAAAAAAAAAAGTCAGAGTTGGTTGGCTTGTTTTTTAACGATTCCGACTTCGGCTATTTTGCTCAAAAAATGGCTTGACTCCGACTCAAACTCTCCGACTCCGACTCCGCAACCCTGGTTGCAAGTCAGGTTGTTGGGATTTTCACAAAAAGTTTGAGCACAACTATTTTTCAGATGAAAATCCAATTATTTTCTAGATTCAATCAGGCAAAAATTTCTGCTTTAAAAAATAGGTGACAAAAGATTAAAAATTCCACAAATGACGCTCGTCCCGAATGCGTTAAGAACCCCCTTTTTTTACTTCCAAACTATGAAAATTATCAACATTCTATTTTTGATATTATAAAAACAAGTGCATCATATTCGTGGCAGTTTATGCACACATACACTACACATATTATGTATGTGTTGATTGAGAGATATCTGCTGTCCAGATGTATATCGTTCAAACATATGTATGACAGGAATTTAAAAAAAATGTTTGCTAAATAGAGGTAAAAGTATCAGTTTTTCGGAAGAAAAACCATTATAGAGGTCTTATTGTAGATGTATATATCAGAGTTTCCCCCAGGTTTAAAAAAGGGCAGAGCGCTACTGCTCTGAAAAGGGCATTTTTTACATTTTTCAGGGCACTTTTTACATTTTAAGGGCACTTTTTCATTTTTAAGGGCACTTTTTCATTTTTAAGGGCACTTTTATAGAGTTGAATCAAGAATCTAGCGGTTCAAAAAATCGCGAAAAAACAGAAATTCAATCAAAAAATTGAAAAAAAGAAAAAAAAGGGTAAATTTTTTAAAAGATCTCGAAAAAACGGCAAATATTGATAAAAGATCTTGAAAAAACGGCCAATTTTGTTAAAAGATCGTAAAAACAGCAGTTTTTGTTAAAAGATCTTAAAAAACGGCATATTTTGCTAAACAAAATCGGGAAAAAAACAACAAATCTCGTGAAAATATAGCGAAAAAACAGAACTTTTCACAGAATTCTCCGTTTTATTGTGATTTTTGGACGAAATTTGCCGTTTTTCTCGCAAATCTTTTGACGAAATCTGCCGTTTTATCGCTATTTTTTGACGAAAGTTTTCATCTTTTGCGACTCATTTGACAAAAATTTTCGTTTTATATCGATTTTTGGAAGAAATTTGTCGTTTTTCCACGATCTTTTGAAAAAATTTGCCGTTTTGTGACATTTTTTGACAAAATTAATCATTTTTTTTTTTTTTTTTGCAAATCTTGCCGGAAATTTTTTAGCGATTTTATGACGAAATTACCCATCCCACGGGACGCGTATGAGGCTATTTTTGCTTTCCGTCGCCGATTTCTTGTGTAAATTACGCGCTATAGCGCGTTCGGATCATCGCTGGAGGGCTGCGTTTTTTCAAATGTGGGGCAAGAAGGCCACTATTTTTTTTGAATGAATGACAAGAGGGGCGCTAGTTTTTGGATGAGGGGCAAGAAGGGCGCTATTTTTTAAACTAAAGGGCAGGAGGGGCGGAGCGCCCCCCTGAAACCCTCTGGGGGAAACTCTGTATATATATTTTTAACCTGAAAAAACATTTCAGGCTTTTTTTTTTTTTTATTAGAGTCGACCCGAAGCCGACCTGAACCCGAGACAATTGAAATAAACTCGAATCAGAGGAAGAAAAAAAAAGCACCAACTCGAACTGACCCGTACCGGGGTACTCAGATGTGGGTAAAAGCAAGTAATCCGACCCGATGCCGATGCCTAATCGTCACGTGAGAATAAGATGGTTCTATCTGGCAAAAACTCATTTTACAATTAGAACACTGTGAAAATCAGCATGCTCTGTACGTGCAGCTATAAAAAGTTTTTAAAAAAAAATTGGCATTAATCAATTTATATGTAGGTATATATAGCAATTCTAAAAAATTAAAGTTTGTAAATATTTTCATGGATTATAATAATATCCCCAAATACATGATTATAATATTATCCCATAATATTCCCAAATGTCGTGTCTTGCTTAGAATGAAAAGGTTAAAAAATGTTCTAAAAAGAACTTTTTTTTTTTTTTTTTTTTTTTTTTACATTAAGAACTGTGTAAATCATAAGAAGAAAAATTGGCAATGTTTTTATGAAAACCTTAATTACTCTACGAGTATATAGTCTATCCTCATAAAAGTGAACACAGTTTATCACAATAAGCCAATAAATTTATTACATAGAAATGCTAATGTAATTTTGCAAATTGTTTTTTATTTCAGTTAAGTTTCAATTTGTTTTCTGTTTTGTGTTTGAAATTATGCATTTTCACTCTATGTAACATCTTCGGTTAGGAACAAAGGAGAGAGCAACAGCTTCGAGATGAATTGGAAACAGAATTGCAAATCAAAGATCAACAACTACACGAATTGCTGCAAACACATGCTCAGGTATTTTTTAAAACAGAAATTTAAATATTTTTAAGCTACTCTATTATTTTAAACACAATCAAACTGATTAGTAAAGGTATTATACCAGTAGAATTTTTTCAACAGGGTGAAGAAAAATAGCATTGGAAATTTAACTCTCTCATTGACAGCCCCGTTCACTAAGCTCCAGGTTTCACTGCAATATAGCAATATTAAAGAATTGTAATTCTGTCCATTCAATAGATTTTTAATACATTCAACAATGATTAATATTTTTAAGGATTATATTCATATTCGTAATTAAGTTTTTTATATAATGTTTAAAAAAATCATTTCACTGTCAGAGGGTAAGTTGGGTTCGACTCACGACCTAAGTATTTCTTCATTCAATTGAGAAAATGTAGGTCACTGATTGTGTTATTAACCTTATTGGTAGACTATTTTCTATAGCCTGGAAGGGGGCCCCCATAAATGATGTCCCCCGATTCTATAAGGGATATTTAGTAAAAAATTTCCATCACCCTAACAAGCAATACAAAAAAGGTCCCATTCATCTAACATTAAAATTGACCGAGTTATGAAACTTTAAATTTCATGACTTAAACTACTTTTCTGTAACTGAAAACGGATGAGTTGGACTAAGTTTTAAGGGAACGTACACTAAGTGCTTAAAGTATTATGAAGGGTGTCCATTTCCAACGCTGTCCAATGGTTAATTCTTAAACCATTTGTCACAGACATATAGTTCCAATTACGAAAAACGTTTAAATGACGTAAAGAAATATTTTAAAGCGATTTATCTGAAGGTGCTGCCACCATATAAGATTTATGGAAGTGTTAATTTTTATCAATTAACTTCTACATTGGTTAAAATAATTGAAGACGTGAGTTACAAAATTCCCTTTATCGAGAAAATCAAATTTTGAGAAATCGCGAAAAACCATTAAATGCGTCCATTGGTTTTCATTATAAATTTGGAGATTGTAGTTTTACATTAATGCAGATTGGTATAGACTGAATAGAGAAAACAAAGGCGAATAGGCGACTTTTGAAATTCACATCCTCAATTGCATTTTTACATATATTTTATTTTGTAAGGAAATGAAGCTCTTTCTTTTCATGATTTAATTTTTAAAAGGTGTTTTATTTTGATGAGCTTTTATTTTACTTATAATATTTGTTTGTATATTTTCCTTTTTCAAAATTAGTATTCAAATTTTAACTCACTTCCAAATATCCAGTCGAGATTCAATTCGCATATTTATTTATATCCAATGACAATGTAATATTTAGATGCGTATCATTTATTTATTTTATAGGACATACAAAAATTCTATTAAGTTAAGTAATCTAATAGAATTTTAAATGTGTTTCATTTTGTAACGAGTTGTGACTGTTGTTTACAAAATTTAATTTAACAAGATTTCTGTTATTATTTTTTGCTTATATTTTTAGGATATGTTGTATATTTTGCTTTAATATGTAAACATCAACATAAATTTAAAAATAATATTTTAAAAGTTATTTTACTCTCAATGTTTAATGTTAAATTTTACATCTGACGTTTATTTTTATTTTCAATAAATTTGTGACTGACCCCCTATTTTTCAGCAAAAAAGATGCATCAACTTTAAACAGCTATGACTCGGTCAGTAATAGCTGAGGAATGGGACTTTTTTTGTCTTACTTGTTAGAGCAGTGGTAAAAATTTACTAAATATCACTTATAGGACCGGAGGACCGTATAAAAGTTTAATTTTCGTAATTTTTCAAAAAAAAGTTTTTTTGATCTAAATTGCTTAAAAATTACTTCTTTACCTTTTTAAAAACATTTTTGCAACTGGAATTGTCTATGACTAACGGTATAGAAATTAGCCATTGGCGACCGTTGAGAGTGGACACTGTATAATTTCAGAATATACACTAACAAAAATCTACTACGATATATGAAATATTGCAATTATGCGTTCGAATAAAGCTTTGAAATTTCTAAAAAAGAATAATTTTGTACCGGCCTCGCGCCAAGGATCAACTGTCAGAAAAATCGCCAACGTTAATCGCCTATAATTAAGCCTGCTTGATTCTGATCATTTCAGAGGTTTAAATGCATAACTTGATTACATAACTCAAGTTTTTATTTTTAAATTGTTGTTTTAAATTTTACTGTTTTATTGATTGATTAGTGAATGTTTAAATTTCACTATGTAGCATAAGCTGGAAACAAATGCTGATTTATTTGTGTTAATTTAAATGCAAATGGATTTATATTTCGCAGTCGTATGCACTCGACAGAGATAGGTAAAATCATTTAGCAGAAATTGTGCTCCTTACACTTGTTAAAAATCTTTAGTAACTAATTTTAGCCCATGACCTTTCATCCATGAATGACATCCATGACATGATCCATATCGCATAAAATTCATAATATTAAATGTATTTTTAATTCATTAATTTAGAGATTTTGTAATATGCCCTTTTTATTGTTAAATGCTAAAATGTTTTTGCTTATGCAGATGGAAAAACAGCTGAAAGAACTAAATTCTGAAGAAGCTGAAACTAAATATGAGAATCAGAAACTTCAAAAGGTGAAATATAACTGTAAATTATTTTTCTTGTTAAAGATAATGAAATGATTTATTTATTGGTCCACAAAGTATTTGTGAATTTAAACTCTTATGTCCTATAGTAATAGTATTTTTTGTAATTTTATTTGAGTTCTAAATTTCTTTTACGTATCTTAAATTTTAAATGCAGGGATGGTTTGTAGCAGTATAAAAAGACGGGTTACGCATTCTATGTATGTCAAGGTTTTCGAAAGCCTATTTAATGACATTTTTGTTTAATGCAATTTCAAATAGTAGGGCTATGGGATAGTTGTTTCTGTTCTAGGATCTGTTTGGATAGAAAAATTTTACGGTGGAGATATGAAACTAAATTTTATTGTGGTATTTGCATACGAAAGACCATGGATAACCATGCAAGTTTACAAATTGTCAGAAATAACAATAGTTGAAATCGGCATGTAAAAACAGTGTACTTAAAATTATTCAGTCTTTCAATAGCTGAATTAAACTATATAAGACAGCTTTAGAATTATTAAAGAAACGATATTCAAATAAACGTGAATTAATTAATGCATTGCTGGAGAAATTAATTGGAATGGCTTGCATTTCGGATAATGTACAGTCTATTCTGAAGAGTGCAGATGATATAAATGAATGTGTGTATTCGTTAAGAGTACTTAAATAAGATGTTAGCGGATTTTCTGAAGTAATGATAGTTTATTTAATTACAGATAAATTAGATAAAAGTACCAGATATTGGTGAGGGGGGGGGAAACGTTAAAAAAGGAGGAGGAGAGAACACTTGATAATTTGTCTTTTTATATGGATTCCGCTAGAATCCTTCAAAACAGCAAATCCTCAGTAAAGGACATAAAGAAAGGTAAAGTAACGACTTTGTTTTCTGTTAGTAATATTTGTTCTGGATGCAAGGAATCACATCCACTGTATAAATGTCATAATTTTTTGAAATTAAGTGTACATAAAACAGTAAAATTGATTAGAAGAAATAACCAGCATTACAATTTTCTTTTAGATAAATACCATGCAAAAATCTATTTAAGTAAATGAAGTATGCCACAAGCCTCACCATACAATTTTACTTCTTCCGAGAGACCCTAAATTTTGTGTCGATAATGTAATTGAAACACCGATTGATTTTCTTTCTCTGAACTCACCATAATTTCAACCCAGACCAAATGAGTCATTATATCAAACTTTTTGTACTGGCACCTTCTGAATTTCCAAATAATTCTGTGTCGGAATTAATTAAATTGGAAAGTGTTCGCAGGCTTGAAAATCCAACTGGTTGCACAACAAAAGGTATACTACCATCAGAATTTGTGAATTGTGAGCAATGGTTTCATGATTCTAAAGGGTTTAGGCAGCCAGGTAATAAACCGTCTAATGAATCATTTGAAGTAAGGTTGTACAAAGATTATTCTAAAGGAAGGAAAAAGAAATCGTGTTGTAAATATTTTTAAACTTAATGATGATCATCTGATTTTCGGATCTAATAACGAATTAAAATGTATTGTTTGATTGTGTATATCTTAGTTATATTGTAAATTTACAGTCACTTTGTCTTAAGGAATGCTAGGGGATTTTATAGAAAACCCTTATATACCGGGTGATCCAAAAGTCAGGACGAACTTTAAAAGTGAATAATTCGAAAACGAACCAAGATACGAAGATACAGTTTGCACCGAACAGATGGAGTATAAACTGAGCTTTGTGTAACAACGACAAAAAAAAAATAGTTTTGTTGGCGGACCAGCAAATGGCGCTATAGTGTTTTATTGCACCAAAAGATGATTTACAAATGAAAAAAATGTTACAACTTACAAGTCAGCTTAATTACAGTTAATTAGCACTTCAGTAAATGTTCAATGTACTGTCCATCATTCATAAGTGCATCTGTGAGACTAGGCACCACACTGTTCACAGGATTTAGTAGCATTTCTAGCGTTATGGCAGACACATTTTGTCGGATTGCATCTTTCAGTGATGCTGGTGATGCCGTTGGTCGCCAACAGAACTACATTTTTTCGTTGCCACACAAAACCCGGTTTCTTTTCCATCCCTTTAGTGCAAACCGTATCTTTGTACCTTGATTCGTTTTCGAATTATTCATTTTTAAAGTTCGTATTGACTTTTCGATCACCCGGTATATACATATATATCCCTAGAATTAATGATGAAATAATGATGATTTCGACGAACATTCATTTCCCTATTTTATTAAATAGATTGCTAGCTATTTTCTAATAGTCTGCAAATTGTGCTTATCACATATACTTTAAGAATCTCATTGTAGCATGCATAAGCAGGTACATTAAATTTAGATAAAGGCTGTAATCCTAGTGAATAAAATAATTACTTTGAAACTATACAGAATAATATGCACTTTGGAAATAAACTTTTCAGTTTATAATCAAATCGATCTCAAATGTCTAATCTGAGAAGACAAGAAGCTATTAAGTATAATCATTTTCTTGCTGAAATATTGTCCCTCGTTTATCAGGGCTTGAGTTTATAGAACCAACAAAAATTACCATTCGGTTGTAAAGTATTAATGTAAAATCGGTTTTAAGATTCTGTAAGTAATCATTATTTTTAATTATCTTAGAACTACTCATAACATCTGCAGATTATGAAGCTCTTTTATAGCTTCCATTCTGTTTCGTGACTTTGGTTGGATCAATGAATTCGAAGACAGATGAACTGCAAAATTCAGTATATTTTGTGATAGATACTATGTTATGAAAGTTAAACATCATTCCTATAAATTTGAACCTTTTTTCCCCATTTCCTTTCTAAAGGATCGTGATATTTTGGAATCTCGCCTAGCTGCATCCGAAAAGACGTTGCATGAAATGAAAAGTCACCTTGATTTGCTGAGGAAGAGGAGCCTCGAAGAGAAAAGAAAACGGGCCCAGTGAGTGGAGGATGCGCACACATACTCTTCGATGTTGAGTGAGTGTGCGTGTGTATGTATTTATGAAAAAGAAAATGTTAACAAGGTAAATGCACCAGTAGTGGGCCACTTAAGGACATTTATCTAATTATTATTAAAGTATTAGTGAATTTCAAAAAAAAAAAAAAATATATATATATATATATATATATATATTTTTTTAGCCAAGTCCTTATCTTTATGTATCAGAATAAAAGTTCAAATTTTTAAAATATATTCTGTAGAACAAATGAAAAATAAAAAATATTACCTTCCTCCATGCTCCAGTAGTGGACCAAGTAAATTTCTGATGCTCCAGTAGGGGCCCACTAGAAGTGGGCCTCCCTATTCTTGAGTTTAATGCATACTGTACAGAAGTTATAATTTGTTTTACATTTCTACACTTAAATATACACAATAATGAAATCATATTTAGAAGTTTTGATGATTATGTAAAATAATTTTAGCTTCTCTTTAGTTTTTTCGTATAGTCTGTAAAAACATCCTTCCAGCTCAAAGAGTATGAAAATAATGAAGTTGTCTTTTTGCCTGATACGGATAAGGGTCCAGCCAATCAGAAATTAGTTTGTTATCTGACAGGGGTGACTAGAAAATGTGTTTTTCAACTTTGAAAACTGGTGGCCCACTATTGGTACATGGCCCACTATTGGTACACTTACCCTAAATCTCACTTTTTTCCTTTTTCCTCATTAATATTTATAAAATTAGAACAACTATGCTAAATGTAGTCTTCTGACACCTTTTGTGAGAACTTTTAATGGTTGTTTATAATCACATTTACAATTGGAGATGAATTGTTTGTAAACTTTTAAGTTGTTTTATGGGATTTGTATGGAAGAAAGTTCTAGTAAATGAATACCAGAAGTTCAATTGCAAACAGATCGCATTGTGAGATATTCTAATGAGTTAATACTTAAATACTAAAGTAACATATATCGGTTTTACAGGGTACCAAAAAATAACTCGGATTAAACTCTAACTGGAAAATAAGCACTACTAAATTCCATAATTAAAATTTTATTTGTTTGTTCATGAAAAATAAATTTCGGACCTCATTGATAAAGATTTTAAAGTTTTGTAAGTATGCTGTCCCAGCAAAACCCGTTCCTAATATTAGATGTTGAGGACATGAGGCAATGAGAATACATTGGTACTGGAAGTTTCAAGTTACAGAGTGTCGATTGACGCGAAATATTTCTAATACCTTGGCCATAACAGGGATGTACTAAACCGTAGTAAAAGTCGCGCAGTAAGCATTTTGAGCAAGCGCAAACAAATCATAAAGTGAAATGTATGAATTCCAAAAAATATGTCGACAAAAAAAAAAAAAAAAAAAAAAAAAAAAAAAAAAAAAACATGTCGTCAATGAGATAAAAATCAATCGGCAGACGGTTTGAAAAAATTTAACCGTTTCTTTGATGCAGATCTTAAAAACTGAAACAGTATCAGAACCTTACGATGGGAACAAAAAGGCAATTAAATATGGTAAACTCAATGAAGCGGACCACACATGATCGACTTCAAAAATCTTTTTACATTTTCTTGCAGTGAAGCTGCTCCAGAATTGACACAACAGAGGAATTTAATATAAGGACATCCTTGAAGCATTGTCGGATCGGTAAATGTTTAGGATGAGATTTGTTCAACTGACAAATCACTATTTGCGTTTTTTAACGAAGACGTCCAGATAGACCCCAAAACGCACCTTCAATTTTTTTTGTTTGTTCAGTTTGTACTGAGTAGTGGATAGTAAAAATTGACGGCTAAAGGAGGACTATGTTGTAGAACTTTTACATTTCAGCAATCTGATTTTTTAAAAAACAACGCCTGACTATAGTTAAGGCGGCCCGGGACACATTTTAAAATAATTTTGATTTATTGAGTTAAAATTTTGAATTCTTTTGTGATGGTTAATCATATCATTTGTAAATAAAATCACATTAAATTTTCTCATATTTGTTTTTTATTAAAAAAAGTGTGGTAATTTAAAATCATTATAATTCGAATATTATTCGTAGAATTTCATTTACATCAACATCATTTTCATCAACAAAAATATATAAACGTTGATTTTGATTCAGCATTTTTAAAAACATTAATGTAAATAAAAATTGAAAATATTTAAAGTAAACTTAAAAAAATGCAAATAAAAAAATCCTATTTTTTAAATTATATATTTTTTAATTTGTTGAAACAAAGTTGAAGTAAAACAATTGAAAAAGACACGTCCCAAGTTTGAACCATTTATCTTTAACGCTTCTTGACTTATAACAATTTAAATAAGATAAATGATGAAAAAACCCATCATGGAAAAAAAAATCACAAAAAGTCGTTTTGCTTGAAAGCTAGATTTTGAAAACCAACCAAAAAGAAAAAAAAATATTTTCTGTTCTAATTAAGATAGAAACATGATTTAAACGTCATTATAGGAAGAAAACAAAAACAAATAAATTTTTAATGCAATAAAATATTTTTAGGAAATTTGAAGGTTTTTGTGTCCCGGACCCTCTTAAATTATCCCAGATAGGACACTCATATCGTAATCCATACAATCGCTATGATCAGTGGCGCCAACTTATATGAGCCCGTGGGGCAAAAACCCATCGAATAATTTCATTTTTCCCACTCATCCAATTTCAATCGATTTAATTAGTTCTTTATTTATTTAATCACTGAAATGATATCTGGTTTTATTGACGTTCGCAAAAATATTTTGTTTGAAAAATATTACGGTCAATTAAACTTACAGAAGTGGTATATTTAAATTTCTTTCAAAAATAATTTCAATCAAAATTTCCCATTTATTTTAATACCTTGAATTGATAAATAAAGCAGTTAGGTGACTAAACTTCTTGAGATTTAGTCTTTTGCGCATTAAATAGCAATATTTATGTCATTCACCAAAATTTCGATCTAAATGTTGAGTATTTATAAAGAAGATCGTGTGAGAATATAATTTTATAAAGTTATTTCTTTAAGTATGATAATTTTATATTTTGTTTAAAAGAATCATAATTTAATTTCCAACTTTCGCCTTCAGTCATTCGTTCTTCCCCCGTCTCTGTCTCCTCATCAAGCTTGCCAGTTTGGTCTCTAATTTTATTCAGAAAATTCAAATTTGTAATAGAAATTAAAAATAGTATTTTTTGATGTATTTAATGACAGAAATTTTGAGATTATTTAAGGTAAACATTATTCTTACAAAAGAAAAAATTAAATTTCAAATTTCGATCTAAAAGTTGAGGCCAAACTGGTAACCCTGATCTACACACACACACACAGTAGAGGGGAAAGGAGGGGGGATTGTATGTGTTATTTTACTCAAACATTTTTAGGCCCACTCAATATTTTTCAAAAGTTGGCGCTATGATTATGATTAGCGTCAAGAGACAATGTCATAGCCAATGGGGAGATCACCAGGGTTTAATCCCCCCCCCCCCTCCGAAATTTTTGCAAGGATGATTATAAATAGGCCATTAACTATCAGGCAAGACACCCAAAATTCAAAAATAAATTACAGTCAAGACTCAAAAATCAAAAGTCAACGCTAGAATATCTTTATAATTGATTCCGTTGATATCTTGAAAAGATAAATTCAGTTTCTAAAAAATTTCTAAAGATCATACGATTTTTTTAGACTGGGACTTTGTAAAAGCAGAATCATAACTTTGTTAAAATAAAATGTTTGCAACATCCCTATACAAATCGTCGGACTTGTTTAGTTCAAATTCTTGAAAAATGTAATGGCAGTCATTTTAAATATTCACATAGTTGTTTAGACATAACATTACTGGGAAGACATTTTTGGCAATAAATCATTCGAAAATATGTAAAAAATATCAAAAACTAATTTGGCTCATTATAACACCAACACCATTACATCACCTAAGATTATAATTTTATTTGCAATTGACAAGGCTTAAAGTTTCTTTTGAAATTATATTTAATTTAACCATTTGAATTCACAATAAAACTTATTTTAAACTCTTCACACTAGCTTCTATTTAATTAGTAAAAAAAAAATAATAATAATAATAATAAAATAAAATAAGTCAAGATTAAAATTCATGGACCCAAATCTCCCTCCGAATTATTTTTCTAGCTACAGCTTTGTCAAGAGAGCAGGTCGGAAGTGCAAGTGAGTATATATCAATGATCTAGTTTGGTATGACCTCCCTTTCATTGAGATTAATTAAAATCGGAAGAGCTATTTCTCAACCAAGAAACGATATAATCACAAATGGAGTTCGCTTTGGAAGCCGTCTCTTGAAACCCGGATGCTTCGATGTCGAATCAGAGGCATTTTGCCCTAAGTGAAGCAGTGAATGTTAAATTAATCTGCAATTTATTCGTTTGCACTTGTTTCATCTGTATTATGCAGTAGTCCCTTGTGTTTGAAATAATTTTACTGTTTATATAAAAAAAAATACTGATTTTTACGATAATGATGTGTTTTCAGTTGCTAATTGTAAGCTTGTTATTATATTTCTTTTTAAGTAAAATTATTGTTATTTTCTTTAGAGCCGCTCTAAAAGTATCTGAAGGCATAGCTTTAGAGAGAGAGAATTTGGTTCTAGAATTACAACAGCTGAAGTAAGAATTTATACGCGTGAATTTTTTGTATTAATTTTGAATTATCATATCATAAAATCCTTTCAAGGAACAGTTACAGATATTTAAAAGTTGTAATCAACATTATAGATGGTTGTCTGCTAATTTTTATGTAAAAATGCATCTCATTCCATCTGAGAAATTTCAGTGGGTTATTAAATTTATGATGTCTCTGTAGAACCTAGCAAAGATATACACTCAAACACAAACTTCTGTCTTTATTAAGGGGCTATTTTAGTCAAGTGAAAAGATTATTTCGCTAATGCTAATCCTATGGAAAAAATCTATAAAGATATCTCGGTTGCATTTCAATATTTTTAATTTTTTTTTTTTTTTTTTTTTTTTTTGCATTCGATAACTAAGATTGATCTGAATGCAGGCCGTTTTTTTACTTTTTCGATTTTGGTTGCAGATATTTTTTATGAGGGTGCTTTCGTTTTCCAAACCGGTTCCGAAAAAAAAAGCGTCCTCATAAAAAAGAAAAAAAAAAAAAATCTGTAAACAAAATCGAAAATGTAAAATACGGCCGACATACAGATCAATCTCAGCCATCAATACAAAAAAAAAAAAAAAAAAAAAAAAAAAAAGTATTAAAATACAACCGAGAAAATGGTCTTTATAAGTTTCTTCTATAGAATAAGAATTAGCAAACGGGTATTTGAATGAAATAGCCTCTTAATATAGATTTATTTAATTTTAGGAGCACTGGGAATAAACCAGCTTATTACTCTCCAAAAGTATAGCCCTGTTACGTGCCATTGGTGTGCGCAGCATGTGGTCAAACGAATAGAATCCATGAAATTTAAGTCTTCAAACTCACTACTTTATCAACTGGGCTATCACTGCTTATTTTTCCAATATGTTCATTGAAATTATATACATTTTACAAAAAGTAAATTTTCTCACTTTCATTAAAAATATTCTATTAAATTTTACTATCTGAGAGAAGTCCGTAACTCTATTTTTTGTTTTATTATTTGCTATTTAAAAAAATATTCCATCCACTTATTTTACTCATATTCATTTCTATCTCAAATGTATACATTAGTATTTTATTTCTTTTTAAAAATTTATTGTAAAAAACATCTCACTTATGATTATTTTATTTCAAGGTCTTTTCTTTTTGTATTTCAGCAGTAAGAGCTTACATGAGTCACTGAAAAAGACCCGGATGATAATGTTAAGTCTATGGTGGCGTTATTTTCAAATATCTCACTCAAATTTTAATATTTTTGCACTTTTTTTTTTAAGTTTTTAATTTTTTGATTCCAAAAGTTAAAGTAATTAAAAAAAATAATCTGAAACCAAAATTGAAAAGGTTAAAACTTGCCATCCCTCAGCTATCCTGTGCAAAAAATTCATTCAAAAATATTAAAATTTGAGCAAAATATTTGAAAATAACGCACCCATAGACTTAACACGATCATTCGAGTCTTTTTGAGTGACTAATGTGGGCCCTTAAATGCTGTATGAATTCTATTAAAATTATCTATTCTATTATACTAATTTTATTAAATTTTTTTTCGTTATTTTTTCTAAAAGCAAAATTTGCGTGCTTTGGGGTAAAAGCCGTTTTGCTTGATTTGTCTTCCGCGGTTAAAAGTAGAATCGCTATTTGTTCGTCATTCTCATAGGCTAGTCGATATAGCTGCATTACCGTAAAAGCCATACCGAAAATAGGTACTTATTGATAAAAGCAGATTTAGGATTCAGTAGCTTAGATTTTATGTTTTCAGAGTTGTTATCAAAACTCATGATGTCACTAGGAAGGGATACCCTCAGAAAAATAGAGAAAAGCTTATTTAACATAATTTAAAATGTAGCTTTGATGGATAGTTACTATAAGATTAAGCGGTAAAAGTCGGAATATTCGTTTATCTTTCTTGCTAATGCTTTAAACTTGTACTATATTCTACAGACTTATTAAAGATGTTTGAGCACATTTCCCGACGAAAGCAGAAAAACCGGTCGAAAAGCAGAAGAAAAACGGGTGATTACGTCATCGAAATAGCTTAGAACTGAATAAATAATTTAATTATCATAAAATGGAAAAAATAAGTTCGACTCGAAATCGCTGCCATAGTCAGGCATTCCAATTTTATATATTTCTGTTAAAAAATGAATTTGTAAATGTGTCGAAACGTTTTGCGCTTGTTGAGCGGAGCAGTTAAGAACACCCTTAATCATCAGAATTCAGATGTAGAGTGATTAGAGACGTTCCTCAACAACTGACAACAAACTCCACCGGTGACGTGGATTATTTTAGCAGATCAAAAAACGTACAAAATCTCGGTTCCAAGGCAGTATAACATGCTTTTATTCTATAAAAGCATAGGAACGCAGATCCAAAGTTAACTTCAAATGAACCAACTGGATTCAAAAATGACTTTTACCAAGGAATGCATGCAGTTCCACAACCAATAGGGACTGAGTGGAGGCACGATAGAGCTCATCAGTGGTGACGTCACAACTCCAGAAATTGGATCAAATCAAACCATAGAGTTCAGAAAAAATAGAGATGAAATGTGTTGTTTTATCGGAAAGCTAAAAATTCAACCCTGAAACTGATTTAAACAAGTTACAATTCGGCCCAAACACTTGCGAATCGCTTTTAAAACTTTACCCAGTTCAATGAATTCAGCCTTTGAACGATGTCTGATTTCATATTGAAAGCTTTTTTGATAGTATATAGTGCACCTCTAGCACATTCTAAACTCTCTCGGTTTCTATTGACCCAGTTACCATGGAAATGCGGGGTTCAGTTGTTTGTGACGTCACACTGATGAGCTCTATATGGAAAGAATTCCACAAGCGGCTAACGGAATGATTTCGATGCAATAAAGCCATGACAGACAGGTGCGCGGGAAACGCAATGAATGCTGGATTATCGAATAATATTTTTAATAAAAATAAAAAATGGTATTAAGAAAAAATATCAAGCCTTAAATTGTAACAGAATAAAATGATTTTGTGGGTTTTTAGGACGAGTGTTACTTTTAATAGATTGAGGTTTTTTAGAATAAGAAATAAAAGAATACGATAATTAAAGGCATGGAATTAAAGATTAATTGAGATATTACAATTACTAAAAGACAGAGGTTAAATGTAGATATTATAAGAATTTGAAATGATTTAATTAAGGTAAGAAAACGAAAAAAATATTTTACACACTCTCTCTCATACACACACACACACATATATATATGGGTGAAAATGTATTTGGTAGGGATTTGCTTTTACAATTTTAAAACACAAATACTGTGATAATGTTTTATAAACTACCAAAAACCTTCAAACCCACCACTTTTATAATAATATGCTCTACTGTCTAAAAATTCATGTGTAGAACTAAGCTATAATAATAAAGACGTTATCTTCAACAAAAAGATAGACTTATTTATGTATCTTTTTTCTAGGGAAATGAACAAACAGTTGTTAGATGAAAACGATGAATTAGTTCAAACAGCTGCACAATTAGTTCCTGCACGCAAATCCATCGAAAAAATGGTATGCATTTGTTCTTATTCAAGGTCTCTTTTCTCAGAACAAAACCTTCTATTTTATGTCGCAATCACGATTTTTTCATCCTCAAAAATAGTCTCAGATAAGAAGCTTAAATTCTGAATAAATGAAAAGTTTTTTGTATTCATAGCAAATTACTGCGATGGTAAACATTATTAAGATGATAGAGTAAAATATTTGTATTTTTGCGAAGATAGACGACTGAGAAATGTAAGCAGATCAGATAAATTATATTTAACAGCTTGTAATAAATACTGTTAAAAAAAAGAACCATTAAAGTCATCAATGATATGGAATACTGACATATATAATAAAGAAAAAATAATAATAAAAAAATATTTTGCATCTATTAAGCTGGTTTTTAGGAGTTCAAATAAAACAGTGTTAGTCTAAAATATCGACAAACTCATATGTAAAGATGCCAATTTGTACGGATTTTTCGCCAAAATTTAGCAGAAAATTTCAGCTAAAACAATCGCCGAAATCTAACGATTTCCAACGATGAAACAAGATAAAAAATGTTATTCAATTTTAGTGGTAGGAAGAATCCGTACAAATTGGCAGCTATGTATATGTAAATCAAATCTGTACATACTTGTCTTACGATATGAGCGATCATATAGCAATACAAGGAAACGAAAATAAGATTTTTGTAAAGTACAGGCCGATTATATCCAAATATCCACTTTCAAAAAGCTATAAGAAAAGAACCTCTGTCAGAATGACCTGAAATTTGACTTGAATACGCAAAGAAGGGGGAAATGGTATGATGTAAAAAAGAGGGGTTCAAAATTTTAGCAAGAGATAGCAACAGATTTATTTTGCATATTACTTATCATAATATGCAAAAGAAAAAAAGTGTCATGCGTTCTACACATTGCATTTGTTATAAAAACGCAGAAAAAAGTCTTCGAAGTCGTTTATGTTATATTACGCTTTCCATGACTCTCTCAATAAAGTCACGCTTAGCTTGTGAAGCTGTTTTACAAGAAAGGTGACTGTGCGGCGAAAGTTTTGAAGAAGTTGCGGACAGAAAAGGGTATGGAAAAAAGCTGTGGTCCGTTGTTTATTGATGGTCTGAGATAAAATTATTAGAAAATTCTAAGATACAGCTTTATTTCAAGGAAAATTTGGCATAGGGAGGAAGCCAGTTGCTTTGACGACAATTGAAGATGTGACCACAACATTTCCCACAAGATGAGAAACGGTATGGGAAGATGTAGTTTAAAGAAAATTGCTCTGTCGTTTGATATGCCTGTGAGCGCGTGTATAAAGTTTTACAAAACTGCCAGCATTGCTGTCCACTCAAAATTACTCATGTTAAAACTGTTCAGTATTTGCATCATTTCGACCTGCTAACACGACAAATTTTTGTTCTAGAATTTCTTGCTCGTATGGGAGTGGACATTGGATGGACATGGAACATTTTACGGAAAGACGAAGTCTATTACTATTTACAGAGATATGTCATTGCTCGGACTTGCAGAATATGACAACAGTAAATCCATTTAGGTTGAACCAATACCTCTTCACTCTGCAAAGATAACTGTGTGGTACTGGTTTACCGCACCGTTTATCGTAGGGCCATTCCTTATCGAGCAGGTAGATCCAGTGGGTCTTGACACCTGTACCGTCAATAAAAAAAAAAAAAAGATATGAGACTGTTTTGCAACACTCGTGTCATTCTAGAACTTCAACAGCGTGCATGTGGTTGGTAGTATAATTTTTAGGCACGATGGTGTTCCTCCACACATTGCAAATTCAGTGAAGCAGCTAGCCGTACATGCATTTCGGAAATGATATAATTATCAATCGTCATTTCTCAATAGTCTGGCTGCAAGATCAGCTGGTCTTAAATATTGTGATTTCCGGCCGTGGTATTATCAGAAAAATGTTGTATTCAATGGTCCAATCGCCAACGTAGCTGAAATTAAAGACACGCATTCACAACGGCACCATTCATACATTCTAATCTGTTTCGAATATGCTGTATTATCGGCTGTAATTATGTCAGAAAACGGTGGAGATCATACTGAACATTTCATCAGAAAGTTTGGCGACAGTTGAAATCCGATTTTATTGTTGCTTTTTCTGCGGATTTTGGACTCGGGATAATTATATGCCTATTTCTTTCATCCGATAGAGCAACTAATAATGAGCTTTCCATTAAGAGAGTTCCTCAACTACTGAACGACTTGAAATAATTATTTTAGTCAAAATACCGATACAGTCGTGCACATTGAACAATACCTGGAACTCACGTAATAGCCATTGAGATTTCAGTGCCATTGATAGACGATCCCAATTACGTCATGACTTTTAAAACGGCACTCTCTTAAAAAGTCAGCCACAAAATAGCTCAAGTTGAGCTGAAATCCACTCATCTCAATGTTGAAAGGCAGCTTCTCAAAAAAGAGTTGAAATAACTCGAGTTTTAACCAATTTAAATGAAGTTGAGCTATTTAAATAACCAATTTAGATCAAGAAGATTTAATCGTTTGAAAAACAACTCTTTTATGATCGAAAAAATTACAGCTCTTTCATGAGAAGCCAAATCAGCTCTTTCATTTTCAGAGTGCATATTACCATAATTTCGATATATTTTTTTTCTTTTGTAAACAACAGCATTTTTTTAATGTACATTTTGATAAAATTTTAAATCATTCTGACCAATGATTCATTATTTGAACACTGAACTTTGAATTATAATCACTCTTTACAGCGTAGATAAAAAAAAAAAAAAAATTGTATCTCCAAATCATGTCTGATAATATAGTATGGCCAGCCTGTTAAATTATACAGGTCGTACCATAAACCTTACCGCTGTTTATAATATTAATCCTGATAAATTGTAAGCGACGATTCGATAGCTTCTCTTACTACAAAAATGATTTGAAATGTTGTATATGTTACAGGCCAAACCCGATTTTAGGCCAAACTAGTTTGGCCTAGGCCAAATCGGTCTATCCTAACGCCCATCGGATAAACTAGTTTTTCCTAGGCCAAACCGGTTTATCCTAACGCCCATCGGACAAACTAGTTTTTCCTAGGCCAAACTAGTCTATCCTAAGGCCCATAGGACAAACTAGTTTTTCCTAGGCCAAACTAGTTTGGCCTAACTCTTATAGGATAATCTAGTTTAGCCTGCTGTTTGTTGGTCTGAACTAGTTTATCCTAGGCCGATCTAGATTATCCTAGGCCAATTCAATTTGGCGTGATTTTATTGAATTCAATGACCGCCTCAGCGCCAACGTGCTAGTTTGTCCTAGGCTGATCTAGTTTATCCTAGGCCAATGTATTTTACGTGTTTTTAGCTCACAGGCGTTAAAGCCTGAGAAATAATGGGCTCGCAAGTTCTGTATGTACGCATGTATGTATACATGTATGTACGTAACACGATAACTCTTGATAGAAACAATGTAATTTGACGTGTTATTATCTCATCAGACTACCAAAGCCTGACAAATAATGTGCCCGTGGATTCTGTATCTATGTATGTACGTAAGTACGTAACGCAAAAATTCTTGATAGAAATACCCGATTTGCATCAAACTTTCAATATAGGTTTATTCTTATGAGGAGTTTTTCTGTTTAATTTTGGGAGGTCATTGGAGAATAATAAGGGTGAGGAAGATCGAGAGGCTGATTCGCCCCTTCCCTTAAATCAAATAAATGGGTTTCCATGCATCATTGGCATATTTTATAATAAAAAAAATAGATATAGAAGCATTCTGATGAGGCGCCTACATGATTAGTTGTGGATGTTCATTGTTTAAGTATAAAGAGAGAGAGAAATATAGGTAACGCCCCATAATTTATGTAAATGCTTTTTTCAAGCAGAATTTGCTGATTTGCTTAAATTTTTGAAATAGAGTCGTTCTGGTAAGGTGCTTCCGTTATTAGTTTTGGAAGTTAATTGGTTAAGAACAAATGGAAGAAAGGGGGACTTCCGCCTAATTTTGCCAAATGGGTTTTTCATGCAGAATTAACCGATTTGCTGCAAATCTTCGATTTGTTCATTCTGATGAAGCGCTTCATTGATTAATTTTGGTGGTTCTTTGGTTAAGTATAAAGGGGAAGCGTACAATTTATTTTCCTTAAATTATATAAATTATATAAATTAGTTATAATACAGAATTATCCAATTTGCTTAAAATTTTGGACATGAATTCATTTTGATCAAACGGTTCTTTAATTAATTTTTCTTTTGTTTAAGTATAATGAGGTAGTGGATGATTTATTGCCTTCCTTAAATTAAATAAATGGGTTTTTAAGCAGATTTATCTGATTTGCCGATTAAATTTTGAACATAGTTTTTTCATAAGGCGAATCCCTGAATAGTTTTGTTTAATGATTAAGTACAAAAGGTGGAATGTAGGATTACCCTCCTTAAATCCGATGAATGGTTTTTGAGCAGAATTATCTGATTTGTTTCAAATTTTGGATAATTGTTCTATTTTATAAAGCGTATCTGTGATTAGTTTTGGGGTTCAATGGTTAAGTATAATTAGGGGAAATGGGAAAAAGTAATCTCCTTTACTTGTTTTTTCGAGGGTGATATTTAAAAAAAATGTCTGTAATACACAATTAGTGTAAACAGCCTGTGAATGCAAAGCCATTACTTAAACAGGGCAATATTCTTTTTAATATTAATCCTGACTACTGCTCTCTAATCTTGTGCAAAGTGATTTTGCTATCCCCTCTGTATAATGTATTTTATTTGAAGGGTAGTAGAATACTGTTACAGGTTTGTACGGGCCGGAATTTCGAAGCCCGGTATAAAAATTAAAAGTTCAGCCCGAGCCCTGCCTGTAAAAAAATCAGTGAAAAGGGACTCAGTCCGGCTCGACCTGACCCTACTCAATTTCTGCAAAAAATTCAGATTTTAATTCACATACATTTAAGATTCTTTTAAAGAATACTGCATACATATTTATGGATAAATTTACAATGTATTTTTAAATTACGATGTGTTCGCTAAATGGAAAATACACAATGTATTATTGATTATTTAGATTCTTAGTCCTTCAATATTCAAATAGGAATTCATTAAATAGTTAGAACAAAAGAAAAAAAGGAGTGTTATAAACATCATAACTTTTGAATATGTTTAGTAAAAAGTAGATTTGTAAATATATTTTTCTATCATTCCTTAAGGGTTTTCTCAAATCCAAAAGAGCTACATCCTAACACATTTATTAATTAATTCCTTTTCAGAAATGCATAAGATTAACAGGCATTCTCACTCAGAAAATATGTAATCGAATGGCGTTAACCATTTTTTTCATAAAAGCGATGTATCTTTGAGAAAATACTATTAAAGCTACGTTTTGAATCGAATTTCTAGTTGCGACTTTACGGAAAAGAAAAACTTGACGCCGTGACAAAAATAGCTATATGTCGACAGGTAATTAATTTCTCAAAAAAGGAAAACGCTGTTCGATTCCAAATTATGTTCAGCTGCGATCTGGCTCGAATAATAGTAATAATAAAAGCAAGCTTATCACAGCATGGCCTGAGTCTGCAGAAAGAAAAATAAAAATAAGCAAACACCATGTCCAATGTATCATGTCTCTACGGTGGACATGTTAAATTTCTATATTGATGTTACAAGCAATGACTCTTGGCACATATTTATGCTTATTCTAGTGAAAGATATGTTTTTACCGGCCAAACCCAATTTTGAGCCAAATTATATTAGCCTAGACCTAACTATTTTATCCTAACGCAAATTGGATAAACTAGTTTTCCTATGCCAAACTTATTTCTCTAAATGTCCATAGGATAAACTAGTTTTTCCTATGAAAGTTGGTAATCCTTCACTTTTTCTTTCATACTTAACCATTAAACTCCCCAAAACTATTCAGGGAATAGCTTATCAGAAAGAACATACATCCAAATTTGACGCAAATCCTTAAATTCTGCATCAAAACCATTTATCTAAATTATTGGGGGGTTACCTACATTGCCCTTTGTTTTCCACTTAAACGATAAACATCCACAACTAATCACGGAGGCATCTTGTCAGAATGATCCTATACCTAAAATTTTAAATGAAAACTGATAATTCTGCATGAAAAATCCATTTCTCTGAATTAACAATGGGGTATTAGCCTCCCGTTCACCCCCTCTTAATCTTATCCAATGAATTCCGAAAACTAATCAGAAAAGTACCTTATCAAAATGAAACTAATTCCAAAATTTTAAGCAAATGAAATATTTCTACCGAGAGTTATCGCATTATGTACATATGTACGTACATACGTACAATCATGCGTACATACATGCGTACATACATAAATACAGAACCTGCGAGCTCATTAGTTCTCGGGCTTTGACGCCTGTGAGCTAAAAACATGTAAAATTACATTGGCCTAGGATAAACTAGGTCAGCCTAGGACAAACTAGATCAGCATAGGACAAACTAGAATGTTGGCGCTGAGACGGTCATTGAATTCAATAAAATCACGCCAAATTGAATTGGCCTAGGATAATCTAGATCGGCCTAGGATAAACTAGTTCAGACCAATAAGCAGCAGGCTAAACTAGTTTATCCTATAAGAGTTAGGCCAAACTAGTTTGGCCTAGGAAAAACTAGTTTGTCCTATGGGCCTTAGGATAGACTAGTTTGGCCTAGGAAAAACTAGTTTATCCGATGGGCGTTAGGATAGACCGGTTTGGCCTAGGAAAAACTAGTTTATCCGATGGGCGATAGGATAGACCGGTTTGGCCTAGGCCATTCTAGTTTGGCCTAAAATCGGGTTTGGCCTGCAACATATATACATATTAAAACGACTCTAAAAATAAATTCATGTTAAAATATTTATGAGTCACAATGCACGATTATTTCAAACATTTATATACATATATAATTTCCACATATAAAAATTATGAAAATGTAAGAAATCATCGTTTATAACGCTCAATATGGACACGCACAGTAAAAATCATTGTGATAAAACAATAAATCCGAGAAATATGAAAGAAAATCTTAGAATTTAATTTGACATTTTGGGCGCAAAATTTTTCATCTGGCTTTTTCTTTGTTTTTAATGGCTTCAAAATTGTAGCATCTTAAACTAAAATTCATCCCAGAATCAAAATATCATGTCAGATTTTGCTATTGCTATTGAAATTTTTAAAGTTTGTTTTTATTTCTATAGGGTTTTATGAGCATCTGCATTTTTTCTCTCCCCGTAAATAATTATAGAAAAGATAATCCTCATTTGAATATTATCTTTTTTGCATCAATCTGTGTCAATTTAAATTGTACGTTGATATGCTTTTCTTTACTTTAAATAATCGCCAACTGTACCTTTAAATACGTTATGATCTTGTAAATAAGTTGAATAATAACTATAAGATGGCAATATTTATTGCTATTATTTTATACCAGCAGAGTATTTTTTGATTTCACTTTTCCATTTTTGTGAAATCAACTGAATATTTGTTGATTTTACTTTTCAATTGTTATCACTTTTTCTAAAATTATATTATCTTAAGATCAACGGAATTAAAATGGATATTTTCAAAAATAAATGTATTTACTGAAGATTAAAAAAGGATTTTCCATGTTACACTGATATGATTTTTTCATATGAAATGTGTTGATATTGTAAAGATTTTTTGTTTTATCTTTATTATTTCTAGAAACCAACGACTGTTACTCAACTGGACCTTATTGAAGAAGAATCTATGGAAAAAGTTATACCTAGTAATTCATTTTCAGGTGTGTTTGCATTATTTTCATGATAAAGTCATTACAGTTTTGTTCTAGTCTTTCTGGGTATGATATGCATAGAGGCAAATATTTCTATGTGTGTATCTATATCGAATTATCAGCTGGATTATATGTACATGCTTATAAATTTTCCTATTTAAAATTTGTTCAATATTTTCTAATAATACATGAATTCATAAAATATTACTATCTTTTTTTCATCAGGAACAAAATATATGGATACTTAATTTTTTTTTTCTGTTTAAAATTTACACTATATATTTTCAATAATACATGATTCCCGTGAAATCTTATAAATGTTTTACGTCAAAAAATGAGATACACATGCTTAAAATTTTTCTATTTGAAATCCTTTAATATTTTCTAATAATAAATGAATGTCTGAAATTTTACGAATATTTTTTTTTTCATCAGAAACAAAAATTAAACATAAATAATCCTTTTTTAACGCTTTCCAACGTATAGTTGAAAAGTGTTTAAGAATTTGGTTTGTCTGTCAATGTTCTAATTCGCGTAAATTTTCTCGGATTTCCATGTAATTGATGCGTGTTAATGAGGTTTGATATTGAAAATGAAATATGTGGCATTTATAGTTGATTTACATGAGCACTCAAACTAATTCGGTTACATTACAGTATATGGAGAAAAATCGTTTGCGGTATACTTTCGTGATTTTGCATTATTTCAGACATACTGAAATTGATATATATCATTGAGGTGCATTGCAAGAGGATTACTATTAAATATGATGAGGGTAGCATTAATCATTCAGTTACAGGCACATACAAAAAATCCTGTTACAGTACTATCTATGAGAAATTATTGCTGCAACTGCGTTTCAAACTGTGGTCCGTGCTAGCTATTTTTTTTTTCTCTTTTGGCCTATTATTTGGTACATATAGGTTCTATAGGTCATATACAGAGCAGTACAAAAGAAATCTCGACAATTTTTCCATTTTTGGCTGAAATTGCTTAAAACTGTTCTGAACTGTTCTGTTCAACAAGCACAAAACGTTTTGACACATTTACAAATTTATTTTTTAACTTAAAAATATAAAAATACAGAGCCTGACTATTGAAACGATTTGAAATTGAGCTGAATCTTCCATTTTTTGATCAATAAATTACCAATTGAGTTATAAGCGAATTCGATCCCCTGACAAACTCTTTTTTTTTTTTTTCACCCCCAGTTTGAGTGTTTCTTCTTCCTCGCTCATAAATTCCGTTCAAAACACCAACTTTGACATTATTCCGAGTTCTTCATTTTTTAAATTGTTTTACTTACACGTTGTTTTCTTTTACCTGATTAACGGTTAAGTTTTATTAAAGTGTTCTGAAAATGTTAGAAAATTATTTTTTGTTCTTGCTTGTTTTAAGTTGAACTTTCTATTATTTCTACCTATTAGAGTTTACTTTTAAATTAAAAAATAAATTCGGTTTTCCTTAAATAATACTTTTATTTTAAACTTATTTAAAAAAATTCTGAGAAAATTGCAAGATTTTCATATTTTTTAACCCTTTGTTTACTAGATGGGTCAACGTACCGGAAAAGTACATTCAAAATGATTTTTGTCATGAAAGAAAACTAGTCGTTGGGGGCCACCGTAATACTTACCCATCATGGATATGTATATGAAAATAAAACATGTGAAACTATTTATACAATGCATTGCAATTCATAAACAAAATTTAAATATTGTTAATATACATAGAAATGCTATATTAAAGAACTGCTGATTGCCGATATCGACAAATTATATAAAACGCCAAACTACTCAAGTAGTACCGAACTGCGTAAAAGAAACATCCTTATAACTCCAAAAATAATAACTCTATTAACTAACAATTAACTGCATCGGATTAAGCGTCTCATTTACAATTAAAATATACCTCTGAATTGAAATTTGAATGAAATACAGGGTCATGAAAAATCGAAGAATGTGGAAAACAGGATTACAAATATCTCGGCAACTAATAATCTGATTGACTTCGATCTATATGCAAAATGTGTGTTATTTTATTGCCTTTTATGTCCATTCCTTAGAACAAAAAAATTCGAAAATTTTTATATACCTTTCATCAGAACGAATTTTTCGAGAGTCCGAAAAAAAAGTTCCGGATAATCGAGGTTGCTGATATTAAATAGGGTTCTTCCCATTCTTACATACTAACTACATACAAAATTTCAAGTCTCTATCTCAATTTGTTCGGGAGATAGAGCGTTTACAGACAGACAGACAGACAGACGGACGGCAAATTTTTTTTTTCTAAATATATGTTTTTCGGAATCTCCACTATCTAAAACGTGTAAATCCGTCAAAAAAATTTTTTCGATTTTCAAAACGATTGCAAGACTTACCCTATACTACGTATGATGGGTAAGTAAAAGACTGAAAAACCTGTAAGTATGACTTTTTATAAGAAAGAATAGAACATTCCTGAAAAGTCGCATATTTATAGAATTTTCAGTTTTTATTTATTACTTACGCATCATACGTAGTATAGGGTAAGTCTTGCAATCGTTTTGAAAATCGAAAAAATTTTTTTGACGGATTTACACGTTTTAGATAGTGGAGATTCCGAAAAACATATTTTTAGAAAAAAAATTTTGCCGTCCGTCTGTCTGTCTGTCTGTCTGTAAACGCTCTATCTCCCGAACAAATTGAGATAGAGACTTGAAATTTTGTATGTAGTTAGTATGTAAGAATGGGAAGAACCCTATTTAATATCAGCAACCTCGATTATCCGGAACTTTTTTTTCGGACTCTCGAAAAATTCGTTCTGATGAAAGGTATATAAAAAATTTTGATTTTTTTTTGTTCTAAGAAATGGACGTAAAAGGCAATAAAATAACACACATTTTGCATATAGAACGAAGTCGATCGGATTATTAGTTGCCGAGATATTTGTAATCCTGTTTTCCACATTCTTCGATTTTTTATGACCCTGTATTTCATTCAAATTTCAATTCAGAAGTATATTTTAATTGGAAATGAGACGCTTAATCCGACGCAGTTAATTGTTAGTTAATAGAATTATTATTTTTGGAGTTATAAGGATGTTTCTTTTACGCAGTTCGGTACTACTTGAGTAGTTAGACGTTTTATATAATTTGTCGAAATTGGTACATCAGCAGTTCTTTAATATAGCATTACTATGTATATTAACAATATTTAAATTTTGTTTATGAACTGCAATGCATTGTATAAATAGTTTCACATGTTTTATTTTCATATACATATCCATGATGGGTAAGTATTACGGTGGCCCCCAACGACTAGTTTTTTATGAGCAAAAGTCATTTTGAATGTACTAGTCGGATCCATTAGACCCATCTGGTAGGCAGATGTTAAATTAGTACTTTTTTTCTCAGCCATAAAATAACTATTGTTTCGTTTATTACTAAAAAACTATTGTTCTCAAAAAGTTACAAAATACTTTATTGAAATTCCTCAACTTAAATGTTTTCTTATTAAATTTTAGTTCAATCAGATTTATTGATGATTCTTAAACTGGAAGATTTTTTTGCAGAATTTTCTCTTTTTGCCTTCTGAGTTTAATGCAATAATAATAATAATAATAATAATAATAATAATAATAATAATAATAATAATAAAATAAAAATATATAAATAAAAGTTTTAGAAAATCAGCATTTTTGACAGCTTGTAACTCAAAAAAGAAAAGGGATGTTCGTACATTCTAAGAAATAATTGCGTAAATTTACACATTAAAACAGGTATACTGATTATACAAAAACGATTTGTCTATATGTGAAAAAAAAAAACATTTAAATTGCCAAAAACATGCCCTGGTGTGTCAATTTCAAAATACAAATTTAACTGTATAGCGCATTAAGCGCTGAATTAAATTTTATTAATATCTCCGCTATTTTTTTTTTTTTTCGAATTTTCAAAAAAAAATTATAACGTTCGATTTTATTTAAAGAATTTGATTTGAATCTTTCTTTAATTTGATTAAAATAAATACCTTCCTTTTTATAATTTATTTATTGGAACTATCATCTATGTAAGAATTTCATAATTATAAATTAGCAATTTGAATTTATTAACTAAAGGATATGCTGTTTTGAAAGAAATATAAAAAAAAGAAAGAAAAGCATCACTAACATGAATTTCTATGCTGAATTTTCTGGTAGAAATACTTATACAGCTGAAATCAATATTTAAAAGTAGTTTTTATTTTGTAGTTAGATAGATAGTAGTTTTTCTGTATTTTCTTTCTTCAAAAAGTTTGAATACGGAATCGTCGAATACTGTTCATTTGTAATCTTCTTGTCTCAACCATATAGTAAATCGAATGGAATTACTTTGTCATTTCTAAGATTTTTGTGGTTTTACATAATTTTTATGATTTCCGTCATTACTGATATTATTTTCACGTACCCTCAGGGGCAAGTGTACCATAGTTTTGGAACCGCTGATTTAGTGAATTCCTTTCTGAAAGTAGCATTATTATAAGGAATTTTCCAACAATCTGTCAAACAACTCATTATTTCTATTGTTTCTATGGGGGCCGTCTACAAATGATGTCATTCTTGTAAAAAGGGGGGGGGGGGAGTCGTGAAATTGTGACAGTTTGTGACAAGGGAGTGGGGGAAGGTAAGAAAAAATGTGACGTCAATCATTTTGGTTAAAACAAAACATTAAAAATAAGCAGATTAAATTATGAAGTTATTTTGAAATTAAAGTATTTTGTGTTCATAAAGTAAAGATGAGATTTAAAGCCGAATTCCATTTCAAATTTCCAAATACTACAGTTTCAATGTATCTTTTGTATTAATATATTGGTACAATTGTATATTATTTAAGTTTTTTGCTGTAAACCTTAATCTTATTTTGTACGAAACAAGCACAGTAGACTCCCTCAAATCCGCCCATAATTTACAGATGTAAACAATGAAACATTCAGTTCAGATTTAGAAAGATTTTTTTTTTTTTTTTATCAATTCTATAAATTTAATTTGTATTTTTTGTTATTTTTATTAAATTCTTATGTCTTCATGAAAGAAGAATAAATTTATTTCGGAAAAAAATCAAGATATTGCTAATATAACTGGAAATCACAATATTTTACCAAACATATTTATGTATTAATCAAGCGTTTTTGGTTATTAAGTCTGATTAAACCAGAAATATAGCTTCCTTATTTTAGGATTTTGATGCGAATTAGCAATGTATCTTTATGAGGTCCGTTTCATAGAAAAAATACATCTCATCTTTATAATAAATATTTAATTATACATTATTGATCGTTGCTTTTATTATTTTAATCATTTAAAAAATTATTCAGACTTTTATTATTTTAATATTTTATTATATTATAAGCATTCATTATAGTTTAGATTCATTGTTGATTACATTCAAATTACTGTTAAAAAATGTAAACAAAATCAATGACCAGAAATCCGCAAAATTCTAAAATCCGCGCAACCCATGATCCCAAGTTGTGCGGATTTGAGGGAGTCTACTTTACACGAATCATTTTTATTGTTACGCTCACAAAAGTCATTAAAACACATAGTTAAAGTTTAAAAATAAAGTTTAAAATAAAATGTATAATGCAGTGCTTTGTTTCTGAATTGCAAATATATGTTTATATAATACAGTGCGGCATGTGACAAGAGAGAATAGGGGAGATAAGGTGAAGCGTGACACTTAGTGACAAAGTGAGGGGGGGGGGAGTCGAAAATATTGAAAAAAATGTGTGAGATTATTTATGGACATTCCCATGGTTGTTTTTCATATTTGCCGAAAGTGGTGTTAATTTTGGTTGAAAATTCTGTATGCTATAAACAAAAAACATTTAAATGTTTACAAAAACGTTAACAACCTTCACAAATTTGCATGTTATGCTATCACAAATGTACACAAATGTTAGACAGGATACACATAGTCATTTTCTATTGTGAAATAGATCATTTTAAGCATTTTCAGTTACATCAGTGATCGCTAATAATTTTTTATTATTAAATTTCTTGTTGGCCCCCTAATTTGTTCTACACCTAAATATTCACTAAGAAAATGCAGTCAAACATGTTTTTTAATTCACCGACTTTTCAGCACAATTCGTCCAGAATTTCAGTAGATATTCGACAACAAAAATATCACTATGCTTTAACTTTTGAAGGACAGTTTATTTATTATCTATTGTTTTATTTTTGTCTTTATATTATCTGAGAGCACGGCAGTGCGTCCGGCCAAATTAGTAGAAGCCGTAAGCTACCTCTTCCTGAACCCTTTCGAACTATTTTTTCACCCCTTTATGACTTCTTTTTATGGAGAGATATAGTTTTTTTTTTCTTTTATATACATGTTTGTATGATCAGACTGATCTAGGTTCCACGGTTTCAAATTTCTGCATTTAATAGTTTTCGAAATATTAGATTCTGAAAATAGCACTTTTTTGTAACTCACTCACACAAAGAGGAGTGAGTGACAAAAATGATGATTACATTGATGATCATCAAATAACTAAGGTACTACTAAAAGTAGTTGAATCATGAATTTTCACAAGTAAGTAGGTTTCGTAGCACAATTAACAAAAAAAAAATCTAAAAACACAGAATTTCCGTCTCTAAATCCTTCAAACGTGGGATGTTGATTTGGCTGTATACAGTAACTTAACACGTTCAGTTGGGCCAATGTTGGTCGCCAAAACCCAATTACAGAATTTTGAAGAGGTTACGTGATATCATGCAGAATAAATGCTTTTTCAAAAATGTTGATTAAACAGAAAAAAAAAATTAATTAATATATTTTTCCGATATAGTGTATTTGGCAAAATAGAGAAAAGCCTTGACGAGAAAAGAAATTTGGTAACATATTTTCTGGCAACCTATTTACTGTTTCATATGAATAATTTCTGTATATATATACATAATTTTTTTTTTAGAGACGGCTGAAAGTCTTGTTTTACAAGACAGATTGTTAACTGGAGAACATCCTTTGAGCTTTGCTTCACAGACTAATGAATCGTAAGTTTCTTTTAAAGTTTCTTAAAACAAAGTTCATTTACTTATTAAAAAGTGAAGTAAATTATCATATAAGGTTTTTGGATAGTATATATCAAAAACTTATTAGTAATTATTGATAGTTATAATTTATAATTTATAATTATTAATAATTATTTTAAGTATAAATTTTATGAATAATTGTTTTTAATATGTGAAAGTGAAATGGTCCTTCAGTTTAAAGTTTTCAAAATTATTTATTTAGATTTCATAATAACAATGTGTTCCTGCAACTTCAGATATTTTTGCATGTAAAATGATGCAAAAAAGTTATTTCAAATTTTTGTTTATGTAACATTATAGCGGGGGATCGAATTTTTTAAAGCAATTCAAAGAACTCTGCAGATTTACAACTAAAAAAAAAAACCTTCTTTTTCTCTTACTTATACAGGATTTCAAAAACCTATTAAAATACATATACACATATGTATAAAAAAATTCATTATTTAAATAACAATGATAAAATTTACTTTTTAAAGCTGTGAATATTAAATTATGCATTCTTATACGGAGTATTTAAAAAGTTAACTGCAATTACAAACTTTTTATTTTCACTAACACTGTAATATTTTATTCTGTACTTAAATCTAAAAACATGCCTAGAATCTATTTAAATTAAGTCAATTGATTGCTTTTATAATCATATTCACAAAATTTAGCAAAATTTGCAGAGTTCGTGATTTATATATATATATATAAAATTTACGCAATAATAATGTATTACAAAGACTTTTAGAAGTCATTGCTAAAACATTAAAGAAAGTTTTTCATAAATATTCGAATATTTATAAATTTTCGGTCTCGTTTGTATAGTTGATGGCATATAAAATCCTTCTAAAAATATTCTTATATGAATAATTTCTTGTGCAAATCAACTAACAGCTTACAAAAGTTCTCCAAATATTTAAAATTATTATGTATATATTTAAAAGACCTGGCTGTTTTTTTTTTTTAGTCATCAGCCCTGAATTTTCTACTCAACCGATTTTGATAATTATTTTTTTAAATGAAAGCTATTTATTTGTGGTTGTGCTCATTTTAGCTATTTTTTTATTTATTTCCATTTTTATATTTTATTTTTAATTTTAAATGCTTTTTACGATATTTCTTCAAAATGGTGGCAACTCAGTTTAGCTTTTCTCTCGATAATAAACATTTATTTTCCATTATCACTTTCCACCAGTCAGAACCTTTATTTCGTCAGTGAAAGTGTCCTCGCATTTAAAAGAAAAAAGTTAATTGTTTTCGTAAAATTTAACCACAATAAAATGATTGCGTATAATATGCACTAATTGAGGTAAAAAAATATATTTACTGAGAAATAATATTAATAATGTAAATAAAAAAACAGAAAATAATTTATGATACAAATTAATGTCTAAAGCAAAATAAGAAAAATTCCAAATGAGGAAAATGATGTCATTCATCAACCAGATAAATGGGAATTATTATATTATTACGGATGCCTTTTTCACATTACTAATAACAGTAATTTTTAAAAAACATTTGAAGAGAAAATGACGTCACTATTTAAAACATCGTATTTTTACTCATAATGATATTACATTTCAATATTTCTTTTCATTATGGACACTGAGATTGAGATTTTATTTTCAGATGACTTCAGTAAGTGAAAACAATGTCATAGTAAAAATGAAATTAGTTTTTTTTTTTTTTTTTTTTTTTTTTTTAATAAAATTATTTTTCTGTGAGTGCATATAAAATAAAATTTCTGTATTTTGCCGGCACTCAGATTTCAATTTTAACTGAAGATGTGCGAATATTTGCATGCAAAATTGTAACTGGCAAACTTGACATTAAGTTTGGAAATATATTTATTATATATTGATTCAATAATGTAATTACCTTTGCTTCTTTTTAAAAACCAAATCGATCGGGTCTTTTAAGCATTTCATTCGTCGAATTCGACGGGATTCCACTCGTATTTGTAAAAATTATTTTGATAGCTATATTGGATTAAAGAATCAGTTTTGCACTGTTTAACCCAGTTAAGCACACCTACACACATACATACACACATATGCATATGTATATATATACAATTGTAATTTAAATGCATCTCATAAATATAAAGACACTGATATTTTCGACCATTCAATACTTAAAAGTAGATTTAAGCATATAACGAAAAACATGATCCAAAAAACATTTTACAGTAAATTAAATTATAATTAACTAATTTTAGCTCGAAAATTGATAAATGGAAACACATTTGCTGTCTCATAAACATAAAGACATTTTACTTTTTTTTTTTTTTTTTTTTTTTTTTGAATTACCTTCCAATAATAGATCTATTTTTAGTAATGACAGCAAGTATTCTAGTTGGCATGCTGTTTTTAAAGTTGTGTAAGTATTCTGACTTTATATCAAATCAACTTCTTTCGATTTTTTTTTTTAACTCAAGGATTTTGAAAAACTGTCTTTCAGAAGCATATAAAATGTGAACGAGAATGCTCCAAAATATTTCGACTGGATTTAAAACAGGGCTGTGTACAGACCACACCATGAGATGGACATTGTTATCAGCAGACCAATTTGTGTATTTTGATGTGTGAATTAGTGCAATGTCTTGTTGGTTACAAATAATTCTTACCACCAAGAATTTCAGCAATTGGTAACAAGTGAATATCGAGTACTTATGTATATTCTTTAGGTGTATGTTCATCTTTCAGAAATACAATATCTGTGGCTCCATTAAAAGCGAAGGCACCCCAAGTCATCACAGAACTGCTCCTTTTCTGCCTACTGAAAAGAATTCGTGGTTGATGACTTAAATCGTTCCAATAGGAATTCCAACTACCTGGTCATCAAAGTTAAATCTCTTTTCATCTGAAAAAATGACTTACACCCTTTCGCCCTTCCTATGCATAGATCTTTAGCACAGAGTCGCGTCCGTTCTTTTAGGTTCTTGTTTCAGTAATTGAAATCTGCACATAATGCCGGCAAACAATATTTTTGCTTTCTTTTCTATGACGATGTACTGTGCCTTTTGAGATTATACCTTCAAGTCGTGAAGAAAGTTGTCAGAGTGACATTTTCGGTGACGAAACAAGTTGCATGATTTTGTGATCGAGTCTTTCACTAGATTTTTCAATATGTCAGATCGTTTTCTTGAATTAACCCTTTGCGGGGCAGGGAAAATTCATTGCCTAAGTATTGAAATGAATGACTGACACCGGAAATTGAAAACAGCTTTATTTGTAAACTAGCGGCCTTCGCCCGCTACGCTGGTCAGTTTATCTAAAGAAATCTTGAAGAAGTAGTTAGATAAGGTTCAGACATACATTAAAAAAAAAAAAAAGCAAGTCGATCATTCAAAAAACGTTGGGAAATATCAAATATTTACTGTAATTTTTTAAGAAAAACAAAGTTTCGAAAAAAAAATTAAATCGAAAAAAAAATTACACTGACATATTAATGCAAGGAAATTTTCCCAGAGAGAAAATTCGCCTTGAATACAATATTTCAAATTCTTTTAATTGCTTATAGGCGTTAATGCCAACATAGTGAAAAAAAATTCCATGCTGGGAATCGAACCCGGGCCATCAGTATGGCGCACTGACGTTCTACCGACTAAACCACATGGAACGACAGCCAGCTTGAAACTTTCTCATACTTAAGTAGACTGGCGAAAACATAACGATAGCGCGTTTTAAAATCGCACAGTGACATCTATTGGATTTTATATGTACTAAAAAACGTTATGTACTAAAAAACGTGAGCAGCGCACCTAATAGTTTCTTTTGTTTCTTTTTGTTACTTTTTTGTCTGTTGTCCGATTTTGATGAAACAAAGCCTATACACTGCCCGGGAGTGTGCATTCTTCATTAGTGAAAACCGCATAAAAATCCATTCAGTAGTTACGAAGATAACCTCGAACAAACAGACAGACAGACAGACAGACAGACAAAAAATTCAAAAAAAATTTTTTTGTGTTTCATTGGTTTTCTTTTATCGCCCTGACTCCATTTTTGTCAATTATCTTCAATGTACAGACACACCGGGTCCTACTGTTTTATTATATGTATAGATAAGAAAACGCCATACTTCACGAATTCAATAAACCGTAATTTTCTTTAACAAAATTTCGGTGCGAATGTGGCGTTTGGGAATTAAAATTAAGTGGTATATCTATGAAACCACCGCCCCGCAAGGGGTTAAAATGATAAATTTTTGATAAAACTTTATAAACGACAGTTTATAATTTCTGTTATTCCCATTTTTTTACATATTTTAAAAACTGTTAAACCACTAGCTTTAAATTGGTTTATTATGATTATTTTGTAAATCTCATCTTTAGAAATTTCACTGTTCCTCAGCATCTTTGCAATTGAATCAAGGCAAGCAACTTCTCTCATTCGGGTAACCTTTTATCTACCGCATTATGAATTCATGAACATTTTACATTCTAAAGCATTTTGCATAAATTGTTAAACTAAATTAAGATAATTACATAATCATTTAATAAATGTCTGAAGGATTTTGGAAGGATTGAAGGATTAATTAAATTTGAATTTACAAGGATTTTGTACAACATTTATAACCCTACTCAAATCTTTTATTTTAAATTGTTTTCTTAGGATTTTGTAGAATTATAAAATGTACAAATATGATGTTTTTGCAATATAAATAAAGAAATATTTCCGAATTGAAAAATCCCCATCCTCCTCCATCAGTACCAAGAAAGCTGAAAAGATACAAAGGCAAAATAAATCATCCTTTTAAAAATATTTTTGTTTTGTGTAACCAATAATGCTTTTGGAACAATATAAAGTAATGTATCTGTAACTCATTCTAAACAGTATTACAACAAATTGGCGGATTAAAATAATTTTTAATTTTTTCAAAAATAATCTTTTATATTTCTCTTACATAAATATTCTTTTATATTTCTCTTAAAATGTAATTTTAATGGTACTTATAAGTACCGTCGGTAGATAAAGGGTTAAAGAGCATTTATGCACTTGTGCATTATTTTCGGATGTCCGCATTCGAAAAAAAGTGGCGTATGGAGCAGTTTCAAATTTGTTTCTATATTTATGAGACAGCGTATTATATAAATATTTTTTTTTATTAGAATCAAAATTATTTTATTTAAATTAAAACCCCGATAACAGATTCATTTCATTGTTCTAAAAATGTGGCATAAAATTTAATAACTTATACTGAATTAAAAAGAAAGTAATTTTAAAAACATCTGTGTCTTTAGATTTTTGAGACGCACTGTAGCAAATATATTTGTTTAATATGTTATTCTACAAAAAATATTCCTTTTTTTTTTTCAGATTAAATTACGCAGACTTTGAACCAGGACATCTTTCGGAATACGAAGAAGATGAAACAGAAGACAATATTCGTAACAACCTTAATTTTCCATTGACGAAAGGGCGAAATGATAACAAACATAGGCATGTTTGTATTTTATTGTTTGTATAAGTTAGAATGTTAAATGCTTGTGATTATAAAAAAAAGTATATATTTGACAAAATAAAAAATAATTCACAGTAAAATTTTGATTTGCAATATTTTAAACAAAATCGCATTCCAAATTCAGCTTTATTAACAATAATATACTTTTTATTCACCAGGACTGTTCTGCGCGCATTATCCAGTCCTGTTCAACGTTTGCGTGTATTTCTGTAAGCATAGCACTCATAGTCATGAAGATTTTAACCTTTCTGAGAAAATTTTAAAAGCTTTTATTTATAGCATGCAGAGTTTTTAACCAAATTTAATAGAACTTTCCGAAAACCTAACAAAGAAACGTAGAAATAGTACAGTGTAATTAAAACATTAATATATTGTGTATTTGATGAGATATGGGCATTTGTATGGAATAATTTTTAACTGCGCATTAGTGGAAAATTCTAAAATTTTTATTTCATAATTTGGTGATCAGCTATTTAGGGCAACTTCTATGCAAAAAAAAAAAGGGGGGGGGGGAGTCAAATATTATGAAAACTCAGTAAGATACAATGAGCTGATTGAAAAATTGCGGAAAATCCTTTATAATAAAGTTATTTTTTGGAAATTACCTTTCTCAATTTTTGGAGTATTTGACTGGACTTTATTTTTAATCAACAAAACATGTAAAATTGGAAGTCTATATCAGTTATCCTTAACTTTGGACACGAGTCGTTAATTGTTGATATAACTCCACTATTTAAATTAATATATTAAAATAATGTAGAAAAAATTTTTGTGAAGGCCACAGTATACTCGATTCAATTTTTAATATTTTTATTTTAATTTATTTTACTTTTATTTGTTTATTTATTTGTATTATAACCATAAATAAATTCTTTTTATATTATTTTATTCCGCTGAATTTGATTTTCGCGAAACATAGAATTTTATAATCAATTTTTCACCTATTTCCTGATATAGTTATAAAAAGTACTTACACATGTGTTTCCAGTGACATTACGGCATTTTAATATTTTTAGAACTTTATTATAGATTAATAAATTAGTTTTAAGGCTATTTTCTGTTTGTCGACCATATGTGATGAATAGCCAAATATTCTTCATGGTTACAATATATGAATAGCAACAAACAGTGTTTATTATGCAAAAAACTACGTTCCATAATGTAGGCCAACTGGCTAAGAAATTAAAACAACGAAATATTTTAAACTCTAAAAAGCAGAAAAAATTAATAAAATATAAAGAGTGCTGTTGTTGTTTTATAACGGCTGATTATCTTTATTAGGAATATATGATCGAGGGTTTTTTTTTTTATCTAAGGGAATATAACCCGCATTTACACATGAAAATCCAAGGTCCAAAGAAAACCACGGAAAATTCCGAACGATTAGGTTGACAAGCGCGATTGGGTTCAAACCCAGCACTTCCTGTCCACCGGCTTTGGATTTATAGTTTAAACAAATGTTGTTGTTGTTATGTTTAAATAGTTTAAAAAGGAAAAGAGAAAAAAATTGTTTTTCAAAATGAATTTACTATTTAGTGCTTTCTTTCAAGTGTAAATCAAAATTGTGAATTCCCCATCCCCCTCTAATTGGGGCCTTGGCTAAATAAACGTATTCTAACCTAATTGTTTCGGAAAAATATGAATTGCAATCTTGAAAACAGGTGTGATTTATAAGATAAACATTGAATGCTTATAAAAGAGTGTTTAAAAACAAAACTGTTTTGAGTTTTATACCTGTTTTAACTGCTTGTTTATTCTTTCGAATGTGTATTTTTCATTTTTAGGTATAGCGTGCAAACAAATACAGTTAGTGAAAAATCCACGAATTCTGATAAAACATATATAAAAGAGATTCCCGTTGATGAAGTAAGAATTTATTTCATTATAATTATTATTATTAATATTGTTGTCATTATGATTAGTTTTGAGCCTTTTGAGCCAATAAAGTATTAAAGTTCGAAATATTTGATTCATACTAGTATGTTTGTTTGTATATGAGATCATATCTCACCTATGTACTATATTTCGCTGCTTAAATATTTGTTTCTCTGATAAATTATTTATGTTTTTATTCGGTTTTTTTAAAGCAGTCACTATTAATTTCCTTGTGACCAGCGGCAGATATATGTATCGTTTTAGGATGCACTAGATTTTTGAATTTGAATACTAGTAATTTTCAATAGAAATTTTTGCCTGATGAAATCGGCGATTAAACAAGACAAACAAGCCTAATATTTAAAAGGAATTTTAAGGACACTCGTCGAAAAGGGGTTATATTATAGATAACAGAGTGCCCAAAATATATTTATAGTAATTTTTTTCTCTTTTCTTACTGTATATGATTCTTGACTCTTGACTTCTAATTACATACATTAATCGTAAAAAATCTTTGTATTTAATTTATTGTTTAATCACATTTACCAAAAATAAATATGAGGAATGGTTAAATATTTTCTTTATATGAATTTTTACTTTGAATAAATAGGCTACTTGGAAAAACTTGCAATAATTTATCTCCATAGTGTTTTAGTATAAAAGAATAAAATAATGAAAGAATAACTTAACAAACTTAAATAGGATCGAAAGAATAAAAGAATGAATAGTTTACGCATGTTTGGTGCACTGCATATAAGTCACGTTGAAAATTTAAAGACACAAACATAAAATCTGCAAAAACTGATCAAGAGATCATTGTGTTGCCACGAAATTTGGCACAGAGGTATATTATAATGGGAGAAAGAATATAGCAACATAACAATCGGGAAAAGATTTTAATTATGAATTAAGAAACAAAGTATAACAAAAAATGTTAAATCATGAATCGATAAAACAATTATCTCGGGAAAAGTCTGCCTAATATGGAGTGTGACCACTGTGCACTGCCTTATATAAGCTTCACAATAAGCTCTCACACTGTTTATGAGGATATCAATATACGTTCGTAGCAACAAAGCCCATTCTTCCATAAACAGTGGCTTTTACACGTGGTGGGTCCTGATAGAATGTTAGGCTGTGCAATGGCTCTTCCTGGACTATTCCAAATATGTTCAATAAGAATGGGGTTCATAGAGCTAGAGAGTCAATTCATACTGCGTATGTTCTCTTTTTCTAAGATAATCGTCAGCAATGTGACTTTGTGTGATTTTGCATTATTTTACATATTTATGAAGTCCGGGCCTACAGCACATCAGAACAACCTCACATTGGCTTCAAGGATTCATCCACATAGTGATATGCATTAACGCAGTACCCCCAACGAAGTCGTGCAGTGGTTTATGGCTGTCCAACATTATGCCGCCACAGACAAGGATTCCTTTGCCACCAAATCTGTCGATTTCTTTTACGTAGCAGAGATGATAGCGAGCTCCACGTTCTCTCCAGATGAAGATTCGAAGAAAATTATTCTGTATGATGAATCTCGACTCATCGCTGAAAAAAATAAGCACCATTCTTGTTGTGTCCATGACTGATGTCTTCTGCTCCATAACAACCGGACTCTCCTGTTGGATGTAGTAAAAAGAACACACACGACTAGACGCCGGGTGTTTAGGGATGTTGTGCTTGAAGCGTATGTGAGGTTGTTCTTGGTTTTGTAGGTTCGGACTTCATGTTTATGGGTGATATTGCGAAGCCACACAGAGCTCACATTGTTGATGATTTTCTCGAAGAAGAAAATATTCGCCATATGAATCGAACCTCGAGGTCTTTGAACCTCAGTCCTACATAACCTGTTTGGGACAGTCTATTAAAGTTTAGTTAAATCATTTAGTTAATTTTTTTATTAGTAAATTTTATTAGTAAGAGCCATTACACACCATAATCCCCCTCTCAGGACCAGCCACAAACATTTATTGATATCCTCATAAACAGTATGAGAGTTCGTTGTGAGGCTTGTATAGCAGTGCACAGTAGTCGCACTCCATATTAGACAGACTTTTCTCGAGATAAATGCTTTATCTCAAATTAATGATTTAATACTTTTTGTTCTACCCTGCTATTTGATTCACAATTAAAATATTTTTTCATACAGTTATATTGTTATATTATTTCTCCAATGTAATGTACCTCTGTGCAGTGTTCTCGCTGACATTTGACCAACGTTAGTAATATGGTTAATTAAAAATAAAAAACATCCGCCAAATGAAAAAAGTATTAGCAAAATAAATTCACCGTGTAAAAAAAAAAAAAAAAAAAAAAAAAAAAAAAAAAAAAAACTTTAATATTTTAATGTATTTTCTTTTTTTCAATATGTACTAAAATAATTTAAGTTTTTATAACTGCGATAACGATTGTTATTAATCTAATTTCAACTATCCGCTACAAATATATTAAGTATATATATATATTAAAAAAAAATATGTATATTCATATGTATGAAAAACGAAAAAGAAAAGAAAGAAAGAGCAAAAATTGATCACTAGCACTTTGGCGAATCTAAGCACTTGTTTACTCGCCAAATGAAGAATTTAGTCGCAATTTGGCGCAATGGCGAGCGACAGCGAGAACCCTGCCTCTGTGTCAAATTTCGGGGCAACACAATAAATAGTATATCAGTTTTTACAGATGTTATTTTTGTGACCTTAATTTTGGACATGAGAGCTTAATAACTGGTTTACTCACCAGAACTGTGCTTATTTAAAAGAAAATAAAAACAACTAATCTTGCAATTGGTTTATTATTTTTAAAATTTTTGAAGCGCGAATACGCTGTAATTTATGAATTTAATATTTTTCTGAAATTATTTATGCATTTTTATTTATAGCTCACCTCTCCAAGTCGTGTTTTTAAAGTAGTATTTGTCGGAGATTCTGGCGTAGGAAAAACGAGCATTCTACAAAGATTTTGCACAGACGATTTCAAAGCTACTTTTAATGCTACAGTAGGTGCGTATATGTCGGTGTTTTATTATTTTTTTTTTTTCAGTTATAAAACCTCATCGTGACCCGCAGAACAAAATCCAGAAGCAGATGCGTCTGTAGTCCATTCTCCTAGTACACATATTTTTTCATCTTAATGAAGAATAAGCTGAAATAAAAAATTTTGATCAGAACGATTTTTAAATGAATCAGTATAAATATATATATATATATATTATTCAGAAATGTAAAAAATAATAAACAGTAAGGATCTGCTTCCAGAAGTAATTATTTACCCCCCCCCCCCCTCCAAAAAAAGATAAATTCAAAAAGTTTATTGTTACCTTTTCCATTTCGACTGCTCTGCTCTCTCCTGAACCCCTTTAGTCCTTTTAATGTAGCTTTTGAATAAATGATCACAAAAAGAAAACAGGTTTAAAAATTGTCTTTTACGATGGGTCTCCGTAACGAAAAATTCTTAGTCCCACATCCATCGATGTAATCAGTGGCGGAGCCAAGGAGGAGGTTTTGGGGTTAAAACCCCTCCCAGAGCTAAGAATGATCGCTATAACTGTCGCTTATATGAATCAAAATCAAACTTAATATTTAAATGATTGGCGCATTTAAAAATCCGCCGCTTTATTGAATCAGATTTCATCAATTAAATGACGAAAATTCTACTTAAAATTGTGAAAGTGCATATTGCATGGATTTGTTAACTAAAAATTGATTATTTGAACCAAATCACTTTCCTGAGATGCATTATGCTAAAAAATGATTTCCTGCCCCACAGATGCTCTTTGAGTTTAAGTATTATACAGTGAATATTCTAATTAGTACTGATTCTATTAACCGGCGATTCAAATAACCGGCAATCATTTTTATCAAAAACTCACCCTTCCCTCCTGGATTCTGGCTGCGCCACTGGATGTAATTATATTTAGTTAGTTGAGAAGAATACACTTGCATTATATTTTTTTAAATCATCTTGCAGAAGGGAAATTTTTTTAAACAAATTTGAAATCTTAGGAAGAACAGTCTTCTTTTTACCCTTTCCATGTGATAGCTCATCCAGAATTAAACATAATTAAGGGTATTCTTAAATCAAAAAGGGCAACTTTGTGACACATGCTTTAATTTATTTTTGTTCGGAAATGCATGAAAATAGCAGGTGTTATTATTCAGAAACTGTGTAATTGCACTCAATTTTCTGTTTCTTTAAAAACACAACAGATCTTTCATAACAACCCTTCAAAGTTGACACTTTTGAGCACATTTCCGGACGAAAGCAGAAAAACCGGTCGAAAAGCAGGGGAAAAACGGGTAATCAAGATATCGAAATAGCTTATAACTCGATAGGTAATTTAACTATCATAAAACGGAAAAATAGGTTCAATTCAAAATCGCTTCCATAGTCAGACATTCCAATTTTATTTATTTCTGTTGTGATAATTTAGATTTATCACAGGCTTTTAAAGACATTTTTTCTGAAAAGAGATTTCACTATGGAACTGAAAACACAAAATGACTTTCATTCTCAAAATGAAAAGAGCGGCGATCTAAAAGGATCGCTAGATCATCATCAGATCAGCTGAAAAGACAGGCGGGCGACACTAACTTGAATAGGGGACCACACGAGTTGCACCTTTGTTAGCACGCCGACGCAGAAATGAAAGCGAAAGAGTCCAGACGTCCAGACACATTGTCGCCATGGGTGTGTATTTTCAGGTACGAATGAGAAGACGATGTTACGAATCTCTTAATGAGAAAAGATCATTAAGGTTGATGATTGGTTCGTGACCTTTAGGGGAGGTCTTGGCTGAGACGAAAAAGAGGAAGCCAAGGTTTTTTGGAGGATTCGGATCTCGGAGGGAGAAGAAGGGAGAACAGAGCTCAGGGCTCGGATTTGTTCTCTGAGAAAAGTGGATCAGCTCGGATCGAGAGCTGTAGAGGGTGACGTCACCCAAGTGAGCCGGAAGAGAAGGACTCTCGCTAGGAGAGTGCCGGTGTCAAGTCTCATCTTCGATGTTTTGAGAACGCCGTGTTGCAAATTGGTAGAAACTTTACGTGATTTATAAATCGAACATTCTCTGGACTGAAAGAGAACAGAACTTTGGACTTGGAGTTGGTGGATTAAGATCCTACGTGTTCTAAATTAATTTATGCTGTATATATAATTCAATACAGAGAGCCATTTTTATTGTTACAAATAAATAATTGATTCTCCATTAAATTGCCTGGATTATTTGCCGAGCGGCACTTACGCTACCAACCACTTAGCTTTAATCTATTTGAGGCAAGTTATTACAGCTGGTGGCAGCGGGAGCCACTAGCCCAGGACTATAGTTCGCCGTGCAGTTCCAGAGTTAATCATCGATAGAATCCAGCGCCTAGCTGACGAAGGCACCCAGCCGCCAAGAGAAACACAGCGCCTAGCTGACGAAGGCACCCAGCCGCCAAGAGAAACCCAGCGCCTAGCTGACCAAGGCACCCAGCCGCCAAGAGAAAAACAGCGCCTAGCTGACGAAGGCACCCAGCCGCCAAGAGAAACCCAGCGCCTAGCTGACCAAGGCACCCAGCCGCTAAGAGAAACCCAGCGCCTAGCTGACGAAGGCACCCAGCCGCTAAGAGAAACCCAGCGCCTAGCTGACGAAGGCACCCAGCCATAACCGGAGATACAACACCTAACCGACGAAAGGCCACCCAGCCGCAACCTGCCCGTAGCACCCAACACCCTCCGACGGAAAGATGCCCCAAGAGAGATGCAGACGACGGAAATAGGTAAGCTCATTCATTCTAAATTTTGAGTGGCTCTGTTTCATAATTATTGCACAAAAGTAAATTCAGTAAGGAAATTTATGTACTATGTTTCTATACTTTTATTATTTTAATCTAAAATTAAGAAATTAGTAAAAAGTATTGAAAAAAAAAAATTTCTTCTTTTTTTAATGATAAAAACATTAAATGTTAAATGCATTTTTCCGGACAAAACGGAACAAATTAGAAAGTTTTGAAAGAAAAAAAAAAAAAAAGAGTGTGTTCAACCCTTGTAAAATTGTAAACTCTTGTACAATTGTAAAACTTTTTTTAGCAGCATAAATGTTATGAGGTTAGTCATAAATTTAAATTTCCTTTAAAGGCTTCTAAACAGAGAGGGATATTGTTACCTGTTGATCTAAAATTATTTATGTTTACATTTTTAAAGTGTAGTTTTCGAAAAATCTGAATGCTAAAACTGGCAATATTTTTCTAGAATTAGAAATAAGTACAGGTACTTGTATTGTGGTCGGTTGAAAAAAAAAAAAAAAAAAAAAGTGTTGAATCGGTAAATTGTGTACTTTTCATGTATATATTTTTCATTTCATTCTCATTTATTGTGTTAAATTGTGTAGTAAAGTGTATGTATAGAATTAACATTGCATATATGCTAGGGTAATTTTATAGGTTGTTAGGAAATAAATAGAAATTTCGGTTAGGGCAACTCAGTCTAAAAATGACAATCATTACTGATTTAAAGCAATGTAGAAAAATCGATTTGCAAATGTTAGCAGACGAGTTGGGAATTGATATTGATAAGAGTGATAAAATAGCTGTAATCATACAGAAAATTGAATCAGCTGCAGATTATGATAAAGAGCTTACTTTATCGCAGGCTAATTATATTGTACAAGATAGGGAGGCTAACACAGCCGCACAAAAGGAACAGGAAAAATTAGAGGCAGAAAGAGAAAGGGCGGCGCGGGACAGCGAAGAAAAACAGAGAGAAAGGGAATTTCAATTAGAGCAATTGAGATTAACTCAAAATACGAATAGACGTGAATCTACGTCAAGTAGCGGATCTGAGAGGAGTCAGAAACCCCCTTTAAAAGCGTTAATGCACAAATTCGATCCAGAACGATCAGATATTACTCTGTTTTTAAACCTCTTTGAACGGCAATCCTCTCGAGCAGGCATAGAAACAGAAGAGCTTGTGACTCATCTTTTATCGCTGCTCCCGGCAGATATTGCAGAATTAATTTTGCGCGAGCCCACAGATAAAATCGACGATTTCGCGCACGTGAAATCAATTTTGTTAGCACGCTTTCGGCTAAGTCCTGAAGCGTATCGCCAAAAATTTACAAGGCATTCTCGGATACCAGGCCCCCCTTGGAAGGATATTATTTTCGAGCTAAATAGTTATCTAGAAGGATGGTTAACCGGACTAGAAATTTCAAATTTCGAAGACTTAAAGAAATTATTGGTCACAGACCAAATTAAGCGCCGTACGCCGACTGAATATAAAGAGCATTTTATTGACTCTTGGGCAAATTTCAAAGACCCGTTAGTTCTAGTTAAGTGTTTAGACGAGTTTGAGGCAGTCAAAGGACCCTCGAAAAAAATCTGGAACCAGAGAAATTTTCCCATAAAATCAGAAAAACCGAGACTCGAAGATAAACCGCGTGTTGAGAAATCGGCCGAAACTAAAACGAATTGGAGAGACAAGGATCCCGATAAAGAAAGAAACCGTGTTTTTGAGCAAAAGAGAACAAACAAATGTTTTATTTGCGGAAGTTCTTCGCACTATCGTGCCCAGTGCCCGGAAAAACACAAAAGGGAAAATAACGCCACGTCTGTAGGGCATTTAAATAAAAATCAAGAATTTGAAAAAGGTTTTTCGCCATATTTAAGCAAGGCTCGTATTAACGGGGAGGAAATTACAGTATTACGAGATTCTGGTACGTGTGTCGATGTTATTTCCAGTAAATTTATAAACCACAGTCAATTAGATGGGGAATTTATGTGGATAAAACAACCACTCTTAAATGATGTTCGCTGTTTGCCCACCGCTAATATAACGCTTGAAATTGACGAAATAGGAAGTATCTCGACGAAGGCTATAGTAACTGATAGAGACGTAGATATGTCCTATTATATACTAGGGAATGATACGCAGAAGCTCATCGATGAGAGAAAAAAACGCGAAATCAAAACATTGAACGCAGTAATGACGCGCGCGCAGGCGAAAAAAAGCGAAACTTGCTCCGGGAGTGACGGAGGCGAACAAGAAACCGAAACTAACTCTAGGGAAGGGGAAAACGATTTTACGGAACAGGCAGATCCGGAAAGGTCAGATAACGAGTTTTTACCGATAGCAGGGGAAGACTCAGGAACCGGCTTGTCGAGAATTAAAAGGTCAGAATTCATAACCGAACAAGAGACGGATTCCTCGCTACGAGACATTCGCGAAAAAGCAAAACAAAAGAAATCAAATTTCGAAATTCAAGAGAATTTAATAATGAGGAAAGTAACGGATCATCACGGATTCGAAAGAAAACAGTTAGTTGTCCCAACTAAGTACAGGGAAGCGATACTTAGTGCTTGTCACGAAGGTATAGCGGCTCACATGGGCCAATCAAAAACAAAAGATAAAATATTGAGATATTTTTTCTGGCCTAATATTATTAGGGAAATCGAGGATTTTGTCAAGTCATGCCATGCTTGCCAGGTAGTGGGAAAAGCGGGGGAAACTAAGAAAGCCCCATTAAAATTAGTTCCCATAATTTCAGAAGTATTTTCAAAATTATCGTGCGATCTAGTAGGCCCCTTACCGACGTCAAAAAAAGGGAATAAATATTTACTCACAGCAATATGTGTTTATTCACGTTATCCAGAAGCAATACCGATACCAGATATGCTCTCGGAAACGATCATTGAAGCGATGATCATGATTTTTAGTAGACTTGGTTACCCGTCTAGCATACAAACGGACCTTGGGAGGAGTTTCACTTCGAATTTAACGACAGCTTTCCTAAAAAGGTTTGGGGTAAAACTAAACCATTCAAGTGTATGTCACCCCTCCTCAAACGTTATCGAGAGATGGCACAGGTCAGTAAAAAGGCTTTTAAAAGTGCTATGCGTGGAAAACGGTAGTGACTGGGAAGCTAATCTGCCCCATGCGCTTTTAACTCTTAGGACGGTAACGCATGATTCTACAGGTTTTAGCCCAGCAGAGCTAGTTCATGGAAGAAATCTCCGTACTCCGGAAACCCTACTTTTCGAACAATGGACGGGAGAAAATGACGAGCATGAATTAGTTACTGAGTACGTCTTCAAACTTATCAACCGACTGAAACGCTGTCAGGAGCTAGCGGTCGAAAACATGACAATTACTAGAGATAAACGGAAAATGTGGTATGATAGAAATGCTAAAGAACGAAAATTTCAACCAGGAGACGAAGTGTTAGTTTTAGCAACTAACAAGAAAAACAAAATGTCCGTAGGTTGGATAGGCCCCGGTAGAGTAGAGTCTAAAATTTCTGATACGAATTATATTGTGAGTATACCAGGGAGAAGAGAAAAATCGCAAATCTATCATGTAAATCTATTAAAACCCTACATCACTAGGGTAGGTAAAATAAACATTCTGACAAGAGAATTTAATGAGACAGATGAATCTCAGGATTTGGAGATAGCTTTCCCATTAGCAGATTCAAATAGTTATGACTTTGACGAAGTTATTTGACGGATTTGTTCTCTGAGAAAAGTGGATCAGCTCGGATCGAGAGCTGTAGAGGGTGACGTCACCCAAGTGAGCCGGAAGAGAAGGACTCTCGCTAGGAGAGTGCCGGTGTCAAGTCTCATCTTCGATGTTTTGAGAACGCCGTGTTGCAAATTGGTAGAAACTTTACGTGATTTATAAATCGAACATTCTCTGGACTGAAAGAGAACAGAACTTTGAACTTGGAGTTGGTGGATTAAGATCCTACGTGTTCTAAATTAATTTATGCTGTATATATAATTCAATACAGAGAGCCATTTTTATTGTTACAAATAAATAATTGATTCTCCATTAAATTGCCTGGATTATTTGCCGAGCGGCACTTACGCTACCAACCACTTAGCTTTAATCTATTTGAGACAAGTTATTACACTGTTAAAAAATGACTTTGTAAATGTGTCAAAACGTTTTTCGCTTGTTGAGCGGAGCAGTTAAGAACACCCTTAAAAAAATAGCTACAACAAAATTTGTTATAATCAAATTTCAATAATGTATTTTTAAAATCCGCTATGAGAGAACGTTGATTTGGATCAAAAGAAATCTTTTTGTCGTTTAATGCTACAATAAGTAGATGTATATAGTTTTATCAAAACCTTGTGGCGATTCGCATAACAAAATACAGGAAGGGGCAAAATTTTGTGGGATTTTATGCGTCTGTAGTCCATTGCCTGACGTATTTTTCTTATTTCCCCCCTTCCCCTCCCCTAATGAAGAATATATAAACATGAAATAAGCTGAACTAAAATGATTTCATCTGAACTGAATTTTCCAGGTAAGACAGCTTTTTAACAAATCAATATAAAACAATTCAAAAGTGTCAAAATCAAAAAATAGAAAAAGAGTCCAAAAAATAAATTACCATTGGCTTTCTTTCTGTTCCTTTTTCTTTTCCAAATGAAAAATTTAAACCAGTTTATTATTACCTTTCCCATTTGTGCGCATTGCTCTCTCCCGATATCTGGCTATTACTCCTTTTAACGTAGTTTTTTGAATAGATGATCACAAAAAAAAAAAAAAAAAAAAAAAAAAAAGGGAAAAGAAAACTAAACCAAACATTGTCTTGGACTTTACTAATGAACAATCCTTAGTTCCTCATATTATTTAGTTATTTTCACTTACTTGAGAAGAATAAATTTTTATTGTATTTTTCAAAATCATCAGAGAGAAAGGAAATTTTGTTAAGGGTGTTACTTAAATCAAAAAGGGCAACTTTGTGATATAAGTTCTCTTTTATTTTTGTTCAGAAATGCGTGAAACTAGCAGGTGTCGTTGTTCAGAAACTATCTAATCGCACTCAGTTTTCCGTTTTTCAGATATTAGAAAACAAGCCATCAAATTTGGCGTTTTGTATCGCACTTCTCTTCGAAAGCAGAAACCAGTCTTACAACGGGAGAAAAACACCTGATCATGTGATCGAAATCGCTTATAACTCGATAGGTAATTTAATTATCATAATATGGAAAGCTAAGTTCCATTCGAAATCCTTTCCATAGTCGGGCCTTTTAATTTTGTATCTCTCTGTTAAAAAATGAATTTGTAAATGTGTCAAAACGTTTTGATGTTGTTGAGCAGAGCAATTGAGAACACACCCTTAAGGGGGTAGTAAGGTTAATTCGAGGGAAAAAAAGCATATTTTCTATGATTTTTTGTAAGGATACAATTAATATTTATTTATTTGCATAGTTATAGTATAATTATATGTCATTTAAAGAGTATTCTGTGAAATTTTCATTAAGAAATATTAAAAAATAAGCCAATGACAGCGAATCTTCGAAGACGTCCCAAAAAAAAGTTGATTCGCGGTGAACCGCATAACTCATGACTGGATCAACTGAAATTAAAAACCAAATTGATTTAATTAGTTAATAAGTTTCCTCAGGGAACGCCGTCGAGTTTTTTTTTTTATTATTGATTTTTCAATTTTTTACAAGGCTCGGAAATCAAAATACCGATTTTTCATCAAAAAAATCTGATATTTTGTTTTTTTAAAGTAAGTTAAAATAAAAAAAAATAAATAAACTCGACAGCGTTACCTCGTAATGTATATAAAGAAAGAGTGTGTAAAATTTTAAAAAGATCGGTTCAGTAGATTTTGAGCTACAGAGTTCACCGGCTTTGAAAAAGCGAAGTCTTAGAAAAACACGTTTAAAGTTTCACAGACTTTTTTTTGGCATTTTGCGCTTAAAAAACTCAAAATCACAACACAAAATTACGGCACACGTGTACACACGTGTACGTGTACCTTCGGAAAGGTCCATTATTTTGGCAGTATGCCAGGACAGGTCTTTGAAACCTGGTCAAGCAGTAGCAGCTACTTTGTAGCTGATTGTTGCGGCCACATTCCTCAGTGTGAAATCGGAGGGCGGAGACTTACAAGTGTATATCTCCGTCAGTTTTACTTCAATTGCTTTCAGATTTTCACAGAATAATCTTAAGATGTTGTACATTAATATAATATAATAAAAAAAATGCAAAAAAAAAAAAAAAAAAAAAAAAAAAAAAAAAAAAAAAAAACTTACTACCCCCTTAAGTAAATGTTAAAATACAGGTACTGGTGATTTCCTTTCCCTTCATTCTTCAAATGTGATTGCTCATCTCGAATTCTGTTGCTGAAAATGTGTAATTAAAGGTGCTGATCACTCAGCTTCCGAATTCCCCATGCTATTGTTATGTCTATGGGCGTTTGGTGCATATTTATACTCGAAATGTCTCCTCAGGAAAGTAATATTTTCAACTTTTTTTTTCTGTGTACTCTTCTTTAAACACGTCTCTTTTTTCCTTAGTTTTCAAAATATCTTTAAAAGCAGCGCTTAATTTTACATCGCGTTAAAATTTTACTCCCACTTTGTCAGTTTTTAAAACATAAAATATTAAATTAGGCAAAGGTTTTAGAGATATTTTGAGAACTAAGAAAAAAATGGTCATGCTTTAAGATGGAAACACGGAAGATATTTTGAATATAAAAATGTATCAAACGTCCAAAGACTTAACATTGCGGAGGAGAATTCGACATCTGAATAACTGGCACCCTTAAAATTTAATCTCTACATTAAAGTTTCTTGAAAAAAAAAAAAAAATCCCGCAATATATTTTTTTAACCGTTATGATTGAGCGTTAATTTTGAGAAAAGAAAACTTTTTATGCAACAATGTTATACTTTTGCATAAAATTCTAAAGTATCTAGATTCTAAATCTAAAGGAAAAAGAAAAAACTATACATCATACCTATTCGAAAACTAACGGATTCCTATTCATCTTGGGGCCTGGTAAAACAAGCCCCAGGAACTCCATATATATATGTGTAACTATGTTTTGTATGTGTAAATATGTTTTATAAACAAACAACTTTCTATTTGGGTAAGGTATAGTTAAAACCTTCATTTGATTTATGGATTTTTTTTAAATTAATAAATCTGCAGTCTTAATTTCTATTTTCAGGAATCGATTTCCAGGTAAAAACAATTGTTATAGATGGCGAGAGCATAGCACTTCAACTGTGGGATACAGCTGGACAAGAAAGGTACATGCTCAGGTTTACCTTTAACTAAATATTTTTATAATGTATTCTGAGCGAAAACAAAAATTTTATGTAGGGGAACGTAGCCTAAGATGATTCCTTTAAGGGGAAAATGTATGTAAGAAACATAGCTGTTTAAATAAAACTTTCGCCCTATGCTAGTATTTTTTACACTGTATTGTGCATTTTAAACATATTTCAATAATATTTTAAACTTAAATTGCGTAATAAAATAGTAGATTTTTGAAAAAAGTGTCCAAAGGATCATTTTACCTTCACCAAAGGGCAAAATGATACTTCATTTAAAAATAATTGCAAATTGTTTTTTTAATCGGCAAATTAAAGAATATAAAAATAATTATGACAGTACATAATGAAATAAAGTAATAAGTAATCTTCTCTTTCTATTCGCTATTTTTCGTTTCCAAGCTCTGTTGATTCTTATGACTTCTCATTGAAATGGCACTTTCCATCGATTTCTTTTCTTTTTTTTTCCGAATCACTTGATTCCATTTTCTTTATAAAAGTTGGATAACACGTGGGTACAAAGAGAAATGTTTGGGGGGGGGGGGGGGGCAGTCATACAGCTTCATGATGGCTAGGACCTATGGTACCGAATTTTCTTTAGCTGAAGAAATGCTAATAAAACGATCCACATAACGGATCATTTTACCTGTGAACATAGCCGTGCATTTCATGTCATGTACTTGGATGACGCCGAGAAACATAACAAACTTGGCAAGTTTAATTCATTTTTAAAAACATACTTTATTTAGTCATATAAAGTCATATTCCTGTGCTTGAAAGACTGTATACATAATTAAACATGAAAGTTAATGCCTATCTTATAACAGATCTTATAAAACTCACTTTTTTCAAAGATTTCTCTTCAGGCGCGTAATACTGCGATCGCCTGAATACCGCCATTGTTGCTTCTTCATTTGGCACAACTAGCCTATGTGTTACCCTGTAGAGAGGCGACCTGTCTGGGAGAAAGCATATGTAGATATTTTTGTCCTCTAGGATCATTTTACGCCAGCTTCCCTTATATTCGGCACTCTTTCAAACGTTATAAATATATTTATTATGAAAATTAGAAAATATTACTAATAATAATTAATAATAATAATACATTTTAAAAAATAAGTTCATTCTTTCTTCTGATGTCGCAGTGAGCTTTTTAAGAATATTTTTTAGTATAATATATTCATGCATAACTATTGAAATATTTCTAAAGAATAGAAATCATTAAACAATTCTGGATTTAAACTTTTTTTCTGAGCATTTGCAACAAACTTGGTAAAAAAGGCACAATCCCTTAGTAAACAATGTTACTAGAAATAGCTATAAAATGTAGTTAATAAAATATTTCCATCGCGATAATTTTCTAATTTTTATTTCTTTTGTACAGATTTCGCAGTCTGACTCAGCAGTATTTTCGTAAAGCGGATGGTATTATAATTGTATACGATGTAACAATAGAGACCACATTTAAGAATGTCCGGAATTGGATGTACCTCATACAGGTAAAAATTGGACTTCTTTCTGTAAGACAGGTTCATTATTCTCAATTTGCACGTTTGTTGACATGAATTCTAAATAGATAAATTTAATTTAACGAAGGCAGTTCCGTTAACATTGATGAACACTATTACACTATTTCTACCACGATTTTGTGTATTCCTATACTGTGCATACCTATATCCTTGTGTATACCTATACCCTTGTGTATACCTATTCTATCTTTCGACATATTTGCATTTTAATACAAATAATTGCTAAAACTGTTGAGATTTCTAATTATCAGTTAAATACAGATAATTTGAGCAATATATTTATTCACTGACACGTATTTATTAGAGATTATATAATTAATATTTAATTTTAAATTTATTACACGTTACAAATTCCATAATTTACAAAATAATAGTATACATAAATGTAATCAAATATGTTTTACGTCAACTGGAACAACAACTAAAAATATTATATTCTTAAACATTTTAATAATATTAATTTAACTAATTACTAATTTGATACTTATTTACTAATTTAATACTAATTTCAGTCTGAAGTATAGATATCCAGTTTTTGTGACAAAAACAACAGCAACCATAAAAAACGGCAGTATAGTAAAATTCTTTCCTTATTCAAAACCACAGTTTTTACACTAATGAAAAGAAAATTAATTTGTATTAAACTCACTACCACAATTGGAGAACAACCCGCGTTATTCAATTTTAAAACTAATCACTACAATGATCTACTGCACTAAAATGCAACATGGCGGAAAACAAGCGAATATCAGAGGTATTCAGCAACTCTTGTATTTTCCGTTACAACTGAAATCAGGATTCTCTAATCTGATTGTAGTTGATATGATGCTGTAAAATGTTGTTGATATTTATGTATAAAATTGTTTGAAAATAGAATTTATGAAATCCTTCGAAATTATGAAATCTTTAAGGTGTCAAAAGACACCTCATGGTAGAAATAGATATACAGTAGAACCTCTATTAACCGAGCTTCAATTAATCGAGAATTCTGTTAACCGAGCCGATAACGAAGTCTGATTTCTTTTTGCCAGTGACCCTTGAAAAAGACCACACTTTTTAATTCTCTGTCTATGCTACAGGCTCAACTTCCAACAAACATTGCACCCTGAAAATTCAACAGCGATTCAATTCAATTCTTTGCTTTTTCAATTTGAAAATTCAATGCTTTGATTCCAATGGCCTTGTGGCTCTATCGAACACCAGGTGAAATGTGTTTTTGGACAATTAAATCCTTACTTTGAATGGCGATTTTATACACATTCTCTATTAACCGAGATTTTCCGATATCCCAGGTTCCAGCGATCAGGGGCGTAAATCCCGGGGGGGGTTTGGGGGGTGCAGCACCCCCCCCCCCCCCAGAAGAAATCAGTCGGAAAATTACCAGATCGCTCGGAAAAAGTATCTTTAGTCGGAAAAAAATAATATTAACCTATAAAAACTTATTAATTTTAAAAAAACAGAAATATCATTCGGAAAAATTACAGTTTAATCGGAAAGTCTGAAAAAATAGTATTATGTATTACCCTATAAAAACTTATAAATTAGAAAAATGGAAAAATCAGCCGGAAAAACTCTTGTTCGATTGGGAAAAAATGGCATTAACTTATAAAAACTTATAATTTGGAAAAACTAAAATATCATTCGGAAAACTTTTCGTTTCCATCGGAAAAAAGCATGTTTAGTCGGAAAAAACATTATTACGTATTAACCTATAAAAATTTATAAATTGGAAAAACGGAAAAGTCAATAGGAAAAACTGGTGTTAACCTATAAAAACTTCTAAATTGGAAAAACGAAAATATCATTCGGAAAATGTCCCGTTCCATCGGAAAAGGCATGTTTAGTTGGAAAAAACAGTATTACGTATTAGCCTCTAAAAGCTTATAAATTTCAAAAGCGGAAAAATCAGTCGGAAAATTTCTTGTCCTATCGGAAAAAAATGATATTAACCTATAAAAACTTATAAATTGAAAAAACAAAAATATCATTCGGAAATTTTTCCGTTCCACCAGAAAAGGCATGTTTAGTCGGAAAAAATAATATTATACGTACTACCCCATAAAAAATTATAAATTGGGAAAAAGGAAAAGTCAGACGGAAAAATCCTTGTTCGATCGGAAAAAAAGTATGTTTAGCCGAAAAAAAGGGTATTAATCTATAAATATTTATGAATTGGAGAAATATTTTTGTAGTTTTTAATTAAATAAGAAAAACAAGTTAGATCGAAGAAAACCTATAAAATTTTCTTCTTAGTCGGATTTATTTCCCCTTGTAGTTTCTAATAAGAAAAAAACACGAAGAAAACATAAAATTATTCTTAACCGGAACTAATTAATTTAACTAATTGCTAATTTATTAATTAGTTTAATTTACTAATTAATATAACTTATCAATATACAGGATTTTGTTTTTTTTGATAAAACTATTCAAAAAAATTTTGATTTGTCAAATATTGTGTACTCGGAAACCTCGATATGACGAAAAAAAAAATATATTTATGTACATATTGTAGCAATGTTAATGTTATTTGTAACTGTGGTATTTTGAGTGAAACCTTAATATTCCGATTTTTTTTCTGTGTCTTTTGACTTCGAAATATCGAAATCTACCTGTATTTATTTACTATAGGAAAGTTTTTAGTTTAGTCTCGAAATTTTAAGCTATACTGATTGAAGTGAAGAAACTCCTGTTTTTTTTATCTAAACTTTAAATTTAGTTAGAAATATGTATCACGGAATTTAAATGGTATCCGATGAAAATTCAAAACTGAAATACAAATATTTAATATTTTTCCTTTTCGAAATCTGGATGTTTCCCACTCTATACAAATTTTACCTTTAATTGAAAATAATTATGGTTTTATTTTTTTTCTACTAACTAATATTGTATTTTCTTTTTATTTTATTAAAAAAATATACAATTAAAAATGTGAAACTGTTTTTATTTACCTTTTTACGTAATTTTGGATTGATTTAAAAAAGTGCTTAAGAAATATATATGATATAGGATGAAAATTGAAAATACCCAAATACTTTGAATTTTTATCTCGAAATAATATGAATATTTTACAATATACGAGTATATTTCTCCCAGAAATAATACGTTCGTTTTTTTTTTTTTTTTTTTTTTTTTTCGTTTTTTTTTTTTTTTTTTTTTTTTCCTGAATCAATTGTATTCATTTTTTTTAAATATTTTTATTAATACTATTGCATTTTGTTTAGTCCGAAAAATAAGGGGTAACATCAAGTTGTTACGCTGTTTTAAAGTTTGTCGATAGAAAGAATTAAAACTTATATTAAGAAATCCCGTATTTTTGACAAATTTTTGTCTCTAAAATATTCCTTAAGCAAACAAATAAAAATAATAAAAAAAAAACAGCTAGAGATTTTAACTGACTTCTGAAAAATAGAAAGATGGAACATTTTTTTTTCTCTTCAAAGTAAAGCTTGGGCACCTAGACAACTGGGCGCTGAACTTCCTGTCCTATGTGTCAATTACAAAACAAGCAGCACCTGCATTAACTCTTTGTTTAAACCGTTAGTATTCAAGCTCATAGTACGAAATCATTCAATTACAAAATATTGATGCGAGAATATTTTGGTATTTGGTTAATAATTCAATATTTTTGCATCAGTTATGTCCTCACCTAAATGTAAGAGACAAAAAGTACAATCTGCGTTACGTAATTCCATTTTCGATAATGATTACAGGAACACACATAATAAACAAAAACATGCTGATAAAATTTCAGCCCATATACATATACCGTTTTGGTTTTGCATTGCTGGAGTTCCAAAAAAACCTTTTGAAGTAAGTAAGCTACTTTATTACAGAATATTTTAGATATATAAAATGTGTAAATAACTATTGTTTTCATATTAAATAATAGATTTGTTTATGTTGTTGATTATTGGGGGGAGAGATAAATTATTTATTAACTTGTAAAAATGTACTGCTATTCGATATATATTAACTTTTTTTTAACAGTTAGTATCGCAATTCCCGAACTATTTGCTAAGTTTGTTTCTAACTGGAGATGACAAGCTAGTTATTATTTAAATTTCATGAAGTTATTATTATTTTTAACTAAAATTTTTCTTTCAATATACTTGCTTTCTTTTTTGCCAACCATTTTACAATTCGCAAGTCAATGTATTTAGTATTGTGCATGAAATTAAAACTGTACTATGGATCTTTTTATATTTTATCAATATTATTTCATTAATACTAAGAAAGTTAATTTATTTTTTGAAGTTCAAATGTCAGTATATGTAAAATATTCTATATTTTAAAAACTTTGTTATAGTACCAGATATAATAATTTTGTCTCATTGCATAACAATAATTTGATTATTATTTTATACATAGATTTTTTTTTTTTTTTGTGTGTGTGTGTGTGTGTGTGTGTGTATAGATAAGAAACAAAATTTAATCATTTGAAACTTGCAAATAATTTCGGTCTTGGGAGAAGATAAAAGGGCGCAACTTTTGACTTTAAAGCCAATTGATGATTAAATCGATCTTTCTCTTTTGAAATTTAAAATTTTTTATTGATACTTTTTTTTCTTTTTTTAAAGCCTGGTGTGCCTGTGTGTGTGTGTAGGGGAAAGGGGGTTGTAGAGAAACAAGAATTTTATTTTTGACTTATGCATTTCGTTTTTTTGTTTTGTACAGTAAAACCCCGATAATTCGGATTAAATGGGACCAGACCCAATCCGGATTATCGAAAATCAGGATTATCCGGAGAATTAATAACAAATGAAATCAAATAAAATATATTTACAGAAAATCACCTTTATGTTAAACTTATTGAATATTTACAGACAGTAAAAATGTTTACTTTGCTCAATTCTTCCAAAAAGATTTCAGAAAAAGTTTTTTCTTATTCATAATACCATGATTAAACAAGTTAATGTTATGGAAATTAACCAATCGCTTCAACAAACTTGAAAAAAAAATGACCAAATCGATCCGGATTATCCGGAGATCCGGATTAACGAGGTCCGAATTTGTGGGGTTCTACTGTATTTTGTGCATGTTTTCATACGGCGACAGCAAAACTGTTGGCTCTGTTTAATTGCCTTATTTATTTATTATTATTATTTTAAGAATAATTTGAGTATAATTTTAAAACACAATGAATTCGCACCTGAAAACTTACATACTTTGCTTTAATAATTTGTTATTTATCTATATAATGCATCTAATATATTTATATGATATATCTACTATATATCTTATCTAATGGCTGGGCAACGGCGGGCGGGTCTGCTAGTAGAGATATCTATATATATATATAATATATATATAAATAATAGTTTGTGCTGACTGACTGATAATCAACGTTCGGCCCAAAATATTGACTGTAGAACCATGAAAATTGGAGAGAAAATACTTCTTATGATGTACGTGTCTACTAAGATGGAATTTTTTAAATTACCCCCCCCCCCAAGAGGGACAAGCGGGGGGACGGGGTCAAAAATTTTGGAACAACTTACCATATCTCAGCAAACATTTAAGGTAGGAGCGTGAAATTCCAGAAAATAAATCTACTAAAAATATTATTAAACACATAATCCAACGATTTTCGAAATCCCCCCCCTCAAGGGGTTAAAAGGGGGGGGGTCGAAAAATTTAGGACATTTGGCACATCTCAGCAGTTTTTTTTAATAATAGCATGAAACGACAGAAAATAAAATTATTAAAAACTAATTAAATAAGTGTTTCAGCAATATTTATAAATTTCCACTCCCAAGGGGATTAAAGTGGGGGTGGAAAATTCCATACTTTTTGGACCATGTGGCGTATCATAAGAAAGCCTCTCACTTTTTCACTCAATCACTCTTTCATATTATAAACCTTTCTCCCCTCCCCCTGACCCCCACCAATTTCCCTACTGTGGACAATTTTCGATCTTTTTTTAAACTGTAGCGTTTTATCATTTAAGATCGGATTTTTTTTACAGGGCCCTCCGATAAATATTATTTATGATATATGAAAAATTCACAGTTAGAGGAAGAGTCTACTTTGGGAGGGGAAATATTGGCCTACATCTCTCTTGTGATATATCGTTGGATACCCACTTAGTCCTCACAAATCATCGCTTTTCTAAATTTAGCCGACACCTTTCGTGTGATATATCGTTGGAAAGCCCTGCGACTGCTTATTCATATTATGCACTATCCATGTCCCTCTTGGGTGGTACGATTATTCCATCAGGAGATCGTCTACTAATGGGGAAAATATATTGTTATATAAGACTAATAATAGCATAATATAAGATTATCTCGATACACTAAATCATAGTTATCTTGAGAATTATAATATATATATTAATGTATATATATCTATGAGTATATATATATTAGTCCTCATGTTAGCCATAGTATTCGGAAATTTTCCTTCTTGAAAGTCGGAAATTTATGAGCCTACACCCCCCTACGCGACTAGAGTGGTTTACGCCCCTGCCAGCGATCCCAATTAGCTCGAATAATCGAGGTTGCACTGTACCATAGTATATTTTTATATCAAGAATGAGTTTGAGGAAAATGATATCGCTGAATTAATTTACCATCTATTGTATGTAAAGTCAAAAAATTAATGTTTGAGAAATGATAATATTTAGACAGTAATTTTAAGTTAAAGTCTAAAAAGAGACTTTTGACACTTTTTGGTAGAAATAGTGTTAAGATATGGATTCTGACTTAAGGGTGTTCTTAAATCAAAAAGGGCAACTTTGTGACACATGCTTTAATTTATTTTTGTTCGGAAATGCATGAAAATAGCAGGTGTTGTTATTAAGAAACTGTCTAATTGCACTCAATTTTCAGTTAAAAAAAAAAAAAAAAAAACACAATAGATTTTTTATAACAAGGCTTCAAAGTTGACATTTTCGAGCACATTTCCCGACGAAAGAAAAAAACCAGTCGAAAAGCAGGAGAAAAACAGGTAATCACGTCATCGAAATAGCTTAGAATTAGAACTGGATAGGTAATTTAACTATCATAAAATGGAAAAATAAGTTCAAATCGAAATCGCTTCCATAGTCAGGCATTCCAATTTTATATCTTTCCGTTAAAAAATGAGTTTGTAAATGTGTCAAAAAGTGTTGCGCTTGTTAAGCGGAGCAGTTAAGAACACCCTTAAAAAATTATGAGAAAAAATTAAATGGAACTTTTTGAAGCTGTAGTGCAAGCATCGCTTCATGTGTTTCCCTGTTCTCAGGCATTACAATTCCGCGATTAACATTTTTTTTATTAAAAAAATCTACTAGAATTTTTAAATATTAATCCTCACTTCATTTAATCGCAAGTTGTCTGTGATTAAATAAAACAAAAAATACTATTTGGAAATTGTGGTTCTTTTCTTGAATAACATTTCTTGAACTTTCAAAATAAACAGAGTTGCTAACTTGCTTTGACAACAGAAATTCAAAATATAGACTCTAATTTTTAAATAGTGCTTGTAGCTTAATTTATTCTTAGATATTCCGTGATTAAATAAGACTAATGTTGCTATTCGAAAATCTGGTAGATTTTCTGGATTAAAAATTTTTTTGGTCGTGCAATCCTAGAACTTGGCGGTACTGCCCTTGAGCTCTGAGTATTAGGCCTCAGTGCTGCCATCTGTAATATTTATTATTAGTAAAGTATGTTGTTTGTATGTACAGTGTTATCAGGTATTTCAGTGTTAGATTCAGAGGGTGGTCCGAGGAAGACAATCCCCCCCCCCCCCCCGGAACAACGAAATGTCTTTCCCGGTAAATTTGAGATTTTGGGCTTTCGATGATCAAAAAGTGCAATTTTCTTTCCGAAACTCTATAACAATGGCGGATCTAAGGGGGGGGGGCGATGGGGCGATCGCCCCCCCCCCTTGAGCCCAGTAAAGGGTCTGAAAACGTTGCCGTCTGAAAACACAGAAAAAGGATTGGACTTAAACTCGAGACCGGCGCGGCCCGGGGCGGGCCGCGCCGTTTTTAAGTCACGGACCTGGGTCAGGTCTTTACACTTTCCGAACCGGGGCGGATCGAGCTTACTTTTTCCTGTAGAGCGGGATCGAGCCACACTTTTCTTTTGAGGGCGGGCCTGGCGTGGATTTCGTTCTTCCTTGAGGTAAACGCTCGGTCTAAGATCGAACCAGACCATAAGGGTGGAGAAGCAATGGCGGATCTAAGGGGGGGGAGGGGCAAAGGGCAACCGCCCCCCTTAGATCCGCCGTTAGCGGATTCAAGGAAAATGCGCCTTGAGGGGACCTTGAGGGCGCCTTGAAAATGCGGAGGGGGCGATCCCCCCCCCTTGGGCTAATAAAAGTTTCCTAAAAAAAACATGCATTTTCGCAGGAAATGAATTGAAGCCTAACTCGAGTCCGGGGCGGGCCGCGACTTTTTAATTTCGCGAGGCTCGGGTTGGGTCAGGTCTTCTCGCTTTCAGAACCGAGCAGTATCGTGATCATTATTTTTCTGCAGATTTGGGTCGGGCCCAATGGCGGGTCTGAGGGGACGATCGTTTTCACTTCTTGGGCAATAAACGTTTCCCAAAAATACATGCATCCTTGCAAGAAATGAGTTAGATCCTAACTAGAATTCAGCGCCCCCCCCCCCCCGGGCCGTGCCGTGCCTTTTTAAGTTCCCGAGGCTCGGACTGTGTCTGGTCTTACCGCATTCAGAACTCGGCCGTCATTTATTTGATACTATCAAGATCATCATTTTTGTGCTGATTTGGATTGGGCCTGACTTATTTTTCTTCCAGATCGAGTCTGGCCTGCAGTCATTCTTCTTGGATGTCTGCATTATAGAGATGACACAGATTCAGACTTAGCCCGTGTCCGATACGAAATCGTGATCTGTTTTTATGCTGGTCTACTGATTTGATTCGGATTCATTTTTTCTGAAATCTGAAAATGTTACTTATCGATGAATAGAAATATGTAAAAAACTTTTTTTCCTCTTAAAAATTAGTACTTATTCCTTTTCAAATCAATGTCTTGCTATTTTGATAAAAATGAAAAAGAGGCACAATTTTTTTTATTTTAGTATTTGAATGCTGTTAAAGAATCAAAACAAAAGAAAACAAACAATTAGTGATATCTACATCTGTAGATTTATGTTCAAGCATTGCCGACGACCGCCGATCTGGCGCCTATGAAAAAAGGCGGGAATAATGAATTTGTGTTTAGTTCGATTTTTGTTTGTGGCAGAGATTGTTTTGCAATTGGATCTTTTATTATTATTATTTAGGCATGTAACGCGAAAAGAATATTTTCTTTTGATTTTGTTTTGCGGTTACCGAATAATTTAAATTTCTAGTGTATGCAACGTATACAAGTCGTAATTGCTTTTCATATGGAAATAACTGTAGTAATTATCATTTCTTTTGGGATCTCTGCTGATGCCGTAGCGGTAAGTAAATGTATTTACCATATTCTTGCAATCGAGTAGTGTTTCCTCTGTTCCTAAAAAAGTGTTGAACTTTAAAATTTTTAATTTGAGGTTATTTTTTGGGTCATGCTATAACGAAGGCTTGTTATGAAGAATGAAATGGTTATAGTTAAAAATGTGCATTTTTTACAGAAAATTTAAAAATGTTGTTCGATTTGACAGATAATAGACAGTATTTTCTACAGGTTCCATGCATTTATTCATGAAACACACTTCATTAACATGTCCATTGTCCATAATATTTTTTTACTAAAACAGAGTCCTTTTATGCGTAAAGTATATTTTTATTTTACATCAAACTGTTCTTTTGATAATATTGAATTTAATGTTTCGTTTAACAGCCTTTTTTTAATATAAAAAATAGCTTTAAAATTATAATTACTTTTGGAACATTTTTTATTAGTATTATGCAATTTTTTCTACTGTATAATTTCATTTTCGGGTTTTGCTCTTGATGCCGCAAAATGTTTCTGCCTCAGGCGGGACCAGGCTGTGGAATAATAGCCCAAATTTATCTCTAGTCCGCACTGACCAAAATTTCCCTGGTCGGGGTTCGGCTCGGAATGAAAGTTAAATTTCGGTCCGTGTCCGACCCAGCCTAGACGTATACATGTGCCCGGGCCTGTCCGAGTCGGCGAAATGGGTCTGAATTTTCTAACGGGCCAACAAAATTTGCATAATTTTTCCAAGAGGCCGGGCCAATAAACAAAATAAACGGGGCGATCCGGCAAAAAAATTGAAGGGCCATATGGGCCGAGCCCATAAAAAAAAATGCGGGTTCACTGGCCCTCTGTAAAGATTTAAGCAAGAACGTTAAAATATGAGCTATTTTTAATTATATGTGTTTAATGAGAATAAATATAAATGTGCGTCATCAGTCGAAAGTAGTTTGGCAACATCAATACAGAAATCTAACTTTTACAGTGTAGAGATCAGCATCGGAGAATTACATTGTGTGTAACCCGGGTTTAATATTTTTTTAGCAGGCTCGTACCGGCCCGAGATCAGGCTTGCATTGCTTTTCTACATATAGACGAGCTGGGCTGGAACTAGACTTAATTGTTCTCAAGATGTGTATCACAGACAATATGCAGTGCCGCGCGAAAGGGGAGGCGAAGGATGCGGTTGGCCCGAACGTGGAAATTTAGGCGGCGCCAAATTTATGCTACCAGCGTAATTTTTGGCCTGTTACAAGAAAAAGCTGGGTCGGAGGGGGGGGGGGAGGGGCTCCACATTTTGCTTTGCCCCGAGCGCAGTTTTCTCTTCGCACGTCAAATGATTGCGGATTTTTCTACCTTCTCATGCTGTCGCTTCCAGAAATTCTATTCAAAACGATAATTTTCACAGTATTTTCTTAAACTGCTTATCAAAAATGGATCACATCACAGTTTTTGAATAAAAACACCTGCTAATCCTGCTAATGTGATCCACAATAAACATTAATTAACCCGACCAGCAGCAAAAGAAACGAAGTCAACCGGACCCAAACCCGACCCACAGCAAAAACTAGAAGTCAACCGGACCCAGACCCGACCCACAGCAAAAACTAGAAGTCAACCGGACCCAGACCCGACCCGCAGCAAAAAATAAAAGCAACATGACCCGCAGTGAAAAAATTAGCCCCTACCCACGCATTAAAGTCGAGTCTCCAAATTTCTAAAATCGCCCCCCCCTTGAGGACTCTCCAGATCCGCCCTTGCTCTATAATGCACCCCCCCCCCCCTGGAGCCACAAAAGTCCGTCCCAGAGAAAAGTATATGAATTTAACACTGGTATATGTAATATCTATATTATAAAGGCCAAACGTATCTGTGCGTAACGCATACGTCATTTTGCGAATGGCAACACTTTCCCATGCAATTTCCGTTTTGCAATTTTCGTTACTGCAAATTTTGCACTTCTAAGCAACGCAGATTTTTTATTTTTACACCTTCGTATAGAGATAAAAAATATACTTTTAAATGCAATTTGTTTTAAAGCTGTATCTCCATTCGTTTTTGAGATATTAATTTCTTAATAGTTTTTAGTACCAATTTTATAATTGTGGCAACAGAATCACTCCATTTTCTCTTAAAATTGAAAAAAATAATTAAATGCGTATACTTTTACGAAAATATCATCTGTTGTAAAATCAGGTTAATTTCGATTTCATTTCGTTTTTATCTATCAATTAAGTGCTTTTTAGTTTAGATAGTTGTTAATAGTTTACATAGCAATTGAATGTTTTTTAGATGGTTTTTATTGTTGCAGAATTGAGAGAATAGTAAGGTTTACTTGCCTTCTTGATACCTTTTTCTAATAAAATTGAAAAACATTTCTTTTTTTTTAAATATAAATTTTTATGTTTTATTTTGTTGTAGAAGGTTTAGTGGTGCAAAATCCCATTAGTAATATACTGTGCCAAAATATTTTGGACGGAAAATTACTTACTGATTTTGAAAACACGCAAGTTTCCTTATAAAGTTTCCATATTTTCTTTCTTTCTGCATGTGGTACTGATATTAATTTTGAGATACTAGGCGAAATGCTTAAGTAAGTGAAAATGACGTTGTATTTTACTGCTTGCATATGCGATTAAAGTTTAATTTTAATTTGGACAAATGAATTTTATAGTATTTTGTTAATTTTAGCTTAAAATAATATTTGTTGAAGAGCTAGACTGATATTAGACTAGCATTTTTTACTGTAACTAATTTTGTAGATTTATTATGAATCAATGAAACGGTTCCTTCTTAAACATTTTATTTCGTCGAATTTCGACGGGTTCCACCTCGTAATATATAAAATACATTTGTATCAAAATTTACCTTACACGTTCATGTAATGATGTTAACCAAAATTTTAAATGAAGATGGCACGTAATTATATTATACATGGTACTAAAACAGTATTAAAGTAAAGCTAATCGGCATACAGAACGCACTAAGTAATCTCAAAATATTAAAAATCTAAAGGCTTTGTTTTGTGAAGTGTTCGCTGTCGGTGCATAAAAATCTTTCGCGTAAATGTTCGTCAACCGGTCACCCACTGTATACGCAAAACTCAAATGATTTCGAATTGAGAAAAGCATGCATTGCATTTAAGAGCTATTTCTCAAATTGCCAAATTGTCCAATCAACTCTGATACCAGATTTATAAGTAAATCAAAACCGAGAAAAACAACAAAAACAAAACAACGCTTCTAAATTCCACGAAATACATGTTCCTCTTTTAGGGTTTCGTTCATCTGACGAAACCCTATTCGTCTCTTCTTCTGTCTGTCACAGAGTCCGTACACAAAAACTATAAGTCGCAGAGTTCAAATTTTGTGCACTTACAGCTGGATACCTCTTGTCACACAGCAAATCATAAAATTTTGAAAAATACAGTTATTTTAATTAAAATATTTTTTTAATATCGTCAGCACATTTTTTTTCCTTCTAACTGTTATAAGCAAGTTTAAATAAATATAAAAATTATTATGTATGTAACATAAATTAATGAATTAAATAAATCGCGTGAAATAAGCGTTTTTTTTTTCTATTTCATCATATTTATCATCTATTTTGACACGCAAAGTAAAATATATATATATATATACACTGGTATCCAAAAGTTAAGCATAATTGGTAATTAAGTAAGTAATGAAATAAATATAAATCGAAATGTGGTGAAACTCCAGGTGTGTAAACAAAATAGTACGCGTCATATATTTTCGCGAAGAGTTTTCCCAAATCGAACAGGGGACCGTCAACAAATTGAAAAAGAACGAAGATCTTTTGGATAACCCTGTCAAAACTAATGTAGCAAAAGCGTTCAAACTGCACATTATGATTAAGTGGCTTATTGTAATGTACTGTGTTTATTTTTATAAGGATAGCATGTATACTCGTAGAGAAATTAAGGTTAAAAAAAACAGTCCTAAATTTTTCCAAGTTTTTTGCTTATAATTTGCAGAGTTCTTAATATAAAATAATGTTCTTTTCTGAAAATATGACAAACATCATTGTACACAATACCCTGTCATCAGAATTAAAAAATAATAAAAATTGTATGACAAATGAGCAGGTTAACTAAATAATGTTTTACTGCGCATGCGTGAACGCTATTAAAATTTCATTTGCATATTATGTTAGTTAAATGCATAGAGCAACTTTTGTGAAAGTCTCAAAAACATAGCTTAAAAATTCTGAAAATTATCGTTGATAGAATGAGATCAAAATCCTTTATTCCCTAGATGAAACAAAAAGATGAGGGGCTGTATCCATATTCCATTGTTTAGTGCCTACACAATATTGCACGTACAATTTGAATAACAATCCCTGATTTTTTTGCTTCCTTTTAAGAATAACGGATTTTGAGTTGATTCTATAGACGATCATTTTCAGAATTTTCAAGCTATGTTTTTGAAACTTTTACAGAAGTTGCTCTATACATTTAGCTAACACAATATGCAAATGAAGTTTTGATATCGTTGACGCATGCGCAATGAAAAATTATTTACTAAACCAACTCATTTTTCATACAATTTTTATTATTTTTAAATTCTGATGACAGGGTATTGTGTACAATAATGTTTGTCATATTTTCAGAAAAGAACATTATTTTATATTAAGAACTCTGCAAATTATAAGCAAAAAACTTGGAAAAATTTAGGACTGTTTTTATAAAAACCTTAATTTCTCTACGAGTATACATGCTATCCTTATAAAAATAAACACAGTACATTACAATAAGCCACTTAATCATAATGTGCAGTTTGAACGCTTTTGCTACATTAGTTTTATCAGGGTTATCCAAAAAGATCTTCGTTCTTTTTCAATTTGTTTACGGTCCCCTGTTCGATTTCGGGGAAAACTCTTCTCGAAAATATATGACGCGTACTATTTTGTTTACACACCTGGAGTTTCAACACATTTCAATTTATATTTCTTTCATTACTTACTTAATTACCAATTATGCTTAACTTTTGGACACCAGTGTATATATATATATATATATATATTAATTTTTATGCATTTAAATTAAGAGCCTCCTCCGGTGACCAGTTTGGTCTCCCTTAAATTTATGCTAAGCTTTGCAATATTTTACTTTTATTCATAAATTTATTTACTTACGTACCTTCTCTAAATCTGCAAATTCTGATAGAGAAATCAACAAATCTATGCGATCAAGGCACCATTTAGGAGAAGAATTCAGTATTCTGTTTTGGTTTGCACGATTGGCGAAGAAATCCGAAACAGCGCCGAAAAACCGTTTAGCAAACTCTTTCAAGAATTCGGAGTGTGAATGTGTCAACATTTTTTGAAAGTATGTTGCATGATTCTAGGTCAATTTGAAATAGGCTAATGGATAATTTCCAGGAGGCGCATTCCTAAATATAATTATGCAGCCATTTATGCAAGGAATGATTAATTTTCTATTGACAATTTTCGTTTGTTACTTTAATGATAAAGTGTTTTGAAGGAGATATTAAACGAAATCCTCTGTGCTATCTGCGATCACACTTACACACTTGCTTTAATATATTGATAGAAATACTATTATTTTATCTTATCTTTATAGGAAAGTGTTCAAGATACTTCTGTTGTTCTTTTGATTGGGAACAAAATCGATTTGTGTGTATCAAATGATGATAGAGTAGTGAAGATCAAAGATGGAGAAAGAATGGCTGATGTATGTACTAATTTGTTATTACATTTAAATTGATTGCTTTTTTTCTCTTTTAAATTGTGTCAAATTCTTTTCATGTGTACTTAATATATTATTTTTTCGCCTAAAAAAGTAATGTTAGTAATATTTGAATGTTTATTTAAGAATTAAACTATAATTTGAATTCTCTTTAAATAAAGTTAAAAGCTACTATCGTAAAATAAGTAACTGTTACCACATATATATATATATAAATATCCAAAGTATTTGTGGGCCTGAAGATTCTTCTTTGGATCTACAAATGTCATTTATATTCTTTTTTTTTCATGTTTCGGTGTGGTAATTTTGTATTAAAATTGTATTAAATTTATACAGTAAAACCCCGATCTATCGTTCCCGCATCTATCGTTTTCCCACATTGATCGATTTATTTATACGGTCCCTGCACATATTATACTTAAATAATGTTAACGAAACCCGCAAGCATCGTTCTTCAAAAAATCATTTTCCCCCATTCATTGTTGTAGAATTTTTCGCCTCGCCGAAATGAAATTAATCTTTTACAGGCCAAAGTTCCCAATTGGGAACATAAAATTAAAAATTTAGTAAAAATTAAATTTCATCGAAATAGACTTGAAAAAATTATCAGAAATAGTAAAAAGAAGACTTGATTTTTTGAAATAGAAGTTACATTCCTATCATTAATGAGGAAATGTACAGAAAATCATAAAAATGACTAATGACCACTGGAAAATGACCAATCATAAAAATGATTTTTTGAAATAGATTTTATTTAAATAGATAACTTGATTTTTTGAAATAGAAGTTACATTCCTATCATTAATAGAGAAATGTACAGAAAATCATAAAAGTAACCAATGAACACCTGAAAATGACCATCGGACGTGACCAGTGTTCCGAATTTGAAACATTCTGAAAATTATATGTATATATATATATAAATTTTCCACCATATCAATGACTAATATCCCTTAACTAAAGCATTAAAAGACTTGATGTGCAAAAAAATAAGTAAAAATATACATAGATCTGAATTCGGCCTGTAAAAGGTTTTAAAAGGCGTGCGAATCCATATGACACATTAACTGCAATTACTTCTTTTACACTAAAATAAGTCATTTGTGCCGCTTGTGTTGATGATGGCAACAATAATGCAGATGAAGAGTTGTTGTATATAGCAGAGGATGCGATTATGTTTCAATTGATCAAGATGTTGCGACATGTGGTGTATTAAACATAGGAGAAATGTGTGATAATATAAAAAATTAAAATAATGGTGAAAAGGTAGAGGATAACGTTTATGCCGATGAAGCTAAGCCATCAATGCCAACTCTGTCTGATGCAATTACGGCATTTTAAACTGTATGAACTTTTATATATGCATATAAGATTACAGAAAATTACAAAAAAAGTTGTATATCTTGAAAATTTATTTTCTGATTTTAAAAAAAGGGATCGAAAAACCAAACAAAATTATTGATTTTTTAAAATAAATATCAATTTTCTATAACTTCGATTCATTTCTTTGGCAGTTTAGTACGCAACAAATTAATATTTATTAGTATATTGTATACATTGCATGCATTAATAATGCATAAACATTTGTTTTTTTTTTTGTATTTTGAAATTAACCCGCATTCATCGTTTTCCCGCATTAATCGTTTTTTTCCCCCGCACCCCTTGAAAAACAATTTATCGAGTTTCTACTGTATATGTATGTATATACATGGGGTCTGATGAATCTACTATGGTTCAGCATATTTCGAATATTCCTTTTAATTCATTTTTTCATGTTCTATTTACGTATATTGTTTTACAATTAATGATTAAATATACATGTATATACCTAATAATGTCTAAATTACAATAATTCACAGTTTAAATTGTGGCTTGCTAATTGTAAATACTTTTATAATATAACAAGTAAGTTATCATGTTAAACTATTCATATTGATAATGTATTTTTTATTAAGATTTTAAAATATATTGTTAATTCTCCATTAGTTGATTAAGATCAAATATTCATGATAATTTGTTATTTTAAATTTATAATGAATATAATTTGTAATAAAGTATTTTCCATACTTTTATCAAAATAAATTATAATTACGTACAGTAGAAGACGCTTTCATGCATTTTTTAAATTTTCTCTTCTAGATACCTATCTCACCTAATTTTGAATTTTTTATCATTTAAATAAAATGACATTATTTCCATTAATTTGCATAATATGTTTTGATTAATATTTTTTTGATAGTTTAATATTATTAATAATAGATATTTTAATTAAAATAATAATAATTATTTATATATATTTGTTTTCTATTATTCATCTTTTTACAATATAATCTTAACTGTATTCATCTCTTAACTGTTAGTGAAATGAGCTCGTACATTTGATTTTTTCCCCACTTGTTGGCGTTTGTAAGTTTTTCTCTTTTCTAATTCTATTATTATTGGTCCAGTATATGTCTTGTTTTTTCATTGACTTAAATTTTGTGATTACGATTCATTGGGTAATTTAGAAATCATTTTTAAGATTATTCCTGATTTCTAATCAGAAATAAATCGTAATTCTAGTGTCTACTTGGTATTACCCTTGAAAACGAGCAAAGTACCACATTTCCAATGCTTCGTATTTGTTCCAATATTTGCCAACTCCTCTGTCTTGTAGTTTGTTATTTTATGGGTTATTCTATATTTCGATGTTAAATAGTAGTATTGTATAATGATCCTATATATATATATATTTAACCGTTATGAAGTATTATAAATTGTCATCTATATTAAATGTAATTTGTAAATTAATTTACAAGATACGATTCAAACATTATAAATTTTTAAAATTATAATTATTAAATAATTTTAAATTAGGAACAATAGATTATTAAATGAAGTGATTATAAATGAAGATTTAAGAAAAGATCCAAGCATTTAAAAAGAAGTTTTAAATAAGATCCAAACATTATAAATTTTAAATTGAGAAAAAGGATTAATATGAACGAGAATAAAAATGAGATAATTTTAAGGAGAAAATTCTGTAATTCTAAAACAATATATAAAATTACTATTTTTAAGTGTATTAAATACATGTATTAATTATCTATTTTTATTCCTTATTTCATTTTACATTAAGATATTGGGTTTAGGTTAGCATAGTCAAATTAAATGATTTTGTTTACATATTTATGTATGGTATATTTTTTCATGTTAACACATTGCAAATGCATTTTAATTTTTTAATTTTTATTATTTTTCTCTTTTTATTTTTCTATCCAATTTAGTAATTTTGTTGTGTTTCCTATTTAACGTTTTTTCTTCATTTAATTTTGGTTTTATGTGTGTTGGTAGCTCCAAATTCATATTATTTTGCTTTTTTATGGCTAATACAAAGATGAAATCACACACTTCATTTGTAGTTCCACAGTATTTGGGGCTTGATAATTCTGCTTTGGTTCTGCAAATTGCATTTGTATTCATTTTATTTATTATTTAATTTTTCCCCATGTTCACTGTGGTAATTTTCTATTAAATTCAATGGTTCATATATTGTAATAAATTAATGATTCTATATACACTGGTGCGCAAAATTTAAGGACCAGTCCCAAAATGCCAATTTTCAAGGGATTTTCAAGCGATAATTTTTACGTGAACTTTCAAAAGGAAGTAATATAATTCGAATAACTACTATCCTTGCATAACAGCCAGTCCATATAACATCTCATTCAGACCACACACACACATGGTCACAAAAGTCACAGTCACTACGGCGAAACAAAAAATAGGAAATTCCGTATGTTTCTTTTATGAGTCTCAAATGACTGCTATATGTGATTCCACTGACAGGTCACTGCGACTGATGTATTGTGCCGAGTCACCAGGGGACATTACAATGTCGTTTTACTGAGACTCTCATGTGACTGTCATTTGGAGACCTAATTTCAAAGTTATTGTAAATGTTGCACTATGATAAATCACCAAATAATGTCACACAAAGTCACAGTGGGGAAGGGAGAAAAACCTGCAACCATTTGAGAAACTATTATATCTCAACAAGGTTATACAAGTATTTTATTTACCAAAAATTAAAAACGCTATTCGATTCCAAATCCCTTCAATAGTCAGGCTTATCACTCCTTAGAATTCTCACTCCTTAGTCAATGACTTATCAAGTACGCCTTATTTTCCTAGCATTTGGAAATCTTTAATTAAATTTAAACCTTTTTTTTCTCGCTTTTTAGTTTTGTTTTGTTTATTCTCCGGTAGATGTCGCTACTTGTCCATCCAGTTGTTAGGCTGCTCTCTTCTCATTGGTTGCTCTCCTTTAGGCGGGATCGTTTCCGTAGCGGGTATATAAGCCTGCGTCTCTCTGTCTCTTTGCTCAGTTTTGCTTTTTCTAGCTCGCTGAGTTTTGCACTGATGAAAAATCTCCATAGTAGATTCGAAACGGCTGTTTGCTACCTTTTCTTACTTTATTTGTGCATTTATAATCGTTGGTTTTCTATCTTTAAACATTTCTTCACTGTTGTTTAAATTAATTATATATAATGTGTCCCTATATTTACGTGTAGTACGAAAAGTAAAGAATAAAAATCACAAAGATGTTAGTTAGTTCTTGAAAAATTCTTTTAACTTTTCATACGAAAATTTTTACATAAGGGAAAAAAAAAAAAAACGGAAATATTTTGTGAAAAAACGGAACTATTTCTGGAATTTACGGAATTTTTTTTTTCCGTTAAAAAACGGAAGTAGTACTTGCGTCTAGATTACCAGTACTATTTCCGTTTTTTAACGGAAATTTTTTTTACAGTGTACTTTTAATAGAAATGGTATACTTCTGTTGCCACGATTACAGAAAGGTATTAAAAACTACAAAAAAATTAATATCCCAAAAACAAACTAGCATACAGTTTTCAGTGCATTCTTTTCTCTATACGACGGTTTAAAAATTGAAAGTGTGCGATGTATAGAAGTTTAAAAATTAGTAGTAGCAAAAAATGCAAAACCGAGATTTCATTTCAAATTTCAAAGTGTTGCCATTCGCAAAATGACATATGTGTTATGCACAGATACGTTTGGCCTTCTGAGAAATAATGTTTTGGTCGACGGGATAATCAAATAGTATCATTTATTTTTGTAAATTTATAAATAAACACCTCTTTTTTTTATGAAACTCTATACAGGAATAAGAAAAAGTGTATAAACTTCCAGAATGATGAGGACCAGGAAATACAAACATCGAATCAAACGCTCGTGTCATCATTAGAAGAAAAAAAATGCTACATTTTTTTAATATTTAGATTTTTTTTCTTTTTTTTTTTTCTTTCTTCTTCTTTTTTTTTTTTTTTTTTGCATTCATATTATGAAAGAAGACATTATATCAAGTCTAATGGCAAATTAGTTTTGTTTTTATTCTGAACAATCTAAAAATAAAGAAACTTGTGTCTTTTTATTTCTTTTTTATTTCTCTCTCTCTCTCTCTCTCTTTTTTCTCATTTTTGAAGCGGACTATTTACTAAATACAAAAAAAGAAATTATGGTTATAATGACTTCATATTGAACTGTAAGTAATCATTCGTACAATCACAAAATTTATTCCTTAAGAAAAACTTCGAATTTTTATTTGGTTCTTTCTAAGAAAAGAAATTATTATTAATAAATATTTAAAAAAAGAAATGCCTCCTCTTTATATAATTAGAAATTTATGTAATTAATATACTTGTTTATCATTGTTATTTTTTTCACACATTAACTCTGTGGTTCGCTTCACTTAATCCGGTAACGGATATAAGTTGGCAAATAATGAAAAATTAAATGAATTTATGCGGAAAATTATTAATATTTTCAAAGATTGTATTTTGAAAACAAAAATGTGTTATTTTCCTTTCCTTTTAATTTTCACTTAAATGACAAAATTATGGTATTATAATACATGTCAATTTGGTATATACATCGTTATGTATACAGTATTAATAAATTACTGATTAAAACTATTATTACAATAATTAATTTTTAAATTATTGTTTCATTGTTATTGTTCATTAATATTTATCATATCTGCGGTATAGAAGCAAATGATGACCTATACTAATAACTTTAAATGCATACCCCACTTAATTGCATACAATTCAGTGGAACCGAATGTATGCAGTTAAGTGGACGGATTGTTTTTGTTTATAACATATGTAAAATTTATTTTATCTCATATTATATCTCATATAATTCAACTTTAGTATTAAAGAAACTATTTGAATTTTTTTTTCGTTTTTCAGGAGTTCGGTACCCTTTTTTATGAAACCAGTGCGAAAACAGGAGACAGCGTTAAAGAAGCTATTAATGCGCTTGCCAGGTGAGCAATGTATTTCTTTACTTACACACACACACACATATTTTATACCGGGGCAAACTGCCATTTTGTTCTACTCATTAAAAAAGAATTATAACAATTTTTTTTTCAATTTTTTAGCATGGTTTTAGGGGTTGCTACCACTTTTTAAAGCTTAGATTTATTCAAATACATTGTGAAGAATATATATATATATATATATATATATATATATATATATATACATATATATATATATATACATATATATATATTATTGCGGAATTGGGTAAATTCTACAGGAACTGCATTGTAATATAAATTTAAAAGAAAAAGAAAAGCTATTATTGATTTAAAACTCTTAGATTTAACTTTAAGACATCAGTGTATATTATATATATATATATGTAATAAAATAAATAAAAAATTGCGCCATTTTTGTTCTCTCTTAGTTTCAATTCTAAATTTGTGGAACATATTTCAATCTTAGTTTCGTAACTTGTAACAGCTAAAATTCTTTTTCTTACTTTAGTTATTAATAAATTATTGCTTGCTTCTCAAAACGGCGGGAGGTATTTCGTAACCTTTTTACTTTCTGGAATATTCCTGGGATTTTAATTTTTTTTTATTTTAACATCGCGTGACAGGCCGTTGCTAAAGGGCTTGTACTTCCGAGGAAAAAATATAGTTCTTGCCAAGGACCGCCTGCTAAGACCAATCAGAATTGATCATTTTTGTCCGTTGAGACTCGAGTTTATCCTAATTGGATTTTAAAAATGATTCACTCGGAGTAGGAGGGAGCTAGTTTGTCGTGGAAATGTCCTATATTCATTTGGCTTTTTAGGAGGTTAGAATGCGATTGCCCTTCAAACTATCAAGACGCACATTTCATTTCTCCGCTGAATTAGAATATCAGATGATGTGGACTAGATAACAGAAGTTGTAGTGTCGATGTGTGTTAAGGTGATTGCGGGGAAGATTTTATCTATTTTATGAGTTCATCAATAAAGAACTTGAAGACTGATGGTGTCTTTGCTTAAATTCTTGATTTTTTTCCCTTTTATTACAGATATTAAAAAATAAATTTGTTCTTAGTTTATAATTGATTGAAATTTTCTGCTCATAGAAATTTTATTTAGTTTTAAAGGTGTTTTTAGTACGAAAGATGGATTCTTTTGTTCTTAAAAAATTCTCTGTTGCTAAATTTATTATCAATATGTAAAGAAAAGTATTTTTGTTCTTAAAATTATTTGTTATTTCCCATGTATGGAAAACCGATATTTATTATTTTATTTATTTATTACTTATTTATTTATTATTTATTTATTTCACATGAATTCAAACACAGAATTGATTTATTTATTATTTATTATTTTTATTGTTATTTATTGAAGTATTTGAAGTATAATAATTGAATTTTAGTAATTGAAGTATAGCATTTAAATATTTTCCATATGAATTATCCTTCTTTCATGTTATTAAGATCCGGATTAGTAAAGGAAGAAAAAATGTCAGAAAATAAACTATGTTGCATAAATTCTAGGAATTCTTAGCAGCACGGGCAGAGTAGTTGCTCCGACAGTTGGCGAGCAGTAGAAGAATTTCATTGGGGTATTTCCCCATTATAAAAACAGACACCATCAGTCTTCAAGTTCTTTATTGATGAACACATAAAATAGATAAAATCTTCCCCGCAATCACCTTAACACACATCGACACTACAACTTCTGTTATCTAGTCCACATCATCTGATATTCTAATTCAGCGGAGAAATGAAATGTGCTTCTTGATAGTTTAAAGGGCAATCGCATTCTAACCTACTAAAAAGCCAAATGAATATGGGACATTTCCACGACAAACTAGCTCCCTCCTACTCCGCGTCAATCATTTTAAAAATCCAATTAGGATGAACTCGAGTCTCAACGGACAAAAATGATCAATTCTGATTGGTCTTAGCAGGCGGTCCTTGGCAAGAACTATATTTTTTCCTCGGAAGTACAAGCCCTTTAGCAACGGTATTAACATCTGTCACGCGATGTTAAAATAAAAAATAAAATTAAAATCCCAGGAATATTCCAGAAAGTAAAAAGGTTACGAAATACCTCCCGCCGTTTTGAGAAGCAAGCAATAATTTATTAATAACTAAAGTAAGAAAAAGAATTTTAGCTGCTACAAGTTACGAAACTAAGATTGAAATATGTTCCACAAATTTAGAATTGAAACTAAGAGAGAACAAAAATGGCGCAATTTTTTTTTTTTTTTATTACATATATATATCGGATATTGTCTTTCTTCATGAGGCTATTCCACATTCATCATTAAGAATTTTTTTTAATATTGTAAAAATAATAAAATATGCTTTTATATAAAAAATACTAACCGACTTCAAGAAAAGAATCAAGCTTGGCGACAACTTGGCGCTAACGTATATGAATCCGTAGTTTTAATATGCTTATGATTTCAAAACGGTTGCAACAGTGAAAGACGATTTGCGACAAATCATTACTTTTTTTTTTTTTTTTTTTTTTTTTTTTTTTTTTTTAAATCAAATCCACATTTTTTTTATTTAAAAAAATTCTAATCATCAGAATTTAATGAAATTAAAATGGGACCACATGGGTATCGTATACTTTCAAACAAAAAAAGAATGATCAAAATCGATTCATATTTAAAGAATTTATGAGTGAACAAGAAATACATACAGGTCGAAATCACAACCTTCTCCTTGAAGTCGGTTAATAAAAGTATGCAACGCATCCAAAAGATCACAACATTTTTGGAATTTTTATTTTCACGTTTTTGTACTATTTTATTTTCACTAAAATATTTTATTTATTTATTTTAGTATCCTGAAGGCAAAGGAAGATGAAGCAATGGAAGAAATTTTGAAACTTGAAGAGGTGATGAAAGAAAGGAGAAAAAAGAGATGTTGTCGGTGAACCTAAATCACCCCTTAAGACATATTTTTATATGACAATGTATATTTTTAAATATGTATATCAAGCTACAATTTAAAGCTTTGTTTTTTCATAATAAAACTTCCTTATTGTATTATTGTCCTTATTTTTATTTTTCTTGGTAACATTTTATAGTATATGTATTGATCTCAAATACATTTAAATGCATATACTACGTTTTTTAAACACACTTAGGGTAAAAAAAAAAAAAAAAAAAAATTCAATCCGTATTAGAAAAAATGTGCATTATCTGATCACAATGACGCCAGTGTCGCAAGCAAAAACACAGCGAGTGGGTCTAAATTTCTATTGGATTATAAAAACAAAGTACACATATTTAAATTTCCTTGCCATAAATTAACCTTGTAATTAAAGAAGGTTAAAAAAAAACTACGTATTTAAGGGTGTATTTCAATCCTAATTGTTTATTTTCTGATTTATTTTTAAATTCATTCTTGCTTTCAAACGCATCAAACTTGCAAATTCTCTTATTTAGAAGCTACACAATGTACCATACTGGTCGATTTTTTTTTTCATATAAACGCAGAAAATATCGCAAAAAAAAATGCTGTCGAAATTGATATTTTAAATCAAATTTTCTAAAACGAGAGATCTGGCAAAAAAAAAAAAAAAAAAAAAAAAAGTCATATTAAGAAAATAATAGTTTCAAAATAAAATTCTAATTAATTGAGCAAAAAATGAATACATTTTTCTTAAACCACCTCAGCAAGTTTCATGTTTTTACTTTTAAAAATAAGCTTGAAAATCTCTCAGAAAATTTCGAACTGTTGAGGGTGAAAAATATTTTTTCGAATACACCCTTAAATATTATCCATGTGTAGTCAATCTTTTTTAAGATGAAACAACAGGAAAAAAAATACATTTGTAAAAAATAATAAGTGAAAAAGTTTCGTATAGTGGTCATGGGCAATTTCCTGTAAAATTCAAGTGAATTCATGAAAGTATTAATCCATTTGTATCACTAGCGCATATATGCATCCATTTTAGAGATTCCTTTTTCATGCAGCGTTCCTTCCAGAAATTAACAAGAAAGAAAAAAAATCATGTGTCAAGCATAGATTATGAAGCAATTTCCAACATGTTCAGAATAATGTAACAAAACTGCACCGTTTAAAAAATTAAAATATTACATCTCATTTCACCATATGGAAATGCATAACGCATCTCGAAACCGAATTTCAGTTGTTCCCATCTGCTATCGGAAAATTATCTGATTTTTTTAGCAGCCCTGTATATGATATAAAGATTTGTATGTATTAACAACATGCATTCCAAAATTTAGTTCATTTAAGAGATACATACATTTCATCTGAAAATTCCCCTTCAGCAATTTCCTCTAATAAGGAGAATGGTATGCGAATAATTTTGTACAGCCCTGTATATGAGGTATAAAATTTATATATAAAGAGTAATATGCAAAAAACTAATTAAATTTAAAAGCGCATACCGAATTTTAAAACGTACTCTCCAGCAATTATTACGCAAAACCGGTTTCTTTTGTGTATCTCTGTAAATTAATAAAAAAATGTTATGAATGCTTTGTTTTAACGTGAATGTAGTAAAATTCGGTGATTAATATTTTTATGTTTAAACATATTGACTTAAAATTTCACACAGCACTCAGTGATTTGAGGTGGACGAAACTTAAGGACAAAACATTTTTAACCCTTTCCGGCACACTGTGCCCGGTCTGGGATACCTAATTTTAATTACAAACTTGCAACTGGCACCAGTAATATTTTAGTAAAATTTTGCTTTTACAATAAAAGCTGAAATTAAGGAATTCAAAATATTTAAAAAATTCATTTGTGAATTCCGGTGTCAGTCGGTAATTTCTAATTTCAGTACAGATTTTGCCCGTGCCGGAAAGGGTTAATGAACTGACGGCACTACAGACGACATATATACATTTAACACATAGAACAATTAATCTGGAACTCGGGTACATCATGTTCCTTACAATAATTCCATGGAATGGACAAGGGGCGCCATCTACAGTTTTACCTGAAAAGTAAAAGTGTTAAATACCACAGCTCTTCTCCACTTAATAATGAAGTCGTTCAGGAGCTCTTCTATGTCTTCTGGATCGTCTAAGTACCTGTGGAGAAAAGAAGAATTAGTTTGACATGTTCAGGAGCATCAACTGTAGCACTAGTAGGAACCAACGGTTTGGGAAGAATGTTATCAGAGTTAGTTGAATTAGAACTCGAAGAATCAGGATCATGAAAGTCAGTTGGCATAGGACCTGAAGCAATTGGAACATGAGAGTCAACTGGTTTCGGATCTGTGGAACCTGACTGTAAGGGTGGAAAATCATTTTGCTTCACACTTGCATTTTCACTTCTGAAATTTTCTGTAACATTTTCTTCCGAATTTGGATCATTAGTTAAAGAAATATCTTCCCCTACATTAGTTATTTGATCAACATGCCTTTTCCAAATATTTGAACCAACTTGAACTCTGTAATGTAATTTTCCTTCTCTTGCTACGATTCGACCAATTTTCCATTTGGCTTCTGGCGTATAATTTCTTACAGCTACTTTCTGGTTGATTTCAAATTCTTTTACTTTAACTTTAGCTTTCCTTGCAGTTTGTTTTTCATGCACAAAATTTGCAACATTCGGCACTATCAAATCTATGTTTGTTCTTATATGACGTCTTAGAAATAAAGATGCAGGACTTTCCCCCGTTGTAACATGTGGCATCTTCCTGTACTGCAAAAGAAAGTTATTCAACTTCATTTATAAAGTACCTGGTTCAGACGCTAAGGCTTTTAATCCACGTTTGACCGTTTGCACATACCTCTCAGCCTGTCCATTTGTAGATGGATGGTACGGTGCACTAAACTTATGTTTTACACCATGACTTTTCAAGAATATTTCAAATTCTTCAGATGTAAACTGCTTAGCATTATCTGATACCAAAGAAATGGGAAAACCGTATCGTGCAAAAAGGGGAAGAAAGACAAATAATTGTATTTTCTGAAGTTGTACTAGGAATTATAAATACTTCTGGCCATTTACTATAAGCATCAACCACTAACAAAAGCATTTTCCCGTTAACAGGACCAAAATAATCAATATGAATTCTCTGCCATGGAGCTGTAGGCCATTCCCAATGATGCGTATCAACTTTGGGAGGATTATTTTTCAAATTTACACAAATAGAGCAATTTCTTGCAATATCTTCAATATCATGGTCTATTCCTGGCCACCATACAAAACTACGGGCTAAAGATTTCATTTTCACTATACCAAAATGACCAAAATGTAATTCCTTTAATATCTGTTGTCGATGAATTTCTGGGATAACTACCCTACAACCTTATAAATTCAACCATGCTGAAGAGTAAATTCTTCTTGTTTTCCGCCAAAAAAGTAAATTTTTTGGAATTTCTGAACCAGAAATGAGATGATGAAAAATTTGACGCAAAAGAGGATCAGTTTTTGTAGCTGAAGCAATAGATTTAGCATTTAAAGGTAAAACAGAAAGCTGATTTATTTGAATGATTTCAGATTCATCAAGTCCCTCATTTGAATGATATTCGTGGGGTAAATCTTCACTACGTAATGGAAGACGTGAAAGTGCATCGACATTTCCATGTTCAGTAGTTTTCTTATAACGAATGTCATACTGAAACGTTTGTAAATATATGGCATATCTTTGCATTCTAGCAGCTGATAAAACAGGAATACTTTTAGAAGGTGAAAAAATTGAAACTAGTAGTTTACTATCAGTAAACAAAGTGAATCTGTTACCGTACAAATATTGAAAAAATTTCTTAGCACCAAATATAATTGCTAATGCCTCCTTATCTACTTGACTATACCTTTTTTCGGCATTATTCAAGGTTCTGGATACAAATCCAATAGGCTTTTCAGTATTGTCTGGCATCACATGCGAAAGAACTGCAGAGATACCATATGGAGAAGCATCAGTAGCTAAGATTAAAGGTAATTTCGGATTGAAATGAGTAAGCACTCTGTCAGAAGTAATTTCTCTTTTTATTTTTTTAAACGCTTGATCACATTTGTAAGATCAATTAAACTTCACATTCTTTTTAAGCAAATTATTCAAAGGATGTGCAATTGTCGATAAATTCGGTACAAATTTAGCATAATAAGTTACAAGACCAAGAAATGCTTTAACCTGGGAAACATTTTCTGGCCTAGGGGCATTTACAATTGCTTCTATTTTATCTGGTGTTTTATGAATACCATGTTTATCCACTTTATACCCACAATAAGTAATTTCATCTGCCATGAAGAATGATTTTTCCTTATTTATCCGAATATTATAATTTCTCAATTTTTCTAATACTTGCTTTAACCTTTGTAAATGAATTTCATCTGTTTCCTCAGTTATTCCTATATCATCAATAAAAATTGTAATTCCTTCAATTCCACTTAAAATTTGCTCGACTTTTCTTTGCCATATAGCAGGAGAACTACTAAGACCCATTGGTAATTTAAGAAACTGAAATAATCCTTTAGGAGTATTAATGGTTAATAATTCTTGGGATTCCTCATCAACAGGTAATTGGAGGTACGCTTGATTCAAATCAATTTTTGTAAAATGAACACCACCACTTAAAGTAGCTAACATATCTTCTATTTTAGGCAAGGGATATTTTTCTACTTTCAGATATTTATTTAATGTAACTTTAAAGTCTCCGCTTAAACGTATTTTTCCATTAGATTTTACCACTGGAACAATAGGGGTTGCCCACTTGCTATTCGTAACTGGTTTAATTATACCAGCGTCTTATAATCTTTGTAATTCCTCATTGACTGCAGCACGTAGTGCATAAGTAACAGTCCTTGCTTTACAAAATATGGGTGTAGCATCCTTTTCAAGGTAAAGCTCTGCCTTTAACCCTTTAATTTCCCCTACTTTATCAAAAAATAAATCAGAAAAATCATTTAACAATTCTTGTAATTTATGAGAATAATTTACAGTCTCATTAACATAGACATATATTAAATTATGTGGAAAAATATCGAATGCAGATGCCCAATCTCGGCCAAATAATAATGGAAAACTATCTTCTTTTATTAAATACAATTTTAACTTTTCTGTTTTATTTTCATAAGTAACATTTACTTCAACATAACCTACAGGTTTAAAAATTTCACCCGTTGCAGTTTTTAACTGAACATCTGGGGGGAAAATTTTATAATCAGGAAAAATTCTGCGAAATCTTTTTAAAGGAACAGCAGAAATTCCTGAACCTGTGTCCAATTCCATATCAGCTCTTGCTTTATTTTCAATTAACACAGACAATTTAATAGGATTTGCCGCTGTATTTTTTATAGTTAATACATTTACTGTATCTACCGAATTTACGTGTTTTTGGAAAGTTTTACTTCTACATACTTTTCCAATATGGCCTTTTTTCTTACATATTTTACAAATAGCATTAATAAATCTACATGAATTGGCTAGATGAGAAGTATTTCCACATCTATAACACTTTAATTTACTTTTATTTGCTTCAGGAATTGTATTATTTACATGATTGTTGACATTTGACTTCTGACAATCGTTCGACAATTTCTTTGGGTGTGCATTCTTTGAACTTGAAATTTTATTAATACTGAAATTTTATTAATACTGAAATTTTTATTTTTAATTTCAGAAATTTCAATATCTACATTGTGTAAGGATAAAGCTTTTTCAACTGCTTCCTCAAAAGTTAACTCATCTACTTGTGTAATCAATTTATTTTGAATGCCTTCGTTTTTCAAACCGCGTAAAAATTGTTCCAATAAATTTTCATTTAATGTAACACCCGTAAAACAACAAAAAGTTGTATTTTTTTTTTAAATCTAGCAGCAAAATCTTGAACTGATTCCGACTCATTTTGGTAACACTTACGGAATTTTATTCTTTCGATAAATTTGTTGGGGGCGGGGCTTAAATGTTTTAACTAAATGTCAACAATCTCAGAATATTTTAATACTTCACACTCTTTCGGGAAGCACAAATTACTCAGCAAATTATAAAACTTGGGGCCCATGCAGGATAAAAGGGCCGCCACTTCTTTTTCCTCTTTTAATTCGTTTAGAATAAAATTCTGCTCCAGGCGTGTAATGTAAGCCTGAAATGTTTCTACTCTATCATCATATTCTTTAAAAGTAAACATTGCAATTTCACTTAATAAGACAGAAAAAAAATAAGTTAAAATTCAATGCACTTACCGCCCCCTTGTTCTGAGCTGCTGATATCTCTGGAAAGCTGCTGTTACCTTGTAGAATTGTCGAACTCAAAATCGAAAGAAAGAGCCATTTCCATTCGGCCCGCGCTTATTCTTTTAATATTTTTCCGGTACATCGTTTTGTACACAATCCTCGCCAATTATTTTATGTTTAAACATATTGACTTAAAAATTCACACAGCACTCAGTGATTTGAGGTGGACGAAACTTAAGGACAAAACATTTTTAATGAACTGACGGACGGCACTACAGACGACATATATACATTTAACACATAGAACAATTAATCTGGAACTCAGGTACATTATGTTCCTTACAATAATTCCATGGAATGGACAAGAAGCGCCATCTACAGTTTTACCTGAAAAGTAAAAGTGTTAAATACCACAAATATCAACTTTGATACAATTGAAATAACATAATGCCATTAAAATACTCTCTAAGCGATTTTCCTCCATATACCATAATGCAGCCGAATTCTTTTGAATGTCCCTGTAAATAAACCATTAATCGTAAATACTTCATATTCAATGGCAAACATGCTTTGGTGATCCTAAATAAGTTTTATCAATTGCATGAAAATCCGAGTATATTTACGGGAGTTAAAGCGTGGGCAGACAGACGCAAGGCAGTAGCCAGAAAAATATTCCGGAGGGGGATTTAGGGTCATGAAATTTTAATCTTGACTTATTTTAGATTTACGTTTTATTGATAGAATTGGGGCAATTGTTAAGAGTTTTCATTATTATTATTATTATTCGTATGTTTTATTATAATAAAAAAAAACCTTTAAATCCTTTTTTGAAAATAGAATTATAATCTCGTTTAGATGCTCTTTCGGTGACGTATTACAGATATTGTCAACCAGATTAATGTTTGACACTTTTTACATACGTTTTCCGATGTTTTCTTGCCAAAATTGTCTTCTCAGTATTATACGAAAAACTTTATGAATATTTAATCTGAGTTCCGTGGCATTTTTCGAGAATTTGTACAAAACAAGTCTGAAGATTTGAATCGGGCTGTTGTAATGAATTTATTTTAACAGCGTTAGTATTCTGTTTTTACAGAGTCACATTCTAAAAAATTCGAATGAACTTAAAAGATTTCTTATAAGTTGCATTAACTTCTCATCCTTATATTAACTGAATCAAATAATAAAGATATACCAGCGTTGAATTTTAATTTTTCAATCTTAACTTTTCAAATTTTGTCTATTTTTCCTGAGATTTAATGACATAGTTATAGTCTTGCCCACAAAAATTTCGGAGGGGGGTCAAACCCTGGTTATCCACCCATTGGCTACGGCCTTGGACAGACTGACAGACAAACCGAATGTATCAGCACTTTTCAATTTTGTTGAAAAGAGCTGAAAAGAAGGATCTTTACTTTATGCGTACTTTATCCTTAATTTTATTGTCTTATATTTCACTACTGCTATACTTTACTTCAGTGTTGAAATCAGACACTTTTCTCCGGGAGGTTCTTCTGTGGCTCCAGGGGGAGCCACAGAAGTCAGGGGGAAGTATGGAGTTCAGGGGGGAAAATAGCACTTTTTGACCATTGAAAACACAAAATCACAAATTTTTCGGGGGGGGGACATTTCATTGTTCCGGGGGGGAATGCCCCCCCCCCGCCCCCCTGATTTCAACACTGCTTTTCTTGCGTTTCCCAAACAAAATGAGAAAAGTGTCAAAAATTGATAGATTCGAGATCTTTGGATTTCAGAACTGATTTAAGGGTGTATTCGAAAAAACGCTCTTTCACCTTTAACAGCTCGAAAATTTCCGATACAATTTCAGACACATTTTTAAAAGTAGAAACATGAAACTTGCTGAGGGGATTCTTGAAGAGGCGTATAAGGTGCCGTGTGATGTTTTTTTTTTACGCTTAATTTATTAGAATTTGATTTATAAACATTTACCTTCTCGGCATGACCCTTTTTTTCGTTCACAAATCTTCAGCTTCGGAAAAATCTGTTCAAAATGCCGTTTTTGATCGCTTTTTTTACAATATTTTTTACATTTATCAAAGAATTGACCTTCACGGCACCTTGTGTACTTTCTATATAAGAGAATCTGCAAATTTGATGCGTTTGAGAGTTAAATTGCATTCAAAAATAAATCGGAAAATAAGCAGTTTGATTCGAAATACACCCTTAAAGGGAATTTGGAATTTGAGTAAGAATAAAAGGTTGTGGAAAAACTCTCTCTTGTGTACAACCATTATATCAATAAAATGTATCAACTGCTATGTAATATAATAAGTAAGTGCAATAAGGTAAGAAACAATGGAACAGATTTAGTATTCGCCCGGAGTCCACAACCTTGTTTCTTTCTTGGTTACTTATGACCACTTTATACTTTTTTTTTTAACAATTCAGGAATTAAACAAACAACAATAAATTTTTAAACTGAAAATCAGCACTCCAAGCATTATTTGTAAAAAAGAAAAAAAAAATAGGGGTTGGGAGACGAGGAATTCATAATTAGCAAACGTTAAATATATAAATTATTAATAAGTTAAATAAAGCAAATATTCTTTTAAAGATATATGCACTCACTTCCAAAAGTTAAGCACGAAGAGGAAAATGCTAATTTCCTGAAGCCAATCGGAATTGAAGAGGTAGCAAATCGCTGCTGAGGTAGATGGAAGTATGCAAATATGTTAGGTAACAGCCAATCGCGCTTTCATGTCAAAAAATATGCAAAAAGGGCAGTCTTATAAGAAGCCAGCTTTATGAAGGGTTACAGAAGTTGGTTGCGAGTGCTGATCAGCAAAAGTTTTGAAACTGGTGTTTTTTAACCTTTAAATAAAAAATACGAACACGTGAGTTTTACAAATGGCTATACTTATTTTAAAATATATTTTATATAATGTAGAATAAAAATAATGGTTATAATATAAGATAATATTTAATTTAACTGAAAAAAGTAAAATTTGCATATTGCAAAAGTTTAGACACTTTTTTGATTTTTAGCCAACTGTTCATGGAAAAATGCAAATTTCCAAGTTATGATGTCACATGTCTGAAGTACTTAATTATACCTCGATATAGCATCAGTTAGTGAAGATGTCACGAGCTAAAAATATTCAATTAGATGAGGTAATTGAAGTAGGAAAGCTGAAATAGAAAGGGAAGACTGTTGCAGAAATTTCAGCAGCATCGAATCGTCCAAAGTGGTCTGTCTATGAAGTATAGTCTAAGGATGACTCCTTCAAAACAAAACATAATCTGGAAGATCTTGTGTGACGAGGAAATGAGATGACAAAAGGATCCAGAAACTGACATTTACACAAGTAATGATTGCTAATCACATTAAAATAAGTCAGAACTTTCTGAGTCGACGGAAATGATTCGTAGATGACATAAAGAAACAGGTAAATCAATTTACATGAAAATGATAAAACAATCAGCCTTAAAATATCGCTATAAATTGGCGAGAATTCAATTAACTTGCAAACATACGTCATATGGACCAAAATAGTACGCTATGATATTCAATAACGAAAAAAAAGTGGAGTTTGAATGCCCAAACAAGTGGGCATACTATTGGAATGACTTAAGGGTAAAGATCCTGGGACTTTATTAAGTCGAAAAAAGAAGGTGAATTTAAAAAAATTTGGTCCTCACTTAGCTTTAATACTCGTGTATCTGTGGAGTTTTTCACTGGTTGCCAAGCAACACAAGACTACGTGCATACGTTGGAGATTAATTTTTAGTCATTTGGGGAACTTTTACTGATCTAAAGTATGGATTTTAGCATCTGTTAATGTTGCATACAAAAGAAGAACTTCGTTTAACTCTGAAAATACTATTGATCTCAACTGGCCGGCGCACAGTGGGGCAAAAAGCCTTCAAAACTGGCAAAAAATCGAAAAAATGAAATTTTATTTTGAACTACCGACATACGTCACTTTAATAGAGCAGATGTCAGTACACATCTTCCTAGTATTAAAATTTGCGCAAAGTTATTTTGATCGTCACTAGAGAAAGAAGTTAAACTGCATATTGTGCTTTGATAATAAGTGAAAAAAAAATCAATAATTTTGTTTCAACATTCGTTTGTTAATTTCGCTATAATAATTAAAAAATAATTTTTTTTGACTATGGAACCTTTAACTACAAGTATGTAACAATAATTCATTAACTTTCAATTTGTTTTAATACGATTTTTATAGATATACAGACGCTTAGAATATATAGTGGTGAAATTTATAAAAAAAATTAACACTGTCTACAAACATTGTAGGTTTTAGTTATGAGTTAAGGCGAGTTAAGTGTTAATTATAATTTTTTCTACTAAGTATGAGTTTTAAAAGGACAAATATGCCAGAAAATCTTGCTCCTTAACCACTTTTTTAATTGTATGGTCATTTTTATAGCTAATCATCCTTAAATTTTTGTTAGTGTACGGATGTGCCAAACATGATTATAAATATTTTCTTTGTTAAATACGAATTTTAATGCATTGTTTATCACAAAACAATGTATTTAAATGAAACTGACTATCATGGAACGTTTTAACAAAAAACTTTTGAAAAGTAATGTGATTTTATGGTATAAGAGCTCCATAATCGGAGAAACTACGAACAAGTAGTTTAAATAAAAAGAAGATTAAATGTTTTAAAGTTTAATATAAATTCCGATGAGCAAAAGCCTGGCGAAACAAGGGAAATGCTTTAGAATTAACAAAGAGTGGCTTGGCAAATCGCTTTCATTTCCTCGATTTGAAAAACAAACAGAAGCGTCAATGAAAAGCAAACGTGCCCATCTTCATATTCCGTCTGAATTTGTTCTGGACGATCAAAAATATCAAGAGTAAAACGGTTATACAATTCTAGTTCTACATATTCGTTAGTGTACGTGACATGTATGAGTTTAAGATCTGAAAAACAGGAAAACAAAAAGTGTGTGTTAGCACTAAAACAACAGAAACAGTTTTTCTTCTGCTGTCTTTATAGTAATGCGTACATTTTGCCTGAGAAAGGTTGATCCAATCCTTCAAAACGAGTCGCTAATATTCATTATAAGGTTTGCTTGAGGATAATTAAAATTACTAATTACGTTTACACTTTTTAATGCGATATTATGGATGATTTATAAATATCTAATTAGTATAAAACTATTTTAAATTCTTGTTTTTAACTCATTTTTCTACAAAAAATATTGAAAAAGGTTTGTAAATTAATTAATAAATTACTATTTAGCTTATGTAAAAGTTTAAAATTTTACTACTTTTCTTCTACAAAAGAATCCGTGATGTGCTTTTTTTGTTCAAAGTAAATTTTATTTTTTGCCAAATCTGGAGGCTTCCTGCCCCACTGTGCGGAGTGTAGTTCTGATCCGGACCCAATCGAAAACTTTTGTAACATCATATGTCGTAATGTTTATGCAAATTTTTGCTATAATTTTCTTTTAATGAGGTTCGAGTTGCTGTTGAACATGTTTGGTAAGAAATAGACCCCCAAGTGACGCAGCATTTAGTTTTTTCGATGAAAAGTCACATTCTTGAACTAGCTGCAAACAATGCGGGTGCAACTCGATTTTAATTTGTAGTTATTTTTCTGTAAATACACAAATTGTCTATATTTTTGCCACAATGTTAATTTTATTTTTTTGTCATTATATTTTATGTAAAAGGTAAAATTCAAAATTTATTGTGTGTAAATAAAGGATAAGTCACAAGTAATATATGACAGAGGAATTACAAACTTTCGGTACATACTTCTGAAAATAGAAGCGTATTCGATCATTGTCTAAACTTTTGCTGAGCACTGTAGAAGGTGTTTGGAACTTTCGACAATTTGTTTGAAGACATACTTGTTTCTGTGACTTTCAGAAGACGAATGGGAGATTATGAGCGCTAGCGTGCTGTGGGGAGCATTGAAGCAGGACAGTCGATCACAGATGTTGCTCTTTTCTTCGGCGTTCATCATTCTGTAATTTCACGTTTATGGAAACAATTCCAAACCACACAGACAGTTGTCCGAAGGCCCGTAGTCGGTCGCCCAAGGGTTAAAACCCCGGAAAAAGATCGATATATTGCTATTGTAGCCAAGTGGAATCGCAGAGCGACCTCCGCACGTGTAACATCTATGGTTACAGCGTCCATTGGTAAGGTGATATCTGCAACTACTGTACACCGAAGGTTACATATGAGTGGACTGTACGCTCGGGTACCTCGAGTTTGTGTTCCTCTCTCCGTTCATTCAAGAGGGGCACGATTAAAATGGTGCCGGAACATATCAATTGGACTGTGTCTGATTGGGGCAATGTCATGTTTACCGATGAGTCAAGATTTGCTCTGCAGCCAGATGACAAGCGTATAAGGATGTGGCGTGAACAAGGAACACGCAATCAGCCCCAAAACATCATCGAACATCACGCATACCGAAGCGGAAGCATTATGGTGTGGGCAGGGATTTCATTAGGATACCGCACCGACCTGCACATCTTTAAACTGGGTTCTATGACGGCTGTCCGGTACCGAGATGAAGTCCTAGAACTCATTGTGAGATTGAACGCTGCAGAAGTTGGCCCTATTTTTGATTTAATGGACGAAAACGCACGTCCCCATAGAGCTGGCATCGTCGATGACTACTTGGAGAGTGAAGTAATTGCGCGTGTGTCGTGGCCAGCATATTCGCCCGACCTTAATCCCATTGAAAATCTTTGGGATGTTCTCGGCCGTGCTGTATGTTTACGTTTCCCACCTCCAGCTACTCTTATTGAGCTAAGAAATTTATAAAAATATCTCGTATACATTTTAATATTTTTAAATGATTTTTTCTCATTTGATAGTTGAGATATTTCTGTACGAAGAATGTTTTTACTTTTTTGATTTTGTTTACAGGTGTTTTAAAGAGGCTACTTCAGTCAAGTGAATTCCAATGGTAGAAATTTATAAAAATATCAGTTGTACATTTTAATATTTTTAAATGATTTTTTGTCATGGGATAGCTGAGTTCATTCGGTACAAACACCGTTTTGTACTTTTTTGACTTTTATTAGGGGAATTTTAAAAAATTTACTTCCTACAAGTGAAATCCAATGGTAGAAATTTATAAAAATATCTCTTCTATATTTTAATATTTTTAAATGATTTTTTGTCATTGGATAGCTAAGATCTTTCGGTACAAAGACCGTTTTGTACTTTTACGATTTTATTTAGGGGAATTTTAAAAAAGCTACTTTAGTCAAGTGAATTCCAATAGTACAAATTTATAAAAATATCTCGTCTACATTTTAATAGTTTTAAATGATTCTGTTGTCATAGGATAGCTAAGATCTTTCGGTACAAAGAACGTTTTGTACTTTTTCGACTTTGTTTACAGATGTTTTAAAGATGCTACTTCAGTCAAGTAAAATCCATTGGTAGAAATTTATAAAAATATCTCTTCTACATTTTAATATTTTTAAATGATTTTTTTGTCATTGGATAGCTGAGAACTTTCGGTACAAGGACCGTTTTGTACTTTTTTTAAATTTTGTTTACAGGTGTTTTAAAGAGGCTACTTCAGCCAAGTGAATTCCAATGGTAGAAATTTATAAAAATATCTCGTCTACACTTTAATATTTTTAAATGATTCTTTTGTCATGGGATAGCTAAGATCTTTCGGTACAAAGACCGTTTTGTACTTTTTAGACTTTCATTAGGGGAATTTTAAAAAAGCTACTTCTGTCAAGTGAAATCCAATGGTAGAAATTTATAAAAGTATCTCTTCTACATTTTAATATTTTTAAATGTTTTCATCTCATTTGATATTTGAGATCTTTCGGTACAAAGACCGTTTTGTACTTTTTCGACTTTGTTTATGAGAATTTTTAAAAAGCTACTTCAGTAATATGAAATCAAATGGTAGAAATTTATAAAATTCTTTCTTCTACATTTTAATATTTTTAAGGGATTTTTTGTCATTGGATAGCTGAGATGTTTCGGTACAAAGACCGTTTTTGCTTTTTTGATTTTGTTTACAGGTGTTTTAAAGAGGCTACTTCAGTCAAGTGAATTCCATTGGTAGAAATTTATAAAAATATCACTTGTACATTTTAATATTTTTAAATATTTTTTTGTCATGGGATAGCTGAGTTCTTTCGGTACAAACACCGTTTTGTACTTTTTAGACTTTTATTAGGGGAATTTTAAAAAAGCTACTTCTGTCAAGTGAAATCCAATGGTAGAAATTTATAAAAATATCTCTTCTACATTTTAATATTTTTAAAATATTTTTTGTCATGGGATAGCTGAGTTCTTTCGGTACAAAGACCGTTTTGTACTTTTTAGACTTTTATTAGGGGAATTTTAAAAAAGCTACTTCTGTCAAGTGAAATCCAATGGTAGAAATTTATAAAAATATCTCTTCTACATTTTAATATTTTTAATTGATTGTTTTGTCATTGGACAACTAAGATCTTCCGGTACAAAGACCGTTTTGTACTTGTACGACTTTGTTTAGGGGAATTTTAAAAAAGCTACTTCAGTCAAGAGAATTCCAATAGTAGAAATTTATAAAAATATCTCGTCTACATTTTAATATTTTTAAATGATTCTGTTGTCATTGGATAGCTGAGATCTTTCGGTACAAAGACCGTTTTGTACTTTTTTTTTTAATTTTGTTTACAGGTGTTTTAAAGAGGCTACTTCAGCCAAGTGAATTCCAATGGTAGAAATTTATAAAAATATCTCGTCTACATTTTAATATTTTTAAATGATTCTTCTGTCATGGGATAGCTAAGATCTTTCGGTACAAAGACCATTCTGTACTTTTTAGACTTTTATTAGGGGAATTTTAAAAAAGCTACTTCAGTCAAGTGAAATCTAATGGTAGAAATTTATAAAAATATCTCTTCTACATTTTAATATTTTTAAATGATTTTTTCTCATTTGATAGTTGAGATCTTTCGGTACAAAGACCGTTTTCTACTTTTTTCGATTTTGTTTACAGGTGTTTTAAAGAGGCTACTTCAGTCAAGTTAAATCCATTGGTAGAAATTTATTAAAATATCTCTTCTACATTTTAATATTTTTAAATGATTTTTTTGTCATTGGATAGCTAAGATCTTTCGTTACAAAGACCGTTTTGTACTTTTACGACATTATTTAGGGGAATTTTAAAAAAGCTACTTCAGTCAAGTGAATTACAATGGTAGAAATTTATAAAAATATCTCGTCTACATTTTAATATTTTTAAATGGTTCTGTTGTCATGGGATAGCTAAGATCTGTCGGTACAAAGACCGTTTTGTTATTTTTCGACTTTGTTTACAGGTGTTTTAAAGAGGCTACTTCAGTCAAGTGAATTCCAATGGTAGAAATTTATAAAAATATCTCGTCTACATTTTAATATTTTTATATGATTTTTTTGTCATGGGATAGCAAAGATCTTTCAGTACAAAGACCGTTTTGTACTTTTTAGACTTTTATTAGTGGCATTTTAAAAAAGCTACTTCTGTCAAGTGAAATCCAATGGTAGAAATATATAAAAATATCTCTTCTACATTTTAATATTTTTAAATTATTTTTTGGCATTCGATATCTCAGATCTTTCGGTACAAAGTCCATTTATACTTTTTCGTCTTTGTTTAGGGGAATTTTAAAAAAGCTATTTCAGTCAAGTGAAATTCAATTGCATAAAATTATAAAAATATCTCTTCTACATTTTAATATTTTTAAATAATTTTTCTCTCATTGGATAGCTGAGATCTTTCTGTGTGAAGACCGTTTAGTACTTTTTTGGTGTTGTTTACAGGTGTTTAAAGAGGCTACTTCAGTCAAGCGAAATCCTGTAGTAGAAATTTATAAATGTATCTTTTCTACATTTAAATTTTTTTAAATGATTTTTTGGCATTGGATATCTGAGAGCTTGCGGTACAAAGACCGTTTTATATTTTTTCGAGTTTGCTATGGGGGTTTTAAAGGGGCTTACTTCAATCAAGCGAAATCCTATGAAGTTTTGAAGTTCATATAAATATATATTTTTCTCTTCTACATTTTAATATTTTTAAATGATTTTTTTAGCATTGAATGTTAGAAATTTATAAAGATATCTCGTCTACAAGTAAATATAAACTGATGATTACCTCAATCAAGTAAAATCCCATGGTAGAAATTTATAAAGATATCTTTAAGATCATTTAAAAGTCATTTCTATAGATCATTTTAATACTTGTAATTTTTGTTTCATTATATAACTGATATCTTTCTTTACAAAGAACGTTTTATATCTTTTCGACTTTGTCACGGGTATTTTATGATTACTTACTTCAATAGATTTAAATCACATTTTAGAAATTTTTAAAGATATCTCGTTTGTATTTTAATTGTCTTTAAACTTTTTTTCGGGGGGGGGGGGGGGGGGCATTAGATATCGGAGATTTCTCTGTACAAAGATCTTTTTACATTTTTTAGATTTTTTACGGGTATTTTAAAGTGTCTTACTTGAATAGAGAGAAATCCCATTATAGAAATTTATAAAGATATCTCGTCAACATTTTAATTTTTTAAATGATTTTTTTAGCATTGAATTTCTGAGATATTTCTGTACAAATACCTCTTTATATTTTTTTCGATTTTTTTACGGGTATTTTAAAGGTGTTTACTTCAATGAAGTGAAATCCTATGACAGAAATTTATAGAAATATCTCGTCTATATTTTAATAATTTTTTTATTATTGAACAGCTGAGATCTTTCTGTACAAAGACCGTATTACAATTTTTGATTTCGATACAGGTATTTTAAAGTGACTTACTTCAGTCAAGCGAAATCCCATTGTAGAAATTTATAAAAATATCTCGCCTACATTTAAAAAAATTATTTTTTTTTTCTTACATTGAATAGCCTTTACGATTTCATTTATTTTAAAGAGGCTACTGCAGTTAAACGAAACAATGTCTTCGCTTTAAAGCTAATGCTATGAAAGAAATTTATAAAAGTTTATCGTCTGTGTTTTAATAGTTTTAAGTATTTTTTTTTTCTTACTTTGCCTAGTTGATATCGATTTGCACAAAGGCCATTTTCTATTTTTCGATTTATTTTACGGGTATTAAAAAAAAAAAAAAAAAAAAAAAAAAAAAAAAAAAAAAAAAAAAAACTTTAATCAAGCTAAACAATTTACTAGCTTATAATAATTCTTTCGACGATAATCCAACGGTCGAAATTTATAAATAAATCTCGTCTGCATTTTAATATTTTTTTCCCCCTTTAATAGTTCAGAGCGATCTCTTCAAAGGCCTTTTTCTACTTTTTTAATTTTCTTTACAGGACAGTTTCATTTTCGGAACCGTTTTCAAAAGTGATATTATCCTCATATTTAAAATTTACAATCAGTATCGAAAAAAGTAAAAATCGGCCTCTATACTAACCATCGTCACCTATACTATGCAGAAAAAAAAATAATTAAAAATTGGAATGAAAATATGGCATCTTTATAAAAATCTTCCGTAGGTTTAGTATAATTGAGTTTGTCTTTTCGCGTGACTGAAAAAACCGTTATTCTAAAATTTAGATCAGTTAGACTATGACAGGCTTTGGAATATATACGTATTATTTAGTTAAAATAGTATAAAAACTTTAAAAATCATTCGTTTATCTTTCTGAAAGGGAAAAAGACAGGAAAGACAATTTATATACAATAAAGCATAAATGTATCATTTACGGATGTGAATTTTACCGCAACAGAATATATTTGCTAAAGTATTGTAAATTAGTCATAATTTTCGATAGAAGTGTCAAAATAAATATATTTCTATCTTTTAAATTAGTGTTATCCAATTTAATCATAAATTGCATAATAATTACTTTGTATTTTAGAGTGGGTATACTGCAAACTTTTATTGATTAAAATAGAAATATTTATGAAATATTTATGAAAAGGAACATTTAAACTAATTCATTAAGAATTGTCTAAAAGAATGATACAAAAAAAAAAAAAAAAAAAAAAAAAAAAAAAAAAAAAGACATAGAAAAATTTAATACAAATGTATTTATTCGCGAATATATCTATTCATTTTTAATGTCAGAACCATTGTTATTTTCTTTCTGCCCTTTCTTCTTTTCCCTTTGTCGACTGCAGATGACAAAAAGTTAATTCTGTTATGCTTTATGAATTAACGAATATATCACTTTGATGTTGTACGCAATTAAAGAATCTTTTTTAGAAATTAAACTTCAAATATATGGAAGAAAAATAATAAAAATGGTAAATCTGTTTTTATTCGAAATCAATAATGCTTTTAAAGTACATTTGAGATTAGATGCCTAATTAAACAAACTTTTTGAAATCAACATGTATTTACATCATTTCTGAAATTCATTTCTGATCGAACTTCTTGCGTGAGATATCATGCATTCAGAAAAGGATGTTTTTATTTTTTCATCCTAAAGCAGCAAACAACATTTTACTAATAGCCACAGGCAAGATTTTACACCTTCGTCCCTGTAAGACTCCCTACAGGGTAAACCCATATCGTCTTTCACCCTAATTACTCTTAAGGCGTCTCCCTTTTAAAGGCGGAGTTAAACACCATTTTCGACTCTTTTAAATCAAAGTGCTTCAACTTTTTATACAAATAGCATAGATTAAATTTTTTTAAAAATCAAAATAAAAAACATTTTCTGAAAGCTAAATAATTAAACTCTGCATGCTGTTTTACCAAATTTTAAAATGTCAAACAGATTTTTCGTAATAAGACATTAAAGGTGAATTTTAAAGACTATAAAATAACGCACTTGTATCGCCTTAAAATTCAAAAAAGAAATAAAATTTCAGAATGACGTGCATACTTTAAACCTACAGGTTTGCAAAACAACAAAAATTATTAAATTTGAGCAAAATGCAAAGGAATGAAAGCGATAAATTTCTTCCATTGAGATAACATTAGCCGTTCTATCTCGGAGCGTTACTGATGTAGGGCCTTAATTGACTGACGAAATCTGCTTTTTCCCCCGCCGTAAATTGATGAAATCCGTGATTTTTTTTTTTTTTTTTTTTGCGATAAACTGACGAAACTCACGATTGTTCCGCAGCCACTCAGGTTTTTTTAATTTTTCCGCGCATCATCGACAAAATTAGCGGTTTTTCCGCACCCCATCAACAAAATTCGCGAGTTTTTTGTACTCGATCGCTCGAATTCGTGTTTTTTACGAAGGCGATCGACCGTATTCGCGATATTTTCTTTCCCTATCGATGGAATTGTCAATTTTTGTTCCCCGCATCATCATAATTCGCGATTTTTTTCATTCCCGATCGACTATATTTGTGCTTTTTATAAAACTGATCGACCATATTTGGGACTTTTTCGTTCCCGATCGACAAAATTCGAAATTTTTCCGTGCCCTACCAAAAGCGATTTTTTTCGCTCCCGATCGACTAAATTCGCGCTTTTTACGAAAGCGATCGACTATATTCGGGATTTTTCTGTGCCCAATTGACGAGATTCGCGCCTTTTTCCGTTCTTGTCCATGAAATACGCATTTTTCCGCACCGAACAATAAAATTCTCGATTCTTAACTGACTGATGAAATCTGCATTTTTTTCCCTGCCGTAAATTGATGAAATCTCATTTTTTTTTCTCGCGATAAACTGATAAAACTCGCTATTGTTCTGCAGCCGCTTAAAAAAATTTTCGATTTTTCCGCGCATCATCGGCAAAGTCTTCGATTTTTCCATGTCCTATCAACGAAATTAGCGACTTTTTCGTTCCGAATCGACAAAATTCGCGAGTTTTTCGTGCCCAATCTCCCGAATCGCTCTTTTTACAAAGAGAATCGACTTACATTCGCGATAATTTCTTTCCCGATTCATGAAATTGGCAATTTTTGCATTCCATATCAACTCGAAATTAACAATTTTTTTATTCCCAATCAATAAAATTCGCGATTTTCCCCTTCCCGATCGAATAAATTCGCGCTTTTTACGAAGTGATCGAGAAAATTGGGGATTTTCCGTGCCCTATTAACGAAATTTCGATTTTTTGTACCAGATATACAAAATTCGTGATTTTTTGTGCTCGATCGACAAAATTTGCGATTTTTCAGAGACATACAGACAAAATTCGAGATTTTTCGAAGGCCGATAGACAAAACTGGCGATTTTCCAATGTCCAGTTGACGATATTATCGATTTTTCAGCGCCCGATCAACAAAATTCGCGTTGTTTTCGCGCGGTAAACAGACAAAACAGGCGACTTTCTCGCAACCTATGAACAAAATTTGCAATTTTTTCAAATATTATAAAAAAAATTAGATTTTTTTTTCCTTGCCCGATAAACGAAATCTGAGATTTTTCGCGTCCGATCGACAAAGTTCGTGATTTTTCCGTGCCTAATCGACAAAATTCACAATTTTTTTCATGCCCGATCGGCGAAATTTGCTACTTTTTATCGTAATTCCGTTTTCACAAGATTTACTGTATTTTAAAATTGTTTCATTAAATCATTTGACAAAAGTTGTGACCCCCCCCCTGGAGGTTGGGCTGGATCCGCCCTTGATAAGCAGTTTGGATTGGAATATACCCTTCTTTTCTGGTTTCCCTCATAATAATTAGCTTCGTAATTATAAGTTATGCAGATTAATTAATTTGGCCATATTAATTAACTTGAAGCATTTTATTCACTCGAAACTTCGATTATACTTACTTATTCAGTATTGTGTTATTTCCACAAAATTTATCTATTTGTTAAATCGAAATTTCTGTTCCTAACTACAAAGGGGTGTTTTACAGGTTTTCATTTAAAAAGAATTTTTTTTTTTTTTATATAAATTTTTATAATTATTTTTTAACAGCTACTAAATATGGAAGAAAAATTTATTAATGGTATTTAAAAAAATATCTTGCAGATTATGAAGTATGTAACAAAATGAGAGGTTTTAAAGTATATTTGTATGGTATAAAAATTAATTTTTGCAATAGCTACTTTAGTGTAAACTCTAATTTAAACATTTCTTATGTATTATATTGTCCAATAAATGGAATTATATAGTGATTAGTCTGGAATATTATTTACTTTTCCAAAAATAAATCTTTTTTAGCTAAAGGGAACATTGCAAAATATAATCCGAAATGACTATGACATCAGCATTTTTACATAAAAAAAGAAATACTGAAAGAAAGAAGAAGAAAGAATATGTTGAATAAAAAATTAAGAGTTATTAGGGCTTGTACCCTATGCACTCCTCTGCCATTCGATATTTTAAGTTCAAATGCCCATTCTAAAATCTTCCGCTAGATGACAGCACTAGCTAATTTACAATCCGTTCTCAACTGCTCTGTTGAACAATCACAAAACGTTTTGTCATAGTACTTGTAAATAGTTTTTTTTTTTTTTTTTTTTTTTTTTTTTTTTTTTTTTAAACCATTTAATTGATCAATATTTTTGAAAAACTTTCAAATAATGCCTATTTTTTCAGAATTTTTAATCTTTTATCACCGAAATTCAGACGAGACCGAAAATCAGAATTTTTAATCTTTCATAACAGAAAATTTTGCCTAGTGGCGCACCCAGGAGCCAGGATGAAGCTTTGAAGGGGACTAGCATATTTTAGAGCTATATTTTCCTGATCTTGCCTGGAATGCAGGGCCATCGCTAAGACTTTTTATTGGTGGGGGAGAAGACCTTAAATTGCCAAGTCAAATTTTTATATTTGCCAACTCGTTTTATAATTTTGCCAAGTTACCACACTTAGAAAATGTAATACAGTTCTTATGTGTAAAAAGTTAAATAATATTCCCAATTAGAATTGTAACTTTTGCAAATTCTATCAAAAATAGGAAATGTATTAGTTTTTATTAAAATTTTAATTAAATTTGACAGAAAAAGTTTTAAAATTTGCCAAGTGTAACAACATTTGTGAATGTTTGGGGGGGAGGCTCCCCCCCTGTCCCCCCCCCCTTAGCGAGGCCCCCGCTGGAATGTCAGACGAGCTCGGTTCGATATTTCTTACATTTCATCAAAAGTGCCCGGCCCGGGAGATACATTGTTTCCATTGATTTGATACAGAACGAACACTGGTGGTGGAAGGGCGGAGCAATCAGCGAAACATGGAGTAGGGGGCTTTGAATAAAAATTTTGGGGGCTAATTCTGAAGGCTTAAACTTCTTTAATAAACAAAAAGAAAATATTGTTGTAAGTGGTGAATATTAAAAATGCTGATATTTCAAATTTCATAAGAAAATTTATAAATAAAAAAAATTATGAAAATATAACTATTTTTCAAAATTTCTATTTTGCAGAATCTATTAAAAGTAATAAAAGTAAACTTTCACAATTTTAGAAAACTTTAATTAATTAGTTTAATCTTACGGTCTGGGAGGGGCTTCAGCCCCGTTAGCTTCCCCTGTGGGTGCGACAATGTACACCTAATTGAATCAGAAAAATGCCCCGATTAAATAATACAAGATTTTCAATAAAAATTTGCTGGTGAGAATGATAAATCATGATTCGAGTATGGATGCCCATATGTGGCACAAAGAAATTACGATTGACAAAAGCAAATTGCCCGTATGACGTACTGGGAAATCAGGGGAGAAAAATTTAATCGGTTAATTGAAAAATATAAAATTGGAAGACCTGGTCAATTTTTGTATATTTGGAATCGAATTGTGTTTTTTATTTTTTGATGAATAAATTATTTATCGAGTTATAAGCGAGTTATATATGGGTCATGCGAAAATCTGTTTTTCTCCTTCCTCCTTAAATTCATTTTAAAAGCCTACTTTGACACTCTTTTCTAAAAACCCTATTGCGTTTCAAAAAAAAAAAAAAAAAAAAAAAAAATGGAAAATTAGTGAGATTAGGTAGTTTCTGAATAACAACACCTGCTAATGTCATGCATTTCCGAAAAGACAAAATAGATAAATAAATAAAAATAAAACTTATGCCCTTTTGGGCTGGAACAACAGCCTGGGAGTCCAGAACAAGAAATGGATGATTTCGAGCTATTTTTCGGAGACCAAAAGAGAAATTTATACTTATAATTTTTGCAAAGGGAACTGGAAAATAAAGGTGGATAAATCTATCCAATGGTACAGTACAGCAATTTTCAAAAGTTTCGTATTTCTAGAAGATTCCATAAGATATTTCCGAAGTGTTTGATTTTCTCACAAGCACACAAAGAAAATTTCTGATTCAGAAAAAAGAATATTAAAGCCTCCTGGCTACCGTGAATTGATTTTTTCTTTCACTAAGCTGCAGGTTTTACTGCAATATAATCAATATTTAAATTAATATAATTCTACAAATAAAACCCATTTTTGAAAAATTAAGCTATGATTAACATTCTCAAAGATTATACATCCATACGTAATAAAATATTTTGTATCAGGTAAAAAAAAAAACGTCGTTTTTTAATATTTTTTATAAATTACAGAGAAAACAGCATTACAATATTGCCCTTTTGCTTGGCGCTCAGGAGGTTAAGATATTTAGCTAAAAAATCAAGTTTTAAGAAGGAAGAAATCCTCTCTCAGAAATTTATTTTGGGATGTAGGGTAACGGGGGCAACGAAAAGGGACACAAGGGACGTAAATCACAACGAAAAATGTACATATATTATGACAAATAATTTCTGATATGTATATAAAAATATTTTTTATATAAAAAGAATCAAATAGAATTTCGAAGTGAAAGTTTGGTACCCCTTCAATTTCCTCGTCCAGGGCGAACGCTCTCTTCGCCCTGCCTCTCCCCCCCCTCTTCTTTTGCATGGGCCTGGGACCTGGGACAAACAAAGGCGGATCCAGCCCTCCTTTTAGAGGGGAGTCATGACTCCTTTTTTTTTTTTTTTTTTTTTTTCTTTTTTAGGGGGAGGAGGCACGTCTCTTATTAAGAAATTTTTATATTGAAGATTGTCTCTGCATCCAAAATAGCTAACTTTCTGATACTTTTAGGAAGTTATTTTCATTTGTAACAAAAAAGTTGCTTAAATATTCGTAAAAATATAAATACATACATTTTATTCAGATGCCAAGAAATTGGGGATTTTTTTTTATATAAAATCAAACAGTCATTTAAGCAATTGATCCTTTTACACAAATGTTTAGAAATTGACAGTTACAAAAAGCCGTCATCAGAGAGCAATTAACTATACCGGCCTGAAATTCAGTTTAAAATTTCGCAGTTTACGGAAATTTCGAGAAAAGTTCTTTGCCTTTATTGAAAAATGCAAAACGTTAATCAATCACATTTGCTCTGAATAAATGCATCTTGCGTCTAAGATTTAAAAAATACTTCATGGATTTGTCAGAAATAGTCGGAAAAATTCTTGTTGTTAAGCAAGGGATAAATATGAAAAAGTTGATATATATTTCATTTTTAATTTTTTCTTTAAATTTTTTCTTCGTTCAGGGGGTTGAGGGGTCATGACCCCCGTGACCTCCTCCTCGGATCCGTCACTGGAGACAAATAGTTATCAGCAGTTTTTGGGAAAAGGTGGATTTACATGAATGCAATAATGACAAAACTTTTATCAGAGTTTAGCGAATATCTTTGTTTCAATTTTATGTGGAATAATATCATCAATTCATTTAAATCTGCTGTCTTAGATTTAAAAAAAACAAAACTTTATTGTTAGACTTTTTACTTGAAACGTAATAAGCCGAAGGTGGGCAAACTTCTAATGTATTTGTATCCATCCCAATCTGATAATGGAATGAACACAATTTCGTTGCCACAAATATAGATATTAGCAAAGGACATTAATTTGGCCTGATCTTTGAAATTAGATTTGCAGCTTGAGTAATTAAATCTTAGAATTTTAGTGCAAATCACATGTGCAGCAATCTTTCTTAATCGCTAATCGGAGTAAGGCATTGAAGCCAGTTACAGATTTACAGCAAGGCATTTTCACGGATCCCCAAATTCTGCTGAAAGTTTTTCAATTATAGTCCTATCAACCAATGAAATTTTACGTTTCATTCTACATTCTATTATGTTCATATTGTATTTTTATAACATTGTATATTTTGTCTGAAACATCCATTTATTACTTTATTATAGTGAATATTTCCTTTTATCTTTGCCACTTTCAAAATATATTGTATTTTTAATTCTTGTTTTATCCTTTTCTTGTTATCATCAGATTATTCGAGTGTTGGTGAATGTAGCCTGCTGGCTGTAGAGCCCCCTAATGTTTTAAATAACTGTAGCTTGATGCTGTCAAAAATTTATTATTAATTGTTGCATACTTTATCTTTCCAGATGTATAGACTTGCATAGGAAATTAATTAGCGTCGCACAATTTATTATAAAATAGCTACTCATTTAAATTTCCTAATTGTGAAATAATTATTTAAAAGTTAATTACTGTTCAATATATTAAATTTTTAATGTATATTTTAAAGTCTGTAATGGTTACTTTAGTAACTATCTTTTATCATTTTTTTAGTCAATTCCCCTCTAAGTATTGTTGCAAAAAGGGCCCCCGTAAGCATTTGTGCCCGGGGCCCCCAAATTTTTAAATTGATCTCTGATTGAAATGAAGTATATAAGCATAACTCGGTCCGCTTATCGCGGAGTCCAGTCAATAAACTAATAAACGAACTACAAACATTCTTACTATAGCAAATAAATTAAGCAGTTATAAGTTATTTTTTGAAGCGCATCGAGTAGCAAAGCTACCTGTGTGTATATATACCGGGTGTCCCAAAAATGACTGATGGATTTTAAAATTCAATAACTTGCAAACGGTGACAGCTATTTTAAAAAAAATTTGCAGGAGGGTTATGTATAATGTCAGGAGTTTTTTACCGTAATTTTTTATTTTAGTTCGCATCTCAAACAATAGGTGACGCTGACGGCGATTGAAGGCCAGGTCAACGCTTTACTCAGCACTGATCATCTGGCCTTCAATCGCCGTCAGCGCCATCTATTGTTTGAGATGCGAACTAAAATAAAAAATTACGGTAAAAAACTCCTGACATTAAACATAACCCTCCTGCAAAAATTTTGTAAATAGCTGTCATCGTTTGCAAGTTATTGAATTTTAAAATCCATCAGTCATTTTTGGGACACCCGGTATATATACTCCAATCTGACAATGGAATTAACGCAATTTCTTAGTAGTGACTTGATCAGTTAGTTGCAAGTACTTGATCAATCAATGTGATGTCAGCAGCAAGAGGCAAACAATTGACTAACGTTAATCCCCATGGGAGAATTTTTTTTACATATCTCGTTTGCCTTTCCATACTTTTAAAGGATTTTTATTTTTTATTGTATAGCTGAGATAGATCTCTACAAAGGTCGTTTTCTACTTTTTCAATTTTGTTTGCAGGTTTTTTTTTTTTTTTTTTTTTTCCTTTATAGGGATACTTCAATTTTAAAACCAGTTCTAAAAAGAAAAAAAAAACTGTAAAAACGGCTTTTGTAGAGATTAACCGGAACTTTGATATGCAAATAAATAAATAAATCATTTAAAAATGTTAAAAGACAAGCGAGATATTTCTTTTTGATTCTCCCACGGGATTAACTTTAGCGAGGGATTGTTCAACAACTCTTTTATAATAATGTCAAGCCAGAAAATCCTACAATGTGTATAAAATTAATTATTATTGTTATTATTATTTTTTTTTTTTTTAGTACAGTAAACCTGTTACTAAGACTGAATTTCAAGTGACAGGAGAAAGATTCCGTTTTAGATAGATTTTATCTTATGAGATATAATTGTGTGGTATTCCTTCAGTAGTGACCATAATTTTCTTAGGTTTCAATCATAATTCCATTATAGTCAGGTTCTGGCTCCATAAGATTTACTTTTTTTTTTTTTTTTAAGTCCCTACTTCTAGAAGCCCTTGTCTCACTATTTGTGACTATATACCTGGCAACCGTACATATGGCCGAAAAATGTATATAATCGTAAAAGACATTAATGACTTATTACCGTTGTGTTAAAATTACTATAATTTGAACACTTCATTAATATATAATATATGTAACTCCTGTTTGCAATAAGGGAGTAAGGTACATATTTTTCAAAATTTTGGGAAGTGCATGTGTAGAGTCAGAAAGCAATATTTTACGATATCAATAATTGCGTACATGTATTTATATAATAAAAAAAATGTGTAGGGCTTAAAGAACAGCAACTATCCGTATATGTAAAAAAAAAATTCCATTTTTTTTATACTATTGCTGCTAATAGCATTCACAAATATTTATACTAAATATTTGCCTATGTGAATGATATAAATCAGACATTTGTTATGTCGTTATAGTTTATATCACTTATTTATTAATATTTATCAATTCCTTGTCACGTTTTTTCCGGTCACTTTTTATCTTGTCACGTTTCTTCTGATCTTGTTTTTTTTCTGTCTCCTTTTTTCTTGTCACTTTTTTTCCTGGATTCGGTGCAAACGCAGTTTTTCATAGCAGTAAGTCAGATATTCAGATCTCATTTTCAATTATTACTATATGTCCTACTGTTGCTCTGAGGTGACAAAATATGTACAAAGATACCCAATATTTGCTGAAACTCATATTTTGGGTCGAAAATCACCGAAAATCAATACTTAATTTCGATCGGGCACTAAAGTATCTATTGTAAGAATGACTTCTATCATTGGAAAGTGAAAAAAGCGCGCGAAAAGGAAAAAAAAAAAAAAAAAAAAGGCATTGATTAAAGTGGTATCGGAGGGGGGGGGGGGGAAGATGATACTTTTATGAAATGCGATTTGAAAAACATGCTAATAATCACATCATTTATCTGACCGGCCTATAAGTTTCTGTAATGTTTCTAAAGGACATTTATATAGAGAGTCGTGGAAGAAAAAAAAAAAAAAAAAAAAAAAGTAAACACCTCTTACTAACTCTGCAAAAATTTATCGTAGAAAATAATTACTGGTACTGAATGATTGGAAATAAAGTCTACTTTTAAATGATGTCTGTAAAATTTGCTTAGGGAGGCCTTCTATTTATTAAAACGAACCTTAACTTTTTTCTTCTTTTTTTCAATAGCAGTACCCAATTCTGACAGTATAAATGAATTCACCCTCCAATTAGCTCACCCCGCCACCCTCCCCCCCCCCCAAAAAAAAGAAAAAAATCATGTAATATTTTAGGGATTATATCCAAATTAAAGTTCGGTACTTGATTCTTGACCGAGAGAGCCCCTTCTTGATCAAGGCTTTTTAAGTACCACTCAAGCAATCATTGAAGTCATTTAATTCCCTCAAAATTGTCCCCACTCCCAGCTAAGTTCAGTATCTCCGTTTAGGTTCAAAACCATTCAGCCTCATTTCGTCTGGTAAGATGAGTACTAGATGTGCGGCAACAAATTACACAGTTAATTTAATGTGCAGCAAAACCACAAAAATTACCAACAAAGCACTTAATCTACTAAATAGCCGACCTGGGTGCTTGTCTTAGTGGATCGTCACAAAATTCCCAGCATGTACGCTAATGGCACCTGGTGCATGTAAAATCCGTCGTGGGTGCAATTTCCACCAAGTTACCTGTGAATTATACCTCTGTAGGTGCCTTACCAGATGAAGATCTCGTCATCTGATCAAAGTTCTAAATTACGAGACCAAATTGAGCAGTACAACAACTGGATGTAACGTTAAGCAACCGACAAAACAAAGTATGCTCAAACGAGAAGCAAGTACTGCAGATATGATGACGTGCGGAGCGAAGGAATCAGGTTTATTGCCGCTCCCACGTATCTAACCACGTTTCTCTCCCGTTAAGCTGAGGTAACTCGGCACGTAGGGGCCTGGTCATCGGTTAGATAGAAAGAAAGAACATAAGAAGTTTCAAAATATCTAGTCACTTCTATCGTAGACGGTCCCTTAAACCATCATTTGTCCGTTTCTTAAGTGTAATTTTCTTTCTTTCTTTCTAACCGACGCGACGACCATGCTTCATGAAAATCCAAAATTTCAAAATTTTCTTCCAAATTGTTTCTTAAGCGTAATTTAAAAACAACTTGGAAGAAAATTTTGAAATTTTGGATTTTCATAAAGCAGGACTTAATAAATATAAATCCATCAAAAATTGCAGGTTGCAATTCATATATATATTTTTTCAAATATTAATTCCATAATTCATATCTTAAAACTACATAAATTGCAAATTCAACATATTTATGTTTGGGTATTTTAGCATTATTCCTACATAAAAAATTAACATATTAGGAGCATAATTTAAGGATACGGGTACATCAATAATAATATGAAAATGTAATTTAACATTAGTGGCACTAATTTTTGAATGTTTATAATTCAAAAACTTATGATTCAAATGACTTGAAATTTGATGTCTAGGCATATTTTGAAACTAAGATTTCAAATATCTTGTTAAAATTGGGCATTGCAATTTGAAAAAGTGTAGATGACCCCCCCACCCCCCTCCCCTAAGCAACTTTTATATACATCATTTACAAGTAGACTTTTATTTCCAATCCTTCAAAAGAAGAAGAAGGAAAAAGAAAAAGAAAAGAAGAAAACGAAAAAAGAAAAATAGAAACAGAAGGAAAAGAAAATAGTGACTTTATGATAGATATGGTTTATGTATTTTTTCAAAACAATAATAAAGATGTTATATATTTGTATGCCGTTTGTCATTTAATGGCGATTATAAAAAGCTTATGCTTTGATTTAGTGTTGAATCATCAAAGGCTAGAGGTGTTACAGTACTTAAACCACTGACTTAATGCGTAAAATTTAATAATCGTGATTCAATTAATAAAGCGTGTCGAATTAACTGACGCATTTCGCGTGATTCTATTAGTAAAAAAGCAAGGCAGATGATGCTTTTCAGCTGTTATAAAATTCACGTATTTCCACGGCTATTAATATACACCTTCAGGAGAAACATTCTACTAAGACATCAATAGAGTTTTAATAAGTCGTGCTTTTAACTTGGCAGATGCTAGACATTAAGCTCATAAATCACGAAGAGAAAAACGTAAGCGCGTTCCTTCTGGAATAAGATAAAAATTAAAGAAGGAAATTCAGTGATTGTTCATAACTAAAAGTCAAATTCTGTGCTTTTTCTTTAGCATAAAAATAATTTTATTTCGAATTTAATAAATAAAACTATCCTACATATATAAAATCATAACAAAAAAAAAAAAAAAAAAAAAAAAAAAAAATGTAGTTTCCCTCCCCCTTTTTTTATGTATTTATTTAATTTTAGCACAATAAATAAATAAATAAATAAATAAATAAAATACGAAAAATCACAATATTTTTTAAGAATAATTAAATAAATATATCGGATATTTTTTATGATAAAATGTAGTTTCGTTTTCCAATGTTAGAAATAAAATAATTTTACTTAATTTTTTTAAATTTGTATATGGTATTTTGAATTTTACATTGTTACTGTAATGTTTATTACATTATTTAACGTTTATTTAAAATTATGTGCAAAAAAATGCTTAAAGATTTTATTTATTTTTATATAATTTTAAAAATATAAGTTCTAAAAAAAATAAAAGTTTCTTAAAATGAAAACAAAATAAAAGTAAGAAAGTTATTGTTTAGAAATGTAAACTAATACAAATGGGAGTTTGCAAATTACTATTACTTCAAATCATGTTAATCTAAAATTATTTCTCTTATTTTTCTGTTATAAAATTTCAAAATTATTCCATTTACTACTTTATTTTAAAATCAAAATTTCAACTATAGCCAAGCTTACTTCCTTAGAAATCTTTTAATACAAGTAAATTTGAAATCGCTTGATGTTTTTAAACTCAGTTATAGTCAATTTTATTCTATTATTTTATTCTAAATATCTGCATAGAATTTACAGGTATTTATTTTTTTCTTAATTTGTTTTACTTAATAGAAAACTAATAAACTCATTAAAATTCAATACTATTGAAAGATCATACAATTTTAAAAATCCCTTTTAGCTTTCTCCATTTAAATTTAAATAAATATTTGTAAACTATTTTGTTGCAAATACTAGAATAATAAAAAGTTCATAAAATTGAAATAATAATTTTTATTTTTCTGCATGCTTACAATTTTATTTATTTTTTAATTTTGAAGTTAATTTGAAGTTAAAACCTTTAACTTCAAATAATTTTAACTTCAAAATAAAACCTTTTATTTTGAAGTTAAAACCTCAAAATTAGTCTCCAAAAACCTCCTATTTCATTAGATTATTTAATTTTACTATTTAAATATTGATATTTCCTACCCATTTTACACGAGTGCAAATAATTTTGCTGTAATCCGATAAATTTTAAATAAATAAATAAACGCAGCAGGAAAGTTCTTTAAAAAATAATTGATGAGATTATTTGATAATAATAATAATACTAATAACAATAATAAAAATCTAATGAAATTAAAATAGCTTTTCAATTTTTTTTTTTTTTTTTTTTCTACGGCATTTTCATTCACCTAGTTTTGATTTTCTTACTTTAAAATCCAGGTTTCTATTTTTCTTATATGTGTATATATATATATATATATATATATATATATATATATATATAAATATATATTTGTGCTATTTAGAATATTAAAAAAATATATTTAAAACCAACAAAATTAAAAAATAAATAAAATAACATGATCAATAATTATAATCGGTAAATAAAATTCTATGCACTTTCCCCCTATTTTATGATTTGGATTTCTCTTTTTAATATATATATATATATATAAAAAATGCATATTTTATTTGTGATAACCATTGCTAGTCATTTTGCTAAATCTTTTAAAACTCTGAAAAATCAATATCATTTACTAAAATTAAAGGCTCATTTTCACTGTTTATTGTTAATATAATTTTTTTAATTCTATTTTACTTTATTTTGTTTTTTAATCTTTTTTAATTATATATTATTATTATTTTTCTTTCGTGCATATAGAAATGTTTAAAAGTGAATAAAATTAAGCATTAAATTGATAAAATGACTAAAAATTTCATTAAAAATTAATATAATTCATCGACAAATAAATTTCTATAAAAAATAATAAACTAATCTGAAATTTCATTAAATATAAATAAATTTATCTTAAAGTGTCAATAAACGGACTAAAGATTCATTTAAAAGGATTAAATTTGGTATAATAATAATAATAATAATAATAATAATAATAATAAATAGGACTAGAAAAAGTAATGCATTCTAATTTATGTCAATTTAATTTTGTATTTTTGATTTCTGTTTTAGCCGTTTTTGGTATATAATAATTATTTCATTATTTACGGGCACTAACCTTTTCATATATATATATATATATTTATTTTGGTTTATAAATATATATAACTTATTTTCCTGTACATATTAAACGTTGTAAATTCCGATAGTCTCCATCTACTCAATCGATGCTCGCACATGTAGTATATTAGTTCCATTGTTAGCAAAGGAGCTAAGCAATAGCGTTAACATAAAACTATTTTTCCCATAGCATGTACAGTTTCTAAAATATGAATAAAGTGCCTAAAAAGTCATTAAAAAATACAAATAATAATAATAATAAATTGATTGGGGAGTTCATTATAATCACTACAGTTTTTAAAGATTCTTATAAATTGATTTAAAAAAATCAATAACATCCTTATAAATCAATAACATTCACTAAATATTATAAGCTGACTTAAAACTTCATCAAATAGTTGTTAAATTTTAAAAATATTAATAAATTGATTAAAAAAATTGATGATAATAATAATAATAATTAGGACTGAAAAAATAATGCATGAAAATATTTGTCCCTTTAATTTCATATTTTTTATTTCTACTTTAGTTGATTTTCAGTATATAATAATTATTATATTATTTAAGGACCCTTACATTTTCATATATATGTATATTCTTACCCTTTTATACATATATAATTTATTTGGCTATACATATTAAAATAAAACATTTTTTTCACTAGTATATACAATTTCTAAAATATGAATAAATTACCTAAAAAGTCATTAAAAATTAATAATAATAATAATAAACTGATTGGGGAATTCATTGTAATCACTACAGTTTTTAAAGATGCTTATAAATTGATTAAAAAAACCTTATAAATCAATAACATGCACTAAAAATTATAAGCTGATTCAAAACTTCATCAAATAATTGTTATTTTTTTAAATATATTAATAAACTGATTAAAAAATTTAATAATATTAATAATTATAAAGATAATTAGGTGTGGAAAAATAATGTATGAAAATATTTGTCCCTTTAATTTTGTATTTTTGATTTCTATTTTAGCTGATTTTCGATACATTATAATTATTTCATTATTTACCAACAATTACGTTTTCATATACATGTGTATTCTTTCCCTTTTATACATATATAACTTATTTTATTGTACACATTAAAACAGAACATTTTTTTTCTCCATAGTATATATAGCTTCTGAAAAATGAATAAATTGCCTTAAAAGTCGTTAAAAATTGCTGCTACTATTACTACTACTAGTAGTACTAGTACTACTAATAATAAACTAATTGGGAAGTTCATTATAAATCACTACAATTTTTAAAGATACTTATAAAATGATTAAAAAATCCTTGTAAATCAATAAAATGCTCAAAAAAATATAAGCTGACTCAAAACTTCATTAAATAGTTATTAAGCTTTTAAAAATAATAATAAATTGATTAAAAATATTTATAATAGTAATAATAATAATAACAGTTAGGATTGGAAAAATACTTCGTGAAATTTTTTCTCCATTTAATTTTGTATTTTTCATTTCTATTTTAGCTGATTTTCGGTACATAATAATTATTTCATTATTTACGAACTCTTACATTTTCATATAAGTATATTCTTTCCTTTATATATGTATATAACTTATTTTGCGGTACATATTAAAATAAAACGATTTTTTCCCTAATGTATACAGTTTCTAAAGTGAACAAATTGCCTTAAGGGTATTCTTAAATCAGAAAGGGCAACTTTGTGACACATGCTTTAATTTATTTTTGCTGGGAAATGCATGAAAATAGCAGGTGTTATTATTCAGAAACTGTCTAGTTGCACTCAATTTTTCGTTTTTTTAAAAAAACACAATAGGTTTTTGACAATAAGCCTTCAAAGTTGATACTTTTGTGCCCATTTCGCGACGAAAGCAGAAAACCGGTCGAAAAGCAGGAGAGAAACGGATGTTCACGTCATCGAAATAGCTTAGAACTGGATAGGTTATTATTAATTATCATAAAATGGAAAAATAAGTTCGATTCAAAATCGTTTCCATAGTCAGGCATTCCAATTTTATATATTTCCGTTAAAAAATGAATTTGTAAATGTGTCAAAAAGTTTTGCGCTTGTTGAGCGGAGGAGTTAAGAACACCCTTAAAGGCAAGTTAAAAAATTACGACTAGTTCTACTACTAATAATAATAATAATAAACTGACAGGGAAGTTCATTATAAATCACGACTGCTTTTAAAGATGCCTATAAAAGGATTAAAAACTCCTTATAAATCAATAGAATGCGTTAAAAATTATAAACTGACTCAAAATTTTATCAAATAGTTGCTAAATTTTTAAAAATGTTAATAAATTGATTAAAAAATTTAATAATAATAATAATAATAATAACTATAGTAATAATAATGAAATATCACTAAAATTTAATAAATTCAAAGGTCATTATTTTTTTTGCTTTCTATTTCATTTCATTTTACTTTCTATCAATTCATTATTTGAATGACTTGCTCTCCTTATCTTCTTTTATAAATGCACAAACTACTTTACTGCACAAACTGAAACATATGCCTTTTTTTCGACAAGTTATTTCTTGTTCAACCCTCTTTTCTTGAATAATGATGCTTTTGAATAACTTAATAGAAACCAGGTTTACTTTACTTTACCAGTCTCCCTTCAAGCAGTTTACTTATAGCAATAACTGAATGCTTTAATGATCCGAAAACTTGGCTGCAGTCAATTGCTAACAATGGAGCTAATGTACCACATGTGCGCATCTATTGAGTCGCTGGAGACTATCGGACTTTCACAACGTTTTCGGCAATTTCCAACTCTATAAAAAGAAAAGGCAGTTTCACCGAAAAATACGCGGCACACATCAAAGACTTTTCTGGTCTATCTAGTCTTTTGCAGGCCAAAAACTTCATTTCTGAGAAACTTAGCGCCAAATGTGAGTTGTTGCTACTGCATCGAGCAGGCGACAAAGTTTGGCAGGTTCAATGAATTAATTTAGGATTGAAGATAAATCACGAATCTTGTATCGTGGGAACTGGGGATCAAGGTACAGTACCTTCTACACTTAGAGGTCACGTATTTAAAAATGGTTGAATTTAGATTCTTCTTTAGACTGTTCTCAACAGCTCTGCTCAACAAGCACGAAACGTTTTGACACATTTAAAAAATTTATTTTTTAATTTAAATACATAAAAATGCAAAGCCTCACTAATGAAGCGATTCGGAATTGAACTGAATTTTCCATTGTTTTTATCAATAAGTTACTTGTTGAGTTATAAGCGAATTCGCTCACGTAACAAACTTATTTTTCACCTCGTTTGAGTGGTTATTCTTCTTCCGCGAGGCAATTAGGCTCAAAATACCTAATTTGACTCTATTTTTGAAAAGATCTATTGTGTTTGCAAAAGGGAAAAAAAAAAAACTGGAAAAATGAGTGCAGTTAGGTAGTTTCTGAACAACAACATCTTCTAGTTTCATGCATTTTCGAACAAAAATAAATTGAAACTTATGTCATAAATTGCCCTTTTTGATTTAAGAACAGTTTAAAATCTTAAAAAGTAGTTTAAATCCGAATGATGTGCTATTCTTCATCTAACTGCATTTTAAATTCGTCATAAGATTTTTAAAAATTGAAGTAGCCTTTTATTTACATAAAAATTAATGATATTTTTACATAAAACACATACATTTTAAGCATGTTTTTAAAAATTATCACAGTTGAAATGAGTAATAATAAAATTATATATAAAATACTCGTAATCATAAATATCCGTAAAAGCTGCTTAGGCAAAATCGCATGGAGTTAGAGAAAAATTCCATTTTAGGAAAGTTACCGCCTTAGCAAATATATAATATATCTCAATTGTAATTTTAGAGTATTTTTTATAAATGTATGTAAGAAAAAATATTGAAAGAAAAGCCACTCAACTATTTGAAATGTGTTTAGAATATCTAAAAGTAACATACAGTCGAACCTCTATATAACGAAACTCCATACATCGAATTTCTCCATAAAACGAATTTTTAGTAAGAACGGTCCCCTTTTCGCATGATTACATTAAAAACAGACTCTATATAGCGAAATATCTATCTCCATATAACGAATTTTTTCATAAATTGATCTTAATTTATTCAGTTTTAAAAAAGCTTCGAAATCATATGGAATCAATTTTCCATCACTTATTTTTGATTTATCGTTTAGTGGAGAGGTATTTTTTTTTTTTTTTATAAATATTACTTCTCTCCTTATTCTTTAAATCTAACAAGTTCATCCAACCTCCCACACACCTTTCAACATCCTTCTCAAAACACAGTCAATTGAATTGTTACACATATAAGAGAGGAATCAATGAGAGCACATAAGAGAGACCTTCAAATGGAGGAAAATATCAACTACAATTTTTCATTCCTTGCTAAAATTTGAGAATTTTTTTGAGAGCGTAACAATTGTAATTTTAAAATCAAAACAACAAAAAATTACAGATTTCTTCCTCTGAAATTTATGTAAGTCTTCCTCATTTGATTTTCATTAAGCTTTCAAATAAATGTCTTTTCTCTTTTTTGAAACTGCTTAAATAAGTAAGAAATAAAATGTTAGGTTAATATATGCTTTTAAACATTTCAAATTCTTAATTAAAAAGATCAAAAATAATATTTGTTCAAAATTTACACATTAAATACTATTTTTAACATCATACTCTATACATCGAATTTCTCTATATAACGAATTTTTTACTGGAACGATGGATTTCGTTATATAGAGGCTCGACTGTATAATAAAACACCTTTTTTTTATTTATTTTATTTTATTTTATTACTTTGATAGAGCTTGACATAGTAATTTAAATAAGAATAAATTTAGCATTAAACGAAATAAATAATAAAAAATAAACAGGGATATTCCAATTATGGCACAAAGTTTACTAAAAAAGACGTTATTTTCGAGTGAAGAAAAAAGGAGACACAGATGTTAGAAAAGTTTGACACAAAAGAAGTGCTGCAACTAAAGAAAAAAAAATATTTTAAAACAATGATAGAAGATGTGTTTCAGAGTGTCTCAGATGTGTGAGCAGAGGGAAATAAAAATACGAAAAAAATTAAGAAGATAATAGAAGATTAAAAAAAAAGAAAAGAAAAGAAATGGAGGAAAAAGAAATGAAAAAACTAAAATTATGAGTAGTGAGAAAAGAAGCATTCACCAGAAGATTAAATAAACCAAAAATATAAATGCCTATAGTATTTGTCTTTCTTAATGAGAAAGGAAGAGGGGAAGAAAAAATTTAAATTCTTATTAAAATAAAATTGATGAAATTTTGTTAAAATTTCATCTTCATTTTTTTAAATCTTATTTCAGTTTTTACGGGCTCAACAGACGAAATTTTCTGACATATTTGTGGCTTCATTTATGTACAAAAAATGAATAAAAATATCTGACACTAAATCATTTATTCTGAAAAGTACTCTTTATATTTAAAAACCATGTAAACTAGTGTATTTTCAAGGTTTAAAGGATCATTTTTAAAAAGAAAGTTTCTTTTGTTATTAGTGTTTTTCGGAAGCGTTTCCGAGTACTTCTTATAATCAGAAAAATGAATTGATTAAAACTTCAAAACATTTTTTTGACATTTTGATTGTTTTAAGCGAATTTTTTAGTTAAAATAAAAAATCGTTTTGTTGCTCAGACAAAAAAAAAAAAAAAAAAAAAAAAAAAAAAAAAAAAATGTTAACACTCTTAAATTTTAACGAAATTTCATCAATTTTATTTGAGTCTTACTAAAGTCTTATTTTAAATCTAAAATTCCAACAAATTTTTTTTGTCTTTGTAAAATTTAAATTGGTGTGCAGTAGCCATTAACTCTCTCACGTAATTTTCCTTAATTGACTTATATAGCTATAAAGAATTAACATAATTTTTGGATAATAAAAACTTTTCAAATTGAGACGGATTAATGGCGTTATTATTAAGTTAAAATGCATTTCGGATGAAAATTGTAAACAAAAAAATAGCAAAAAAAAAAAAAAAATTATTATTATTATTATTATTATTATTATTATTATTATTATTATTTTTATTATTATTATTATCATTTAAACAAAAATTCCATTGACCCTTTTTGGGCTCAATGGAAAATTTTTTAAAAATGCCGAAATTCAAACGAGTTATTAGAAAATAATCTCCCCATAGCAATAGCATTAGCTCGCGAGAGTCTTTACTTTTACTTATAGAGACAGGAGTAACGAGTAAGGCCCATTTGCTAATGTAAATTTTATGGGGAAAAAATTATAAAGATTTCTCGGTCGCATTTCAATAATTTCAATTGTTTATTATTATTATTACTATTACTATTATTATTATTATTATTATTATTATCATCATCATCATCATTATTATTACTATTATTATTATTATTATTATTATTGCAATGGATAGCTGAGATCGATCTCAGCTCTCGATCAATCGATCTCTCTTACTTTTTCGATTTTGATTGCAGTTTTTTTTTTTTTAATTTGAAGTCTTGAAACCGGATCCAAAAATGAAGGTATCTTTATTAAAAGTACCTGTAAACAAAATCTAAAAAGCAAAAAACGACCTTTTTATAGATCGATTTCAGCTATCCAAAACAAAAACAATAAATAAATAAATAATAAAATAAAAATAAATACATAATAAAAAAATTAAAAATATTGGAATGCTACAGGGATAGCTTTATAAATTTCTTCCATAGAATTAGCATTAACAAACGAGCTTTTTAGTTTTGAAGTTTACATTTCATAATCGCTAATGAAAAACACTGAGACAGTTTGTTTGACTGAATGGGAAAAATAAATTTCTTTCTGTAAACCATAAATGGAAATTTGCATTAATTTGTATCTTCAGAGAGTAGACAAAGTACATTTTGGGGCTTCTTGAAAATGTAGGGCCTGGGGTATATGCCCTGTGTGTTTCTGTGGTAATTAGGACTTGTTTCAACTACACTGTAAAAAAAAAAATCTGTGAAGGTACTAAACATTTTCTAGGAAACTGGGATTCCAAGAACTTTTCATGTAACGATAACAGGAAAAATTCATGCAATCGATTCTGAAACTTGAATTTTTGCTGTTACCGTTACAGGAAAAGTTCTTGGAATCCCAGTTTCCAAGAAAAAATTTAGTACCTTTGCAGATTTTTTTTTTTTTTTTTTTTTTTTTTTTTTTTTTTTTTTTTTTTTTTTTTTTTTTTTTACAGTGTACTGCCATCAGCTAAGAAATCTACCACTTTCATCCTTTTCCTGTTTTTCACCATATTTATGGTAAAAATTAGTAACGTATCTAAATTTATACATTGATTAAAACTTGAAAAACAGTAAGGCGAGTTCTAGGGGAGCAGATGCCTTCATGTGGGTTTTTCACAACTTATTCATTTCTTTCGATTTCCAATATGTTTGACAATAGCAAAAAGTGAAATCCCCCCCCCCCCCCCACTGCACCCTGGAACCACAAATATCCTCCCGAAGGGAAATATCTGAATTCAACACTGCAATTCATATATAGTCCTTAGAAATAAAGCATTTAAAAAAATCAATGCAAGTACATGCATATTAAAAAAAAGGAATTGTTAACAAAATTTAACATATAAACATGTCAAAGATATTTTTAATACTTATATAGTTCTAAACTATGTAAAGAAATTGTTCCAGATACATAAAATTAATTAAATTAAAATTTTCATAAATTTGTGAGATTATTTTCCATTACATACAATATTAAACAGTAAAAAAATAGTGTCCAAAGCATTGACCCCGCGAAATTCGGTACTTTTCAAATTTATGATCGTAAATCTGGGTCCATTTTAAGCAGCTCAAATTTGTCTAATTAAGGCAACTGCGTCATTTTTTTAAACAGATAATCTGAAGACAAAAAACAAAAACGAAAGCAAACAAATCCACGTGAAAAATATGCAAAATAAAGACACGTATTGAGATATGTGAAGGAAAACATAACAATTTTAGTTAGTTTTAAAGTATTCTCTTTCGTCAAGTAAGAAAAAAATAGATCAAAATAGATCAAAAGGATTTTAAGGTTTTTAAAATTGTCTGGAAACAGCATATGGGAGGTTTGTACTTCTAATTATAAATGACGTTATTTTGATAAATAAAATTTCTGCGGTAGATGGCGTCTGTTTCTTTAAGTTACGGCAGAATGGCAACGACCCATTTAAAATGGCGGTCAAAATATGGCTACTATCCCCTATAACTTTGAACAAAAGTATACAATAACTTTTTTCGAGTTTCCAATGATTCCGAAAAGTGTTCTCATTGTTTAAAATCCTCAGAAAATACGTAATTTTGGGATTTAAAGAAGATATATATGCATGTACTCACAAAAACACACATATATGTGTACACATACACACACATATATATGTAATTTAACAAATTACAACGGCTATTTGGAAAAGGATATTTTCAAAGACTAAAGCTTTAGCTTATAAATAAATTCTATATTTAAAATAATAATAATAAACATCTTTCTTATGATAATCAAACCGCGGCTTACGTAATAACAGAATCGCATATTACGAACATGGATTATCATGCATTAAACATTTTATCAAGTATTAAACTTTAATATTGTCGGACCACTCATAAACAAATTTTAAATGAAATTTTTGTTTTACAATTTTCGGTAACTGCAAATTTTTAAACTCATAAATATTGCACATTTTCAGTTTTTACGCATTCGTATCGGAAAGAAAATGTACTTTTAACTTCAACTTGCTTGAAAGCTGTATCTCAAAATTTTTTTTGAATTATTAATTTTTTTGTAGTTTTTAATAGTTTTTGTCGTCGTGGCAACAGAAGTATTCCATTTCTGGGCATTAAACATGGATCAATCAGAAAAGAACAGAATCGGGACATCTGAAGGACTCAGATATGTCTGAGATATCTCTAAGCCCGAAAGAAACAGCCATTTTCCAAATAATTAAAAAATCAAAGTTTTGTTTGACGGCATTGATTTTCGGAAATGCTTCCAAGTAATTCTTGTGATGTAATAATTAGTTTACTCAAACCGGAATATCGGCTTTTAGTATATTATAAATTCTCCATTAAAATATTCATGCAGTGTGAGAAAATACGATGTGTCTTAGTTTACGAAAACTTGTTATAATCACGAACGAAAATATACAATAACTCCTTCCTAGCCACCGAAGATTCCGAAAAGCGTTTCTTTATCAATAGAAACCTTAAAAAACAATTTAATTTAGCTTTGACATTTAAAGAAGAATTCATGAAAATTAATTTTTATTAGTCGCCCGTCATTTTGGGAAACTTTTTCGAGTAGTGTTTACAATGCATTAACCCTCTCACTAACAAGCCCATGTTAACACGTTCACTAAGCTCCAGGTTTCACTGCAATACAAACACTATTTAAAATAATATAATTCAGCTGATTTAATGGATTTTAATAATATATTTCCCGATGATTAATACTCTCAAAGATAATATTCACATTCGTAAATAAGATTTTTATATAATGTTGAAAGAATCATATTTTATCATAATCAGTTCTTTCTGCCCAGAAAATCGGTTTTTCTGATGCTATTAAGTCTCAAATAAATATTTTTTATAAACACAACTGGACAATTGCACCATAAAGTAAACTACTAAGAATGTATTTGTTAAAAACACATAACCTTGATCTTTGGTTCACAAAAACAAGAACTTAATATCAAAAATACCAAAAATCTGCGGCATAACACCATAATGTTTTAAATCTGTATCTGTCTGCAATATTTCAAATTTTTTCTCGTACGTAGATGGCAACGTATTCAAACTTTTGAGTCATTTCAATTTTATTTAATATTCTTTGATATTCAGTGGATGGCCATAGTGCATCGTTGCATTCACATCATTGGTCAAGGCTCCAAAAATTGTCTTTCAAGCAGGAAGCATTCATCTCTGATCTTTCAAGTCATTTCACCATAATATTTCCTGAAGACGGCTGCAGAAAACAGTTCGAAACATTGATATTATATTTTATTTTATTTTTAACTGCAACGAGTTAATATTAAAGTTCTTGTTTTTGTGTACAAATGAACAAGGCTATGTGTTTTTAACAAATACATTCTTAGTCGAAATATTTTTATGTTCAATAAACATGTTTAGCGAGAATCTAGGAAAAAAAGTGACCGGAAAAAAAGTTATCAGAAAAAAGTGACATAAACTACAAAAGCGTAAAAAAGTGACGCGGAAAAAAGTGACAAGGAAAAAAAGTGACAAAGAATTGATTTTGGGGATTTATTATTGATTTTGGGAATTCATTGCTTAAGCATGAAAGGGGGATCGGGGAGAGGGGCTCATAGTTTAGTTAAATGGGTTTTTCATGCTGAATTAACTGTTTTGGTTCAATTTTTGGATATACGTTCATCTTGAAAAGACGCTTACCTGATTAGTTTTGGGAAGGTAAGATTACTCCCCCCCCCCTCCATCCGTCCTCAATTAGATGAATGGGTTTTTATGCAGAATTGTCCAACGTGTGTCAAATTTGCATATAGGTTCTTTTCGATAAGGCTAATATATATAAGGCTTATAATGCCTGAAGAGATTTAGGAGTTCTAATGGTTAAGTATAGAGAGGGAACGGAGGATAACCTTTCTAAAATTAAATTAATAACTTTTTACGCATAATTATCCGATTTGCTTAGAATTTTGGACATAGGTTCTTTATGATAAGACGTATCTCTGATTAGTTATGGGGTTCTTCTGCTTATTTTAAAGGAGGTGCGAGCAATTATATCCCCCTTACACTAGAAAAGTAGGTTTTTATGCAGAATTATCCCATGTATTACAAATTTTAAATATAGGTTCTTTCTGATAAGGTGGATCTCTGAATAGTTTTAAGGATTTAATATCTAAGTATAGAAGGGGAATAGAATATAACCCACCTTAAATTAAATTACTTTTTACGCAGAATTATCAGATTTGCTTCAAATTTTGGATTATAGAACCATTATGATAAGGCGTATCCCTGATTACATATGGGGTTATTTTGCCAATTAAAAATTGGGGCGGGTGATTATTCCCCGCCCCCTTAAATTAGATAAATTGTTTTTTATGCTCACTTATCCGATATATTTCATATTTTGGATATATGTTCCTTCTCATAAAGTGAATCCCTGAATAATTTTAAGTTTTTAATGGTTAAGTATGCAGTGGGGGAACGGAGGATACCCCCTCCCCTTAAATTAATAAATGGCTTTTTACGCAGAATTATCTGATTTGATTCAAATTTTGATTGGGCGTTCATTATGATAAGGCGAAGTCCTGATTAATTGTGGGTTATCCCCCGTTCATCGCTCTATACTTAGCCATTAAACCCTTAAAACTATTCAGGGATTCACTTTATCAGGAAGAATCTATATCCAAAATTTGAAATACGTTGAATAGTTGTAAAAGAAAAAAAACAATTTTTTTTATTTAAAGAGTGGAGGATTAATCGCCCACTTCCCTTATTTAATTATCAAAAGAACCCCATAATTAATCAGAGATTCGCCTTCTTATAATGAATATACATCCAAAATTTGAAGCAAATCGGATGATTCTGCGTAAAAAGCTATTTATTTAATTTAAGGGGGTTTATCCCCCGTTCCCCCTCTATACATAGCCATTAAACCCATAAAACTATTCAGGAATTCACTTTATGAGAAAGATTCTATATCCAAAATTTGAAATACATCGGATAAGTGTGCATAATTTTTTTAAATCTAATTTAAGATGGGTATAGTAATCATCCGCCCTCCTTTTTAACTACCAATAGAACCCCATAACTAATCAGAAATACGTCTTATCATAATGAACTCATGTCCAAAATTCGAAACAAATCGGATAATTCTGCATAAAAAGCCATTTATTTAATTTAAGAGGGGTTTCCTCCATCTCCCCTTTATACTTAGCCATTAAATCCTTAAAACTATTACGGAATTCACCTTACCAGAAAGAACCTATATTTAAAATTGAAATACATGGGATAATTCTGCATAAAAACATATTTATCTAGTTTGAGGGGGAGAATTGCTCGTCCCCCCCTTTATAATAAACAGAAGAACCCATAACTAATCTAAGATACGACTTATCATAATGAACTTATGTCCAAAATTTTAAGCAAATCGGATAATTATGAATAAAAAGCCATTAATTTAATTTAAGAAAGGTTATCCCCCGTTCCCTCTCTATACTTAACTCTTAAACTCCTAGAATCTCTTCAGGAATTTTATATTATACATAAGCCTTATCGAAAAGGTCCTATATACAAATTTGACACACGTTGGATAATTCTGCGTAATAACCCATTCATCTAATTGAGGATGGATGGGGGGGGGGGGGTAATCGTCCCTTCCCAAAACTAATCAGGCAAGCGTCTTTTCAGGATGAACGTATATCCAAAAATTGAACCAAAACAGTTAATTCAGCATGAAAAGCCCATTTACCTAAACTATGCCCCCCCCGATTTCCCTTTCATACTTAACCAGTGAATCCCCAAAATCAATAATAAATCCCCAAAATCAATTCCTTGTCACTTTTTTCCGGTAACTTTTTTTCCTTGTCACTTTTTTTCCGTGTCACTTTTTTCCGCTTTTGCAGTTTATGTCACTAATTCCGATAACTTTTCTTCCGGTCACTTTTTTTCCGTTTACCGTTTAGCGATTTATCTACCGATTTATGAACTCATGAAAATTTGACATTCTAAAGCATTTTACGTAAACTGTTTAAACTAAATTAAAAGATTTACATAATCATTTAATAAATTTTTGAAGGATTCTAGAAGGAGTGAAGGATTTAGAAGGATTAATTAAATTTGATTTTATATTGCAATATTCATAACCCCACTCAAATCTTTTATTTTAAATTGTTTTCTTAGTATTTTTTAGAATTACGAAATGTGCAAACATGATGTTCTTGCAATATTAATGTAGAAATATTTCAGAATTGAAAAATCCTCATCCCCCTCCCTCAGCGCTAAGAAAGCTGAAAAGATACAAAGGCAAAAGAAATCATCCTTTTAAAAATATTTTTGTTTTGTGTAACCAATAAGTTTTTGGAACAAAGTAAAGTAATGTATCTGCAACTCATTCTAAACAGTATTAAACTAATTGATGTATTAAAAGAATTTTATAATAAGTAATTTTATTGGTACTTATAAGTACCGCTAGTAGATAAAGGGTTAACTGACATGCATGCAAAATTAACAACATTAAATTAACATTATTCTGTTACAATTGCATTCACAATTTCAGTTATGCAGCTGAAAATGTTTAGTTGTTGGAACTGATAGAAAAAAAATCCAAAAAACCGATTTCCTGGATAAAAAGAACTGATTAATGCACTGTAAAAGCTACTCGAAAACGTTTCAGAAAAGTACTGGCAGCTAATAAAAAGTTATTTTTATGAATTCTTTTTCTAAATTTCGAAAATAAACAGTTATCAGAAGTTTCTAAAGATAAAGAAACGCTTTTTGGAACATTGGGTGATGACTTTGAAGTGGTTTTCGAATATTTTGGCTCGTGATTATAGAAAAACTTTTGAAGATTAAGAAATGTCTGTCTTTTTTTACTGTGTGCTTATCAAGCATGTTTTATAGACAAACATTATAAATCAAGAGCATTTAATTTAACTTTAGAATAAAATGATGTTGTTATTCCTTCAAGTAGAAATACTGAAGTTGTTAACCAATTTTTTGGTTCGCGAAAACTGATCAGTACACCATAAACATTTTTCAAAATCTTTTCCAAAAGTCAATGGCAATAAAAGAAACTTTTTAAAAATATATAAACACTTCTTTAAATCTAAAAATATATTGATTTTTGAGGTTTCTAAAAATAAGAAATGGACTTCGAAATCGTAGCTAACTCGGAATAGGTTATTGTACGTTTTCGTTCATAGTTAAAATTTTGTTTTGTAGATTAAGAAACTTTTTTTTTCATTGTATATTAAATTATTAGATTTTTTTATGTAGCTGATACAATTTTTAAAAATTTGTCTTCATTTTCTTAAAATTTCATTTTTGCCACTAGAAAATGGGTGTCGAACAGTAATTTTCATGCAACAACAATGTAAAAATTAAATCTCTTTTATAAAACTCTAATATACGTGCCCCCCCCCCCCTCCAGAAAAGTGGAGTTATTTCTCTTCAGTAATGGCAACGAGTATGTGATAATAAAAATGATGACAATTTTCCCTATCGGCTAAAATTAATATAATTAAAAAGATTTCTATTTAAAAATTTTAGAGCAAATGTAGAAATTATTTTTATATTCCGAATTCCAATCTCTCTCTCTTAAAAAAAAAAAAAATAATAATAATCAGTAATTTTTCTTAATTTTTGCAAAATGTTGAGGACGACAATTAAAAATTCGGCTTATATTATAATAGTCCAAGTCTTGTAACTACCGTGTACGGTTACTGGTTGATCGTTTCGCTTTCAATATGCAATCTGGCTATATTTAATAAAAATTACTTTTTCGAATGAAGCTACACAAAAGTTGACAGGATCGCAAAATGTTCTTAGTACTTTTACATTAGTCAGGCACAAATCTTGTAAATAGCTTTTTTTTTTTTTTTTTTTTTTTTTTTTTTAAGGTGCTTTGTAATTATGTAAATACGTAGTACCTATTGTTGTCGTTCATTCCGTCTGTCCGCATACACCTTGCAAAAAAAAAAAAAAAAAAAAAAAAAAAAAAAACCCGTAAATTTACGACGCGGCGCAACAATGTTATGGGTAGGGAAAGGAAATACCGAATGTTTCCGAAATTATTTTACAGTGTCTTCATTATTTTTTTCAACACGACATGTTGGTTTTTTTTAGGAAATCAATGCTCACGTAAATATTTTTAGTTACATAAGAGAATTTATACAGGCAGGATTGAAATTATTTTTGGTCGTAATTAATGTTCATTTTAATATTAATGTTAATGCAGCAAATTTAACATGTTAGTCTACTAAACCTTTTTTTTTGGAGGGGGGGGGGGCAAAATGTTTGTTTAAGAATTTATAGCAGCCGAAAGCCGATTTTTTGTATTTGGAACAAGTGACAGGTTTTGTAATAGGATTTTATATTAGCTAGCCCCCAATCCTCCCATATGAGAATAAGGATGCCGAATTAATAGTATCATTTTTACATGGCATTATATTTTGAGAATCTATATCATGAAAAAAAGAGGGCCGTGTTAGATTGCATATTCTCTTGTGGGAATGGAAACCAATAACAATTATATAAATCTTCGTTTAACTCAACCCATTCTGCATTTTAATGCGGTTAACAATTCAAAATTGCACCAAAAAACAGGAAGGCAAAAAACAATACCTTAAATTTTTTGTTACTTAAGTAAAAAACAATTAATATGAAAAAGAAATTATCACATATTTATTACCTCCTAACATTTTTGATAATACAACATAAAATAAAACTTTTCTAACCCTCGCTGGTAGAATAGGAAATTCAAAATAATATGCGGACTAAGTCATGCCTGCTCAAAACCGAAAATTCTATTTCAAGTCAACCAGACTCAATTCAGTAACATATTTTAATGCATTTATTTAAAATATATCATTTTTAATACTAAATACTAAAGAGAAAATATTATATTTCTAATCTCAGTTTTATATTTCATGTTGGTTAATTTTTCTACTGTTGATTTAGAAAATGAGAAAAAAAAAATGTCCTTAAATAACAGTCAAAATAAGTTGAAGAAGAGTTATTTTTAAAATTCGGAATTGACATTTACGTTTGATTTCTTTTAACAACGAATGCTTTCTACATAAATGCAAATTTGAAACGAAAACTTTTCTGGCAGATGATTTTTTTTTCTTTCGTTACTGACATTGCATTAAATTTGGCACATTGTCATACACGCACCGGGTTCCTAAACGGGAGCAAACTGGCGTTATTTTGCCTGATATGGTAACCCGACTTATTTTCTTTTAAAAAATTATATAAATTGTTCTGTTCCATATTTATTAATTATTTTTCTTTTATTTACTGTCATTTTTTTAAATTTAATAGAAAATAATTTAAAAATACGTGTGTAACTCATATTCAAAAGCGCGGTTTTTGCCAAATTGGCATCAGAAAAAAATTTGCGCCAAACCCGGTGCCTGACATCTGTTCCTTTAAATTTATATGAATGGTTTCATTCCGCCTTTGATGAGTTTTCTTACGTCATTATATTTTTGACCAATGAAATTCTTGGTCTAAGGGCGGCATATCCACAAAGTAAAATTTATCTAATTATTTATTTAAATGTAGATGTGCTGATCTGTACTCTGTAGATTTCGATCTGATATTCGATCGCAAGAATTTCGATCTTGAGAGCCGCTGTGTCTTTTTATCTTTTGTATTATGAAGTCGTGTAAGTTTATTTGCTTTCTCTCATACTTTGCTTTTTTCTGTAATTTTCACTAAAATTGGTGATTTTTTTTTCTTTGATTTAGTGCGGTTACATAGGATGTTTTCACACACACACACACACACACACTCACACACACACACACACACACAAAAAAAAAAACCTTGGGAATTTAAAATTATTAATAAAAGTAACATAAAATTATAATTAAATTAATTAAACAATATAATAATTACTAATAAATATAATAAATTCTATGTTGTGTTTATGTCTATTTATGTAATGAAGTAATGTTTCTTTCCTTTTTTTTAAAAATAAAAATAAAAAAAAGTTCTGAATCTGCTAAATAGAAAAAAGAATTTTAAAATATTTAGCTTGTAATTAAAAACAAATTCACAGTACTCAAAATTCTTAAAAAGAAACCATATAATTAAAAAATATACATAATGAAAATTTATTATATAAAAACCCTACAAATTAATTAAGATATTAACAAGAAAAAAAAATGGTTATTTATTTGAGTTATCAGTAACCACCATTGTAAAACTCATATTTGTTATAATTTTACAACGATAATAGTATAGATGTTATATCATAAAATTAAAAAAGCCCTGAGTTATAATTTGAAATAATTTCAATGTATTTGAAAAAAAATGAAAAAAAAAATTGAAATGCATTTGAAACATTTTTAGAATTCTTTTAAATATTCATGAAGAGTTATTTAACTTGTACCATGCAAAGTTGCTGATCATTTAAGATAAGTTCTCAATAATCTTATTATATATATGTATATATTCATTTTGATAATTTGTCATTTCCGTAATAGTTTTTCAAGACGTAACAAATCTCGACCACCCATTAAGCACATATTAGATCCATTCAAACTTTTCATTATATATCTAACTGACTACATATGTTTCTGTCATTTCATATTTCACGCTCTTATCAGAGTATAATAATATCCCAATATTACCTACCTGCCTAACACCTGTAAAAGTACCGCATTCTTTGTTCAGTACTTTGGCGATAATTCCCTGCCGATTTCTGGTGGCGCCTTTCCACAGACTAACCTATCCCGGCAGCCCTAGATTTACCACCCTGGTGTGATTTGGTCAAATTCATGGACTCCGGATCAGTTTGCAAAGAATCATCCCCATCTTCACCAATGATTTGATGAAGGGTCAGTGTTTACGGCTTAGCGTTATTGCATCAGTCTGTGATACTATATTATGATACTGCATTTACTTTCGTCAATGAACTCTGGGATTACAAAAAGAGTTTTTCTTTTACTTTGGATATACCTATATCTTGCATCAAGTTGCTGGAGATACGTCTCCTCCTCATGGTGGTAAGTTTCTGTTGATGATTCTCTGAATGATAAATTTAATTAAAATCTCATTTTGATGTTAATTTTGATGTCTTTTGTGGATGAAAATTCCTTCTACTAAAAGTCTGAGTGCTGTCAGTTGGTATTACTTTTATTTGTGTTATGATGATGTTAAATGAGGATATAACATCACGATGGGGATTCATTCGGAAAAGAAAAAAAAAAAAAATCAATTTAATTTCAGTTAAGATAATTATAAATGTATATGGAAGTTCTCTTATATATTTTTTATAAAACAATAATAGATGAAATATAATTAAAAAAAAAATAAGAGCATTACCAAAACGATGTCATATTGATTAACTACGATGAATGTGTGTACTTAGATCCATTGAAAAATGGCAAACAATTATATTATTTACGTAATTCTGTATTTTAAATATTGTGTTTTATTACATAAATTACAATTAAACAGTTAATTTTATAATATTAGAAGATTTAAAAAAATAACTATATTCTTCAAAGATATGTTTATTTTTCACGGAAAAAAAGGCTTTTTCTTTATTAATTTTTTTTAAACTTAAAAGAAACTATGAATTTTGCCTTTATCATATACATCAAATTCAGACATAATAATAATAATAATAATAATAATAATAATAATAATAATAATAATAATAATAATAATAATAATAATAATGATGATGATGATGAAATATAAGTGAATAAGCGCCTACAGCACTTTTTGTATGCATATATATATATACATTATATTCATAGAGAAAAAGGAATGCATAATTCATATAACTATCCCAACAACAATTGAAATAAATAAAAAGCTATACATTTAAAAGTTACAAAATTTGCACGAAATAATAAGCATCTTTTAAAGATTTTTTTAATAATTGAAAACTCTATAAATAAATAGCAATAACTACACAGAAATATACATTATGTAGGGGATTTTAAAACTTAGGCATTTAAAAATCAATTAATTCTTATAATGATTTTTAAATGCAATTAATTTTTATGTTTAATTCTAATTAAACCTAGCTTGTTGTTTATATCTTATCATTATTTTCTCTACAAAATTATTTTGTGTTAAGAGATTTATGATCATAATAAAAATCTGACAAATATTTATACAAAATACTTACATGGAAAAAAAAAACATACAAAGTATAAAAATACATAAAAATGAAATTATTGCATAAAAAATAATGAGATATTTTTATCGTTTTATTACTTTTTTAAATTTAATATAGTAATAAAAAAGTTGTTTTATGCAAATTTTTCAACGTGCAAAGATATTGACATATTTTTTGTTAGAATAAAACTACTGTTAAAACTTCAGGTAGTAATAGAGCACAATGAAATTTAAATTGTACATAAATTGACTTAAGAAATGTTACATTTTTTTTTTCTTTTTTTTTTTTTTTTTAATAATTTTATAGTTACTGAAAATTTAAATATATTTATTTTTAACTTTGTACAGAATTAATGCAAATCTAAATCTGTTTGAAACGCAAATAAATCTCGAGACCGTATTTCTAAAACATTAATTATTAAAATTATAACAATAAGAACTTCTTTAAAAGTTCATCAAGAAACTTTGGGAAATTTGGCAGGAACACATAAAATTAATTTTTTTCTGCCATCAAAAAAAAAAAAAAAAAAAAAAAAAAAAAAAAAAAAAAACGGTTTAAAACGATGGGATTTAAATTAAAAATCTATTCAGAGTTTGAATTGTAATTCTTCCAAAAGATTATTAATTTTTCACATCAATTATCTTTGTTTAATGATTAATTGAAAACAGATAATTAAAACATATAAATTAAAATGTAAATGCGCATTTTATATTACATCCATTACATTAATATATATTGTTCATCAGTAATTACATTTTTTATTTACAAGGTAAATATACAATTTTATTTTGCATTTATTAATATTAAAAATATATTGAATTTTACTGTATTGTTATTAAAAAAATTTTAAATGCTTTAAATATCTTTTTGTTTCATTTTTTAGTAAACTCATGATCCAAAATTTTACTAAGTATTTGATAAGGTAAAATAATTTTTATATTCATCACTTGAAACTATTACCATTTGAAGTAATTACTTTAATAGAAAAATAAATTAAAAGAAAGTCAACTGAGAAAATTTATACTTTAAAATTATTTTTATTATTTATTTATTTAATAAAAATACGTGTTTTAAAACTAATAAAAAAGAAAGAGAAGGGAAAAAATTATATAAGTTCAGTAAAACAATTTAAATTTCTCATTTAGAAAAAAAAAAGAAAGATAAGAAAAAACAAAACATTTAATAAATACAGAAGAAAATAAGTTAAGTCTTTCTTTTTCCGTTTCTATTTTCGATAAGTGTATTAATCAATATGGTTTCTTTCTATTACACTAGATACACTGTATAATTACTTTGACTGCCGAGACAGATCTGTAACGTTGGAGAAATTATTGCCAGGAATGAGCGATAGGGGAATATTATTACACTATTTCTCAAAATATCAAGTTAGGATTGTGTTAATGCATTGCACAACGTTTAATATAATTCATAAATAAATAGTTTTAAATAAATCATTATTAATATTTTGTGAAATAAAAAATTTGCATAAAAAATCATAAAAATGACTGGAAAAAAAAGAAAAAAAAAACAGCTGTAGAATTTTATGTTTTAAATAGTAATAATAATTGAGCGTTTGTAATTCTTTTTAATCTGAAATGACAAGCAAATAAGAGCACTACAAACCTTTATTGCTGTATATAATCATACACATAACCATATACCAGTAAAAAAAATAAAAATAAATAAATTAAAAAAAAAAATAAAAAAAAATAAAAAAAAAAAATAAAATATTAAAAAAGCGTTTTTAACCTTTCTATTTTTATTAATTAGAATGTATTTATAATATTTTATGGGTTAAATTTTCACAGATTAATAAGCTATTAAATTTTTGATCTAATACTAATATATAGTATAAACAGCCAATAGTATTAATATTATTTGTGTATTTAACATTTTTTTTTAATGACTGTTAATGAATGAATTTTACATGGAAATAGTTCGATGAGAAAATCAATAAGTAACTGATATATTCATGTTTTATGTATTTGCTGCAATGTATCATAATAAATAAATATTATAGTAAATATATATTTAATTTAAAAATATTTTTTATTCTTATAAAACTTTTTACCATTTTATTTGAGTTAGTTTAAATGTATTATTAATATAGGGAGTAAATTTCACAAAGATGCATTCACACTATGTATTGTAAAGTTTATATTGTAAAATTTACAAATGTATTTATATTATTTTAAGAATAAAATTATCCCACATTAATAAAATATTAAATTTTTTTCATTTAATTTCGTGAAGTTTTAAACACTCGCATTGGTATAACATTATTAGCACATTTAACTGAACAAATTTATTTTCATGCTTGTTAACGAATGAATTTTATATGAAATAGCTTAATTTTTTAACTAGAATAGATTCAATTTAACTAGAAATAGATGCAATAAATAATAATAATAATAATAAATTATTATTTTATTTATTTATCTCATGTCTCATAATGAATATATATCATTTAAAAAAATATATATTAATTTTTAAATATTTTTTTAATTAAATTTTAAAAAGATGAATAACTTTTCATTTGTTATTAGCTATTTATAAAGGAGTAAAATTAACACATAAAACTGTGTAACCTTTAACCTTTTCTTTTCTTTTCTTACACCCTCCATCTTTCTCTCTCTTTTTATTCATTTGAATGTATTTATATTATTTTAGTGGTAAAATTAGCAGAAAAGAATAAAGAATGAAAAGTTTTTATTCAAGATTGTAGTGAATAAAAAATTATATTATTGTTAAAGTTATTAATGTAATTAAAATAATAATTTACTTTAAAGCTTGGTAATGAGTGAATTTTACATCGAATTAGCTCATTTTCTTAACTTATAGCTCCTAATTCATTTAATCGTTCCTTTGAAAATACTTTTTTCACTAATTTGACCCTTTAGAGTTAGAACACATTAAATACGATAATAATAATTTTTTTTTTAAATGTGATCTTTTTATGTTGTATTAACTGTCGTTATCTGAAAGATTACTGAAACTGTAAATTTATTTATCTCAATGTATATATATTTTTTTCAATATTTAAATAATTCTATAAAAATTTCGATGAAAGACTTGCGATATTCCGTACAATTATTTAAAGTTAAATTGATTAAATAATCTTCAGGATTTTCAGTTTTTGAAAAAATTAGCCACGTACTAAAAAAGACATAAAAAATTAAATTTTTTACTTAAAAATTATTATTTTTTACAAAATTACATTTTTAAACTGATAATTTTGTAAATCCCAAAGAAATATTAATATTTATGTTCTATTCAACGGGAAAAACTAATATTTATTCATATTCAAATTTTTTTCCGTTAAAAGTTATTATTTCAGTACAAAATTATATTTTTTAATTAATATTTTTTTAATCTGAAGAAAAAACTAACGTTTATTTGTATTCAAAAATAAATACCAAAATTTCTTATTTTTTTAGAAAATATTTCATTTTAAAATATAGCCAAAATTTATAGTTTTTTATGTAAAATTTGAATGTTAAAAAAAAAATACATTTGAAAAGAAATATGTGTATAAATATATGTTAAAAAACAAGTAAAAATATTTGTAAATATAAAAATAAGAAAATATTATGCCCTGGACGATGATAAGATTCATTATTTATCAATATGAAGAAATAATATCCTGATCAGTGTGTTTATTTTAGAAAGTAAATATGCATTTTAAAAAGTAGTGTGGGGGGGAAATACGTGATATAACTATAATAAAATATTTTTTTCAATGTTTTTATGTAATGAAATTTAAGTAAGTCGAACATTATGTACAAATTATATGGCACATTATTAAACTCAATTCGAATTAAAGACTACAACACTGGAAAAAAAAATCTGTAAAGTGATTTAACTTTTTCATGGAAACTGGATTTCTAAAACTTTTAAGGCAACAGTAACAGCAAAAATTTATGTAACCGACTCTGTTACATGAATTTTTGCATTTACCATTACATGAAAATATCAAAGAATCTTAAGTAAATTTGAATAAACAACTATAGCACTAAAAAAAAAAAAAAAAAAAAAATGTAAAGTGGTTTAACTTTTTCTAGGAAACTGGGATTCCTAAAACTTTTTATGTAACGGTAACAACGAAAAATTATGTGACCGACTCTGTTATACGGATTTTTCTTGTCACCATTTCATGAAAATATCTAGGAATACCAACTCAATTCAAGTGAAAGAATAACACTAAAAAAAAAAAAAAAAAAAAAACCTGTAAAGTGATTTAACTTTTTCTAGGAAACTAGGATTTCTAAAACTTTTTATGTAACGGCAATAGGAAAAATTCATGCAACCGACTCTGTTACATGAATTTTTGCTGTTACCGTTTCATGAAAATTTCTAAAAATCCCACCTAAAGAAAGTTTAGTAACATTTTTTTTTTTTTTTTTTTTTTTTTTTTTTTTAAATAGTAAAATGATCCATAACGATAAAATATGTAGTTATTGATTATGTATTCTCATATGTTCTAACAGAAACACCTAATATAATATTCATCTAATATTTTTTACAAAACGAGTGATATATGTATTTCTTAAAACTAATAATTTTAATATGATAATTAAGCAGAATTTTGTTTTACTTTAATTATTACTTTAATTATTATTATTATTTATTTTAATTTCTCTATTTGTATATTGGCTTAAATTATGGACTTTTAATTTTCTGCTTCTATTTTACTTTTACTTTATTTTCATTCATTTGACAATTTATTTTCATTCATTGCTCAAGATGGCTGCACAGATTTGTTAAATAATATATTAAAATAAATTAAAATCAGAGACAATTTATTTTAAATACATTTTTTAAATTTCCTCAATTCAAGCACATTTGAAATTAGCCTAAAACAAAACTACCACAAATCGGGTAGGAAATTAAAAAATGAATTAGATAGTGGATTTAATTTTTGTACACTCAGAAACTTAATTTCCTACTTTCCTTTAGAGATAAGAAGATTTTTTTTTAGATTAGAGTAAGTCCAAATTTCCTGTTCATCTGAAATGAATTTTATTTCCTTACATTTGTCTTTTCTATTTATTTTCAAAGGTTTTTTTTCATTATTATATTTTATTTGCTTGCTAAATTAAATGGTTGCCAAATTAAAATAATAATAATAATAATAATAATTAGTTATTTAGAATTTTCTAAGAAACTTAGATGTATAGAACTTTTTTTTTTCAACGATAATAACAACAATAACAAAATTCTTGTAACAGACACACGTTTGCACTGTAAATAAAAAAATCTGTAAGTTTACTTAAAGTATTTTAGGAAACTGGGATGTCTAGACATTTTTGCATAACTGTAACGCAGGTTACAGATGTAATTTTGCTGAGATTTCTGCAATTTTGGAAGACTCTTTTGTAAAGCCACAGATTTCTGCAGCTTTACAGAAACTGTTTTGGTAGATATACATCTTTTTTTTGCACGTGAACAGATAAGAAATAGAACAGATATCAACATAAACATACAGAATTCTATAATTTTACATCAGTAAAACTTCATTTTTTTAAATTGTTTTAATAGTGTATGAAAACATGCATCTATTAATGAGAATTTGAGTTCATTTGTACATATCTTGATACATATTATGATGTAGACCAAATGCAGTAAAACCTCCATAACGGACACTCCCGAATAGCGGACACCTCTATTTAACGGACAGTTTTCCAATCCCCACTCCCAAAATCTAAATTTTTGTATCTTTAACCTCTGAATAACGGACATTCCGAATAGCGGACAGTAATTTTGGCGATAAATGATGAAAAATTCTTTTTTTTTTAACGATGTAAAGAAAAAAATTTAAAAATTTAACAGAGCAATGTGTGACAGATAAATCTAGGCGATGAACTGGGGAAAAATCCCTTCCCCCTAACTCCAGAGTTCAGGAGGCAGTCCGGGAGGGACATTCCTGAAGAGCTTTGAAAATTCTCCCCCTGAAGATTTGAGATTTTATGCTTTTAATGGTCAAAAAGTGCAAATTTTCCCTGGAACTCTAACATGGCCCCTTCTCCCCGGAGCCCCCAAAATTTCTCCTGCAGAAAAATACTTAATTCAACATTGCACACATCCCAGAAAGATTTAGGATTTTTTTGCTCATTAATCTCTAGAAGTACAATTTTTTTCATCTGAAGAATTCCATAATTTCTCCATATTTTTTCCATAATTTCCATAATTCCTCTTTCGTTTCGAATTCGCGTAAGGTAACTTTGATTTTTTTTTTTTTTTTTTTTTTTTTTTTCCGTAAGAATGTAATAAGCAGTGGATAAAGGTATACAAAATTTTAATTCAATTTTATTGCTTAAAAAATAATTTTAATTTTATTAATCATTTAATAGAGATTTTAGGACATATAAAGTCAATTAATGAAACATTGAGCATTTCTTAGTAGTTTTTGAATCTCTGAGGTTTTCCCAATAACGGACACCTCCGAATAGCGGACAGTTTCAGCGCTCCCGAGATGTCCGTTATTTAGAGGTTTTACTGTATTTATTTCCAAATTATCATTTTTCCTCGTGATTTTATATTTTCAATGAAAACAAATCTAAAGGAGTTTTCGATCGTTATTGACTACTACTGCTGATTAAGAATTTTTGCTTCAGCTGTGCGTTTTTAAAAAATAATTAAATAAATAAATATTTTTCAAGATTAACATTTGGTGCTGAATTTTCAAACATAAAACCTGTTAATGTCTGAGCAATATTAACTTATAATTGTCATTGAAAGATAAAATAATTTAGATAATCAAACATATAGTTTCATAACAAAATATCTTTGTGGTTTTGGTTTAGTTTAATTTAAAGAACAACAAATTAGGAAACAAATAAAACAAACAAGCTTACGCTTATGTTGCAGTTTTTCAATTAAAAAATATTATTTTATATTTAAACTTTTGTTGAATGAAGCATAAAATATTGGATGCTAAGTTCTATCATACTAATTTTTTAGAAAACTGTTTTTTCCACTTCTATGTTCTTTTTTATGTTCTATTTTGTAGTAAGTAAAAAAAAAAAAAAAAAAAAAAAAAAAAAAGTGTAATAAAAATAAAGGAGTAAAGAAAAAAAAATTAGATTATCGTTTTAATTAGTTTTTCATGTTACGTGCAATATGTCTTAGTTTCTAATTATATTAAAAGTTTGAAAATATTTCTAATCAACAGTAAGTTGTCTGTCTTAAAAACGCCGGATGTAAGTAAATAACAACGAATATGTATCACAAAATCAAGATATTTATGAACTCTGATGGAAATGTAAGGAGACAGATAATGACAAATGAAAGCTTAAAATTACGAGGAAAGCAACTACCTGATTCTCTTCTCTCTATAAATGATGCCCTATGCTTTTAAATAGTAGCTATTTCTTTTAGTGTTATTTGAAAAAAGAATCATATACATAGTGATATTTAAAGTTTTCTCTGCATTTGAATTTATAAAATTTGCGAAAGATAAGAGTACAACTATATCTGTATGTCACTCAAAACGAAAGGAAAAAAAAACTGATTTTTCAACATTGATAACGATATGAATACGGGGGAATGGAAGGGGGGGGGGGAGAACGTAGTATGATAAGGCATATCGTAAGGGGAGGGGGTCCAAAATTAACATTATATATGCAGAGCCCCTAACAACGATAAAAACAATAACAATAGTAATAGTGATAGATATATGTTGTTAAACTTTAAAATTGGCTTTAAAATAAACAAAGTAAACATACACCTCCCCCCCTCCTTCCCCACAAATAGCAATATATAAACAAATAAGCATAAGAAATATAAAGAGAAAACAAACGAATTGCATAATAATAAGAGGAAATCCCGAAAATGTTTAGAAATTCAATAAGAATATCGAATTTGAATGATTTTTTAAAAACTTAATGTAATTCTTTGAAATTAATTATCTTATTAGGATGAGCGAAGCGAATCCTCTACTAGGCCACTCAAATTACACTTTGTCGTACACTTTACAAAAAAACTATTCAATATTTTGACTTCAAATTAAACACAAAAATAAATGTTGATCTGTAGATTTGCACAATATAATTTTTTTTGCAGTAAAACGTTAAAAAAATATTATTTTAATTAATTTATTTTACATGCATTTCCAATACGGACGCATTTTAGCAAATAAATAAAAAATGAAACGCGTATATTTTCAGAAAAAAATATAAATCATTGAGTAAGTAATTATAGATAGAATCATGATTAATTTAATAAATAAAACATGTTTTCATTATTACACAAAATCGTTTGCACAGATGACACTTAAACATTTTAAAAGAATTGTATTATGGATTTTTTTTTTTTTTTGTAAAGTGGCAACAAAAGAATAGTAAACAAATAGAATTAATTGTTAAATTTGTTATATAAATGAAAAATTAAAAGAACTGCGTAAAGTTGTTGCCTCGATTCAAGCTCTTTTTAAATGTACTAAAGCAAAGTTGGCCGATTCAGAAACGACAAATGGACTTTAACCATTTCTTACTTTACCATTTGGATCTAAAATAATGTTACGTTCTTATTTGTGGCCCGAAAAAGATTTAGTAAACGAGACGTTAGACTTTGTTGCACGTATTAAAGAAAATCACAAGCCACCAGACCAGATATCGCGACTAATCATGGATAAATTTGAATACTACAGTAATTTAACTTATAAGAATTGGTGCGTACCAACTCCCCCAATAATTAAATTCTGGAAAATTGGAAGCATAAATTGCTCAAGGAAAGAATTTCTTCTGCAGTTAGCTTTTGCTGTTACAATTCATAAACCCCAAGGTTTAACATTAGATGAAGCAGTTGCAGATATTGAGAATATATAGACACCAGTTGGCTTAAAAACGTACGTAACGTTGTCGAGAGTGAAAATCCTTCAAAATTAAGCATTCAATAGAAATTTTTCTTGAAAAATTCTACAATATCAAAAATTCTCGTACGCTAACATGTATAAAAACGAAGAAATCAGAATAAAAATTTTTACAGTTAAAAATTCATAGTATCAACGAGAGCAGATTTCAAATGTTTTTCCAGAAAATAGGATTTTGATGAAGTAACTTTCTTCAAGCTCCCTTCAAATACATTATTCTAAAATAGCTATCAAAGATTATTTGATGGTAATTACAAAGATTGGAAACATGCATATTTCAAACAACTTTAAAAAACACCAATGGCTACTGGAAATAGTAAAAACATATTTAAAAGAGCTTTTAGTTGAAAATTTAAAAATATTTTGTAAAAGTTTTCTTCAAAAATATTTTATTATGCCAGTCTTACATCATAAATAAAAAAATAAAATGCGCCAAAACATAAAATAACGTTTTTGTTTAATAAAGATGCAAAAATTATATTAAAAAATATTGTTATTTTCGAATATCTGTTTTGTAAAATAATGCTTCGCGAATCCGAACAAAGCATGGCTTTTGCTAGTTATATATTACAGGTGATAAATCTTTATAAGAAAAAAAAATAAACAAATTTTTAAAAAAGTTCGCAGTGATGTGCTTTTTCACATTTAAAAAAAGGGAAGAAGGAAACTAGAGCTTCTTTAATATTTTTTGTCCCTCAAAACTTTAAAAATAGTTTTAATATGAACAAAATAAAATATATACATCCCTGCTCCTAAAATTAAATTTTAAATAAATCAGACATAGTTAAAAATTAGAAAAGTAAATGCATTTCTAGTTATGTTCGCAAAATTATCTAAATATTTATAAATGTAGTTTAATTCTCGTCAATCATAATCATAAACCTAATTATAGACTGATTAATACTTTTTTATTTATTTATTTATTTATTATTTTTTATATGGTTGGAGTTGTATTAGATTCTTTTCTTTAAATATAAAACTGCGAAAACTTCCCCATTTCTTAGTTGTACGAGAACTTTATTATAATTGTTGTTGTTGTTATGAGGCAGCAAACTTTTGACCGTATATCAAAAGAGAGCTGTTTGAATTATTAGGAAAATCGTAAATTTTCTTTCTTTATTTACGGTTCCAGATTATTATTATTACTATTGTTTATGTAATATTTAAAAGAATATCTTGAAATTTTGAATACATGCTTTTTTTTTGGGGGGGGGGGGGCATGATAATAATGAAAAAATATTTAAAATTATTCAACTTAACAGGGGTGGCGAATTTTCAGACAATCTTACCAGGCAGCAAGATGCAGCATGTAGTTGAAAATAATTCATGACAAAATCGTACGCAAAATCACAAATAATTATTTATTAATACTACAATGTATTTTCATAATTCTTTTTATTATGATATTAATAAAAATATACAGCACATGAAAGCTTATACAACTTAGATAGAACTTAGTAATGTGTTTACATTGCAATAATGTGGAAAGTTACGATATCTAGATTATAAAAACAAGTTGGAAGTTGCATGTCAAACGTGGCAGATGAGGTGATTTCGTACTATAACTGTTTTTACAAATATTCGGATTCTGATGCAATAGTTATTAAATTTTTATGCAAAAATGTATTAATACAAAATTTTGATACATATCTTAAATTCAGTAATACGAAATAATAGAACTCCATATTAAATAGGACATAATCAACATGGCATGGATGTAATCATCATGGGATATCATTAAATTAATTACGTATGATAGGATTTAGTAGAATGAAGAAAACTTTTATTATTATCTTTTTAAGTACAGGTTTAATTTTAATAAAATTTGAAATGACTTGACAAAATTTTCCAATGATTGTGTAAATTAAATTTTAAGCCATTCGGTTGAATAGATTTGCACTGTTTTACGCGGACAAACGGACAGACCAGATGACGATTATAAGTACAACATTTTTATGTAAATATGACATTTTCTCACTCAGACCATAATGTAATGAACTACTTTTGAGTGGCTCTGTAAATAAACTATGAACGTTATGTATTTTATTTTCCATACCGAACATGGCATAGTAAATTTCAATAGCATATACCAATTACACAGTAATCCAATTACGTTAACACAAGAGTTCGGACATGCAAATAGACAAACAAACCGATTTTTTAAACACTTTAACTATGTTATAAAGTGTTGGAACATAGGGATTTGACTTTCAGAAATTTACACACATAGACGATAGCATGCTTGAATACTTTTGCACAGTCTTGTATTTTGCCTACTATCTCTATATCTATGCCACTGTTTAGTTAAAATTTAAAAATCTAAAACACGCATGAATCTAGTGAAATAAAACTTTCAGAGATTATCTTCCATAGACAACCATGCATTTATTACTTTACGTTAGAGCCGTACCGAGTACTCGGTAAATACTCGGTATTCGGCCTACTCGGCCAATACCGAGTAGTTATAAGAATTTCATTTTTTAAGCATATGAATTTATAACTTTTTGTTCATTTGTAATTTCCTCAAAATATTGCCAGAAAATAGATGAACTTTTTGCTAGCATTTTCTCTTTTGGTTCATCTACATTAGCATTCTCATGATGTATTTTTTGTTTCTTTGGTGGATTTTCTAGTTCTAGATCATCTACACTCATCAATTTTAAAACTTGCTTTTTAAGGCATACTTAATTGACACATTTAAAATTTTCATTGAGAAAGGTTAGTTTTTTATTGAGATATTTAAAAAATAATAAATTTAAAATAGCATAATTTAATCTGTACACATGAAAAATGAAAAGAAACTGCAAAGCAAATACATTTTTTTAATCAAAAGAAAATAAGGTACAGACAGTTACATAATAAATAAATATAAAATGTTTTGCATTATTCAATGAATTGTTACAGTAACCAATAAACATTTTTATTTTTGATAGACAGATTTTAATGGTCGGAATAAATTGGAGGGTTAAAGAATGTTTTAATTTTATATTAGTTAATAACTGTAGTTGTCATGTATCAATTCCCTTTTTTTATTAGTTTTGAACTGTCAAAAATTGTCTTTAAAATGTGCCCAAATAAATTTCAAATTTAATGAGTTAATTTATTTATACTATGTATGTATAATATATATATGTACACACAGGTAGTACACAGATATATTTATATATGTGTACACCTAAGCTCACACTATGCGCACATCAGTGTTTTATTTTCTTACAACACAACTACTCGGCATTCGGTGCTCGGTACTGCACCGAGTAGTCAGTGGCCGAGTACTCGGTACTCGGCTACTCGGACAAAGTACTACTCGGTACACCACTACTTTACGTGGCCCTGTATATATATTTTTTTATATTCTACAAACATATCTTCGTTTTATAAATGTAATTCAAAGTAAAAATGCGTTTTTTTTTTTCTGCTTCATTTTGAGAATAACGGATTTTGAGCTTTTCTATCGACGATCACTTTCAAAAATTTCACGCTATGTTTTTGAGACTTTTGCATTTAGCTAACACAATGCAAATGAAATTTTGATAGCGTTGACAATGATATTTGTCATTCTTTCTGAAACGAACAATATTTTATATTAAGAGCTCTGAAAAACATAAGCAAAAAAACTTGAAAAAATTTGGAATTTTTTTTAAAGAAAAGCTTAATTTCTCTACTAGTGTACATGCTATCCACAGAAAAATGAACATAATTTATTACAATAAGCCACTTAATCATAATCTACAGTTTGAACGTTTTCGCTACATTAATTTTAAAAGGGTTATCCAAAAGATATTCGTTCTTTTTCAATTTGTTGACGGTCCTCTTTAGAGTTTCGGGAAAAAATCTTCACGGTAATATATAACCTGTAATATTATGGTTACACACCTAGAGTTTCAGAAAAATTCTTCGTGTATTTTTCTAGATATTTAACAAAATATCTAAAATCGCAAATGGCCGGTCACCTTTGGCCATATAGTGTATGTATATGATGACTCTTTAGAACTTCATGATTCTTATTACGTGCAAATATTTTCAGCTTTTCTTCAAAAATTAGGCACCATTAATTTTATTTTCTAAAATTAGTATATTGTAATTTTACAAATTGCAAATTTATTGCAGTGAATAATTGTAAATTATTCATTTTTTAATGTTTTCATCAAGTTTTACTTAATTTCTTTGTTAATAAAGAATTATCATTCAGAACTTTCATAATTGTGTATTTTTATGAGAAGGCAAAAAACTATCTTGCTACATACAATGGATTTTAAATATTTTTTATAACATATTTTATGTCATTTGATTGAAAAGCATTTTGAATATTGTAATAGCATTTAACAAATCGATTTTTTAAACACTTTAACTATGTTATAAAGTGTTGGAACCTAGGGATTTGACTTTCAGAAATTTACACACATAGACGATAGCATGCTTGAATACTTTTGCAGTCTTGTATTTTGCCTACTATCTTTATATCTATGCCACTGTTTAGTTAAAATTTAATTAAGTCTAAAACACGCATGAATCTAGTGAAATAAAACTTTCAGAGATTATCTTCCATAGACAACCATGCATTAATTAATTTACGTTAGAGCCGTACCGAGTACTCGGTAAATACTCGGTATTCGGCCTACTCGGCCAAATTTTGGAAGAGTACTCGGCCAATACCGAGTAGTTATAAAAATTTCATTTTTTAAGCATATGAATTTATAACTGATCGATAAAAAGTTACTTGAATATTGATGTATAATATGTGTAGTAATTCACAAAACTATTTACTCTGTATTTAATAATATGCAAAATGTAGAAAAAGTTAAGAACAAAAACCCTCATAAAATTTCACATTTATACAAATAAAAATACTTTTTTGATATATAGGAAAACAGAAAAGACATATTTTGGATAAAGAAACTGAAAACACAATAAATACAATAAAAAGTAATAATTGTATTTTAAATTATGGTGCAAAAATACCAAACGTCATCAGTAGACAGGGCATTTCTTTTACTACTATAAATTTGGCCGGCTTCTGAAAATATACGTTCAAAATGAATAGTTGTTGAAAATGCACATAAGAGTTTTTTGCAAGGTTGCACATAATCGGAAAGTTATTTTTTTTCCTCCAGCATGCAAATGGAGTGTCAGTTTTACATAAGTCTTCTGTTAAGAAAGCTTGTATCTCTTTATGTACCAATTCTTCATGCGGAGATTTTAAATTAGTACTAGTGCCAAAATCTTTTTGTTCATTTGTAATTTCCTCAAAATATTGCCAGAAAATAGATGAACTTTTTGATAGCATTTTCTCTTTTGGTTCATCTACATTAGCATTCTCATGATTTATTTTTAGGTGCGTTCGTAATTATGTAAATACGTAGCCCCTATTGCTGTCGCTCAGTCCGACCGTCTGTCTGTCCGTCTGTCCGTCTTTCCGCATCTAACAACGCAAAAACTACCCAACCGAATCGTTTGAAATTTAAAATACATAATTATTACATAATTTTGTCGAGTCATTTCAAATTTTATGAAAATCGGAAGGATAAATCAATTACAGGGACAAGCAAAAAGATTCCGTTACATTACAGTCAATGGGGAAAAAAGTTTCAAATGCATTTTAATCGTTTGTAATTTAAAACGTATATTTATTACATAATTTTGTCGAGTCATTTCAAATTTCATGAAAATCGTATGGATAGATCAATTACAGGGACAATCAAAAGGATTCCGTTACATTACGGTCAATGGAAAAAGTTTCAAATGCATTTTAATTGTTTGAAATTTAAAACGTATATTTATTACATAATTTTGTCCAGTCATTTCAAATGTTATGAAAATCGGATGCATTGATCAATTACAGGGACAATCAAAAGTATTCCGTTACATTACGGTCATTGGGGAAAATAGTTTCAAATGCATTTTAATGGTGTTACACTCATTTGAATATAACAGAATTGTCATGAGTCTATGAAATATGTACTAAAAATATATTTTGTTTAATCTGTGATGCAAAGAATATTTATTATTAAATTACAGGGCCACAGAAATGTATTCCACTAAATAATGTTATACGGGGAAACATTGTTTTTGAGGGTGTTTTAATTATATTAAACTACTTCACATTTTATGAATAAGACATACGTTAATGAAGCATAATAAAAATTACTCCCTGCATATTTACAGGAACACGAAGATTTCGACCACTATACTGTATCCAAAGTACTCTCTACTATATCAGCAAGATCTGAATCTTTAAAACTTCGTTATCAACGAACGCACCTCATTTGCTACGCTTTACGTGCAATTTCCAACTTGTTGTTTCTTTGGTGGATTTTCTTGTTCTAGATCATCTACACTCATCAATTTTAAAACTTGCTTTTTAAGGCATACTTAATTGACACATTTAAAATTTCCATGGGAAAGGTTAGTTTTTTATTGAGATATTTAAAAAATAATAAATTTAAAATAGCATAATTTAATCTGTACACATGAAAAATGAAAAGAAACTGCAAAGCAAATACATTTTTTTAATCAAAATAAAATAAGGTACAGACAGTTACATAATAAATAAATATGAAATGTTTTGCATTATTCAATGAATTGTTACAGTAACCAATAAACATTTTTATTTTTGATAGACAGATTTTAATGGTCGGAATAAATTGGAGGGTCAAAGAATGTTTTAATTTTATATTAGTTAATAACTGTAGTTGTCATGTATCAATTCCCTTTTTTTATTAGTTTTGAACTGTCAAAAATTGTCTTTAAAATGTGCCCAAATAAATTTCAAATTTAATGAGTTAATTTATTTATACTATGTGTTTATAATATATATATGTACACACAGGTAGTACACAGATATATTTATATATGTGTACACCTAAGCTCACACGATGCGCACATCAGTGTTTTATTTTCTTACAACACAACTACTCGGTACTCGGCATTCGGTGCTCGGTTCTGCACCGAGTAGTCAGTGGCCGAGTATTCGGTACTCGGCTACTCGGCCAAAGTACTACTCGGTACACCACTACTTTACGTGGCCCTGTATATATATTTTTTTATATTCTACAAACATATCTTCGTTTTATAAATGTAATTCATTTACAGGAATACAAAGATTTCGACCACTATACTGTATCCAAAGTACTCTCTTTACTATATCAGCAAGATCTGAATACTTTAAAACTTCGTTATCAACGAACGCACCTCATTTGCTACGCTTTACGTGCAATTTCCAACTTGTTGTTTGTTTGGTGGATTTTCTTGTTCTAGATCATCTACACTCATCAATTTTAAAACTTGCTTTTTAAGGCATACTTAATTGACACATTTAAAATTTCCATGGAGAAAGGTTAGTTTTTTATTGAGATATTTAAAATAGCATAATTTAATCTGTACACATGAAAAATGAAAAGAAACTGCAAAGCAAATACATTTTTTTTAATCAAAAGAAAGTAAGGTACAGACAGTTACATAATAAATAAATATGAAATGTTTTGCATTATTCAATGAATTGTTACATTAGCCAATAAACATTTTTATTTTTGATAGACAGATTTTAATGGTCGGAATAAATTGGAGGGTTAAAGAATGTTTTAATTTTATATTAGTTAATAACTGTAGTTGTCATGTATCAATTCCCTTTTTTTATTAGTTTTGAACTGTCAAAAATTGTCTTTAAAATGTGCCCAAATAAATTTCAAATTTAATGAGTTAATTTATTTATACTATGTGTTTATAATATATATATGTACACACAGGTAGTACACAGATATATTTATATATGTGTACACCTAAGCTCACACGATGCGCACATCAGTGTTTTATTTTCTTACAACACAACTACTCGGTACTCGGCATTCGGTGCTCGGTTCTGCACCGAGTAGTCAGTGGCCGAGTATTCGGTACTCGGCTACTCGGCCAAAGTACTACTCGGTACACCACTACTTTACGTGGCCCTGTATATATATTTTTTTATATTCTACAAACATATCTTCGTTTTATAAATGTAATTCATTTACAGGAATACAAAGATTTCGACCACTATACTGTATCCAAAGTACTCTCTTTACTATATCAGCAAGATCTGAATACTTTAAAACTTCGTTATCAACGAACGCACCTCATTTGCTACGCTTTACGTGCAATTTCCAACTTGTTGTTTGTTTGGTAGATTTTCTTGTTCTAGATCATCTACACTCATCAATTTTAAAACTTGCTTTTTAAGGCATACTTAATTGACACATTTAAAATTTCCATGGAGAAAGGTTAGTTTTTTATTGAGATATTTAAAATAGCATAATTTAATCTGTACACATGAAAAATGAAAAGAAACTGCAAAGCAAATACATTTTTTTTAATCAAAAGAAAGTAAGGTACAGACAGTTACATAATAAATAAATATGAAATGTTTTGCATTATTCAATGAATTGTTACATTAACCAATAAACATTTTTATTTTTGATAGACAGATTTTAATGGTCGGAATAAATTGGAGGGTTAAAGAATGTTTTAATTTTATATTAGTTAATAACTGTAGTTGTCATGTATCAATTCCCTTTTTAGGTGCGTTCGTAATTATATAATACGTAGCACCTATAGTTGTCGTTCAGTCCGTCCGTCTGTCCGTCCGTCTGTCCGTCCGTCCGTCTGTCCGCATATAACAACGCAAAAACTACCCAACCGAATCGTTTGAAATTTAAAATACATAAATATTAGATATTTTTGTCGAGTCATTTCAAATTTTATGAGAATCGGATGGATAGATCAATTACAGGGACGATCAAAAGTATTCCATTACATTACGGTCAATGGGGAAAAAAGTTTCAAATGCATTTTAATCGTTTGAAATTTAAAATACGCAATTATTACATAATTCTGTCGAGTCATTTCAAATTTTATGAGAATCGGATGGATAGATCAATTACAGGGACGATCAAAAGTATTCCATTACATTACGGTCAATGGGGAAAAAAGTTTCAAATGCATTTTAATCGTTTGAAATTTAAAATACGCAATTATTACATAATTCTGTCGTGTTATTTCAAATTTTTTGATAATCGTGTGCATAGATCAATTACAGGGGCAATCAAAAGTATTCAATTACATTATGGTCAATGGGGAAAAAGTTTCAAATATATTCTATACGTTTGAAATTTAAAATACATAATTATTACATAATTTTTTCGAGTTATTTCAAATTTTATGAAACTCGGACGAATAGATCAATTACAGGGACAATCAAAAGTATTCCATTACATTACAGTCAATGGGAAAAAATGTTTCAAATGCATTTTAATCGTTTGAAATTTAAAATACGCAATTATTACATAATTCTGTCGAGTTATTTCAAATTTTTTGATTATCGTGTGCATAGATCAATTACAGGGACAATCAAAAGTATTCAATTACATTATGGTCAATGGGGAAAAAGTTTCAAATATATTCTATACGTTTGAAATTTAAAATACATAATTATTGCATAATATTTTCGAGTTATTACAAATTTTATGAAAATCGGATGCATAGATCAATTACAGGGACAATCAAAAGTATTCCATTACATTACGGTCAATGGGGAAAAATGTTTCAAATGCATTTTAATCGTGTTACACTCATGCGAACTTAATAAAATTTATATGCAACTATAAAGTACATATTATAATATACATCTTACATAATTTGTGGTGCAAAGAACATTTGTTATTGATTTACAAGGCCACACAAAAGTATTCCATTACATAATGGTATAGGGAGAACATTGTTTGATGAGCGTTTTAATTGTAGTTCACTATTTACAATGTTATGAGATTGATATATGAACGTAATATTTTTAAAACTTCGTTATCGTTCGAACGCACCTAATTTGCTACGCTTCACGTGCAATTTCCAACTTGTTTTATTAGTTTTGAACTGTCAAAAATTGTCTTTAAAATGTGCCCAAATAAATTTCAAATTTAATGAGTTAATTTATTTATACTATGTGTGTATAATATATATATGTACACACAGGTAGTACACAGATATATTTATATATGTGTACACCTAAGCTCACACGATGCGCACATTAGTGTTTTATTTTCTTACAACAAAACTACTCGGTACTCGGCATTCGGTGCTCTGTACTGCACCGAGTAGTCAGTGGCCGAGTACTCGGTACTCGGCTACTCGGCCAAAGTACTACTCGGTACACCACTACTTTACGTGGCTCTGTATATATATTTTTTTATATTCTACAAACATATCTTCGTTTTATAAATGTAATTCAAAGTAAAAATGCGTTTTTTTTTTTTTTTTTCTGCTTCAATTTGAGAATAACGGATTTTGAGCTTTTCTGTCGACGATCACTTTCAAAAATTTCACGCTATGTTTTTGAGACTTTTGCATTTAGCTAACACAATGCAAATGAAATTTTGATAGCGTTGACAATGATATTTGTCATACTTTCTGAAACGAACAATATTTTATATTAAGAGCTCTGCAAAACATAAGCAAAAAAACTTGAAAAAATTTGGATTTTTTTTTAAAGAAAAGCTTAATTTCTCTACTAGTGTACATGCTATCCACAGAAAAATGAACATAATTTATTACAATAAGCCACTTAATCATAATCTACAGTTTGAACGTTTTCGCTACATTAATTTTAAAAGGGTTATCCAAAAGATATTCGTTTTTTTTTTCAATTTGTTGACGGTCCCTTTTAGAGTTTCGGGAATAAATCTTCACGGTAATATATAACCTGTAATATTATGGTTACACACCTAGAGTTTCAGAAAAATTCTTCGTGTATTTTTCTAGATATTTAACAAAATATCTAAAATCGCAAATGGCCGGTCACCTTTGGCCATATAGTGTATGTATATGATGACTCTTTAGAACTTCATGATTCTTATTACGTGCAAATATTTTCAGCTTTTCTTCAAAAATTAGACACCATTAATTTTATTTTCTAAAATTTGTATATTGTAACTTTACAAATTGCAAATTTATTGCAGTGAATAATTGTAAATTATTCATTTTTTAATGTTTTCATCAAGTTTTACTTAATTTCTTTGTTAATAAAGAATTATCATTCAGAACTTTCATAATTGTGTATTTTTATGAGAAGGCAAAAAACTATCTTGCTACATACAATGGATTTTAAATATTTTTTATAACATATTTTATGTCATTTGATTGAAAAGCATTTTGAAGATTTTAATAGCATTTAAAATAAATTATTATTATTTTGTCCTAAAGAGAAAACTTGGCACTATCCACAGGCCCAGGGAAAGTAAATGAGAAAAAGTGGCGTCTGAAAAACTGTTTATCAGCGGGCACCTTGTGGCCACATTTTTACAAAGAGAGAATACAATTACATTTCATCAGAGATTCTACTTTTTTAGGATTTAATATATTTATATTAATCTATTTATTTGGATTATTCAGTTTTGGATTAATACTTATAGAAGTTTTACTGCTTAATATTTTTAAATAAACTAGTCTAGTCTCTTTACTCTAGAAAAACTAGTCTTATTGGCCAGTGAACGCTAATAAAATTTCCTAATTTTGCTCTTTATTTTGTGCTTACATTTAAAACCATTTCATTGGCGGGGATTTACTCGCTGTAGACGTTCTTTAAACTTGATGGTGGTAATGATTAAGAAAATTTTCATTGAAAAAAGCTTCTTTTTTTTTTTTTTTTTTGCTCTCGGAAACTTCACAACTCTGCACATGAAACTGACAGGTGACTCAGAAACGTTCCAATCGTATGGCTTTTTTGTAAAGGTTGACTCAAAGTTGAACCGAATTTCCGAACGTAACAGTGCCGGAGAGGAGAAAAACTTGTCGTCATATGTCGTCAATCGCTTATAACTCGATATAACTTATAATTCCCTATAAATAAATAATTCATTTATTACAGGGGTCTGTCCAGATTTTTTCACAGGGTCCTGTTTTTGTGAAAATGTGAAGTTTTTCTTATATCGTAAAAATTCTAGTTATAATTTTGTGAATTTTAAACTATTGATATAGTAAGTGTTCTTAGGTGAGTTACACTGTTTATTTATAGGCTAGATTTTATTTTTAAATAATTAAATTTGTAAAAAGTTTAATTTGAAGGTGGAAAAATTCTGTAAAAGGTGCATTTAAGAGACAAATAATTTTGTAAAAGGACCTGTTTTGTGCTAAAAAATTTGTGAAGCGTCCTGTTTTGGGTTAAAAAAAAATTGTGAAGGGTCCTGTTTAGGGCTAAACTTTTGTGAAGGGTCATGATTTGGGCTAAAAACTTTTGTGAAGGGTCCTGTTTTGGGCTAAAAAAATTGTGAAGGGTCCTGTTTAGGGCTAAAAACTTTTGTGAAAGGTCCTGTTTTGGGCTAAAAATTTTTGTGAAGAGTCCTGTTTTAGGCTAAAAATTTTTGTGAAGGATTCTGTTTCGGGATAAATTATTTTGTGAAGAGTCCTTCAAAAGACTTAAAATTTTTCTAAACATTTTTCTGTAATATATAATATATAAACACTATTCAATTTTAAGTTTCTTCAATTGGTAAGACTTGAAAGCTCTATGTTTTTGCGTTTAGAAATATGTTAAAAAATTTTGCGTTATTAAGCGGGATTTTTTTTTAACCCCCTTAAAACATGCAAAATTAAAGAACATTAATAAATCCATGAGTAAAACACATTCACAGATTTAGATATTTAAGATAGAAGACAAATGCTACGATCATCTATTTAAATTCTAAAGTTCATTTAGTTTGATCATGGCGAAGGTTTCTGATGGGGATATATAAGCACGTCAGTAGAAGTATAAATGCTATTAATTTTTATAACATATAAAATTAATTTAACAATTTTATACATAATATTAAAAGTCGAACGAGAAAAAGGGATTGATTTTATTTTAATTAAGAAAAGATACTCTGTATAAAAAATATACATACGTTAGATAAATGTAATAAATAAAATTATTAAAATAAGGTAAGGAAAAGAAACCAATTTATAGTTTAAAATTTGCTTAGAATTTTTTTGCAAAGATTAATTGATTTAAATTATCCCGGGTAAAATCTTGATTTAAAGCATGGGTGCAAGTGTTCCGTCTACAGGACGGAAATCCGTCCTTTAAAAGTTTCCGAGGACAAAAGCGAGACGGAAAAATCCCCGACGATGAAAATTGATCGCGAAAATGACGCGTTTTTGCCAAAAGATCGCGAAAAAAAGATAAGATTTTTTGTCAAAAAATTATGAATAAAACGTGATTTTTTGTCAAATGATAGCGGAAAAAGGCATTATTTCTGTCGAAAGATTGCAGAAAAAAGCGCTATTTCATTTAAAAGATCGCAAAAGGACGCGTTTTTCGTCAAAAAATTGCGGAATAAACATGATTCCTGTCGACGGATCTCAAGAAAAACGTTATTTCCGTCAAAGTATCGCAAAAATGACGCTATCTCTGTCAAGGAATCGCGGAAAAACGCGATTTTTCTCAAATGATCGTGGAAAAGACGCTATTTTGTCAGAATTGCAGAGAAAATGCGATTTTAGGTAAAAGATTGAGGGAAAAGGTGTTTTTAGTCAAAAGATAGTGAAAAAAGACACGATTTCTTTCAAAAAATTGCTGATAATACGTGATTTTTTTTTTATCGCGGAAAAAAGCACTTTCTTTCAAAAAATTGCAGGTATTACGTGATTTTTGTTAAAAGATCGCGGAAATAACGCAGTCTCTTTGAAAGAATCTCGAAAAAGATGCGATTTTCGTCAAATGATAGTGGAAAAAACGCTATTTTTGTCAATTGCGGAGAAAACGCGATTTTTTGTCAAAGAAGCGAGGAAAAGACGCGACTTTACTCGAAAGATCGTGAAAAAGACGCAAATTTCGTCAAAGGATCGCGAAAAAGTCGCGAATTTTTGTTTAAGGATCGCAAAAACGTCGCGAATTTTTGTCAAAGGATCGCGAAAAAGTCGTGAATGCTTGTGTAAGGATCCCAAAAACGCGATTTTCGTCAAATAATAGCGGGGAAAACGCTTTTTTTGTCAGAATTGCGGAAAAAACACGATTTTTTGTCAAAAGATGGTGGAAAAGATGCGAATTTTGTCAAAGGATCGCGAAAAAGTCGCAAATTTTTGTCAAAGGATCGCGAAAAAGGCTTGAACTTTCGTAAAAGGATCGCGAAAAAGTCGTGAATTTTTGTTCAAGTATCGCAAAAAAGTCGCGAATTTTTGTCAAAGGATCACGATAAAGACGCGATTTCTGTCAAAGGATAGTGGGAAAAAGCGAATTTCTTCTAACGGTCATGGGAAAAAACGTGAATCATGCATGTGCTTATTTGTTGTGATACAAAATATTTTCAGTCCTGGCAAAATTTCAAACTTGCACCCATGATTTAAAGTAATTGATTATCTTTAAATCATTGATTTAGATAAAAGTACAAAGGATTTATAAGGGAAATATTTTTACACCAATTAAAAATGTAATGAAGCTAGTTCAAAGGTAAACAAAAAAAAAGTGACCGGAAAAAAGTGACATATTCTACAAAAGCGGAAAAAAGTGACAAGGGAAAAAAGTTACCAGAAAAAAGTGACAAGGAATTGATTTTGGGGATTTATTATTGATTTTGGGGATTCATTGCTTAAGTATGAAAGGGGGATCGGGGAGGGGGATTCATATTTTAGGTAAATGGGTTTTTAGTGCTGAATTAACTGTTTTGGTTCAATTTTTGGATATACCTTCATCCTGAAAAGACGCTTGCCTGATTAGTTTTGGGAAGGGACGATTACCCCCCCCCCCCATCCATCCTCAATTAGATGAATGGGTTTTTACGCAGAATTATCCAACGTGTGTCAAATTTACATATAGGATCTTTTCGATAAGGCTTATGTATGGTATAAAATGCCTGAAGAGATTCTAGGAGTTTAAGGGTTAAGTATAGAGGGGGAACGGGTGATAACCTTTCTTAAATTAAATTAATGGCTTTTTACGCATAATTATCCGATTTGCTTAAAATTTTGGACATAAGTTCATTATGATAAGACGTATCTTAGATTAGTTATGGGTTCTTCTGCTTATTATAAAGGGGAGGAACGAGCAATTCTCCCTCTAAAACTAGATAAATATGTTTTTATGCAGAATTATCCCATTATTCAATTTTAAATATACGTTCTTTCTGGTAAGGTGAATTCCGGAATATTTTTAAGGATTTAATGGCTAAGTGTAAAGGGGAGATGGAGGAAACCCCTCTTAAATTAAATAAATGGCTTTTTATGCAGAATTATCTGATTTGCTTCGAATTTTGGACATGGGTTCATTATGATAAGACGTATTTCTGATTAGTTATGGGGTTCTATTGGTAATTAAAAAGGATGGCGGGTGATTACTATACCCACCTTAAATTAGATTAAAAAAAATTTGCACACTTATCCGATGGATTTCAAATTTTGGATATGGGATCTTTCTCAGAAAGGGAATTCCTGAGTAGTTTTATGGGTTTAATGGCTATGTATAGAGGGGGAACGGGGGATAAACCACCTTAAATTAAATAAATGGCTTTTTACGCAGAATCATCCGATTTGCTTCAAATTTTGGATGTATATTCATTATAAGAAGGCAAATCTCTGATTAATTATGGGGTTCATCCCCAGTGTTTACTTAGCCATTAAACCTTTAAAATTATTCCGGGATTCACTTTATGAGAAAGAACATATATCCAAAATATGAAATATATCGGATAAGTGAGCATAAAAAACAATTTATCTAATTTAAGGGGGGGGGGGGATAATCACCCGCCCCAATTTTTAATTGGCAAAATAACCCCATATGTAATCAGGGATACGCCTTATCATAATGGTTCTATAATCCAAAATTTGAAGCAAATCTGATAATTCTGCGTAAAAAGTAATTTAATTTAAGGTGGATTTCAGGATGAACGTATATCCAAAAATTGAACCAAAATAGTTAATTCAGCATGAAAAATCCCATTTAGCTAAACTATGAGCCCCCCTCCCCGATCCCTCTTTCATACTTAAGATATACTTCATACTACTTCATTCATAAGAAGGCGAATCTCTGATTGATTATGGGGTTCTTTTGATAAATAAATAGAGGAAGCGGGCGATTAATCATCCACTCTTTAAATAAAATAAATTGTTTTTTTTTTTCTTTCACAACCGTTCAACGTCTTTCAAATTTTGGATATAGGTTCTTCCTGATAAAGTGAATCCCTGAAAAGTTTTAAGGGTTTAATGGCTAAGTATAGAGCGATGAACGGGAGATAACCCACAATTAATCAGAACTTCGCCTTATGATAATGAACGCCCAATCAAAATTTGAACCAAATCAGATAATTCTGCGTAAAAAGCCATTTATTAATTTAAGGGGGGGTATCATCCTTTCCCCCAGTGTTTACTTAGCCATTAAACCTTTAAAATTATTCCGGGATTCACTTTATGAGAAATAACATATATCCAAAATATGAAATATATCGGATAAGTGAGCATAAAAAACAATTTATCTAATTTAAGGGGGGGGGGATAATCACCCGTCCCAATTTTTAATTGGCAAAATAACCCCATATGTAATCAGGGATACACCTTATCATAATGGTTCTATAATCCAAAATTTGAAGCAAATCTGATAATTCTGCGTAAAAAATAATTTAATTTAAGGTGGGTTATATTCTATTCCCCTTCTATACTTAGATATTAAAGCCTTAAAACTATTCAGAGATCCACCTTATCAGAAATAATCTATATTTAAAATTTGAAATACATGGGATAATTTTGCATAAAAACCTATTTTTCTAGTTTAAGGGGGATATAATTGCTCGCCCCCCTTTATAATAAGCAGAAGAACCCCATAACTCAGGGATGCCACTTTTCCGCCTTTTGGCGGATTTCCGCTTTTTTTAATTTTTAAGAATTCGCGAATTTTGTTAAGCGATCACGAGATAAAATAACGATTTTCGTCGAATGATCGTGAAATAAAACAGCCTTTTTCATCAAACGATCGCAAAATACAACAGCCTTTTTCGTTAAAAGATCGAAAAAAAACGGCTATTTTCATCTAACAGTCGCGATATAAAGCAGTAATTTTCATCAAACGGTCGCGATATAAAGCACCAATTTTCATCAAACGATCGCGAAACGAAACGGTGATTTTCTTAAAACGATCGCAATGTGAAACGGCGATTTTTGTCAAACGATCGCTAAATAAAACGGCGATATTCGTCAAACGATCGCGAAACAAAACGGTGATTTTTGTCAAACGATCGCTAAATAAAACGGCGATATTCGTCAAACGATCGCGAAACAAAACGGTGATTTTTGTCAAAGGATCGCGATGTGAAACGATGATTTTTGTCAAACGATCATGATGTGAAACGGCGATTTTCGTCAAACGATCGCGATGTGGAACGATGATTTTCGTCAAACGATCGCGATGTGGAACGATGATTTTCGTCAAGCAATCGCGATGTGAAACGATGATTTTCGTCAAGCGATCATGATGTGAAACGGCTATTTTCGTCAAACGATCGCTAAATAAAACGTTGATTTTCGTGAAACAATCGCAATGTAAAATGACGATTTTCGTCAAGCGATCATGATGTGAAACGGCTATTTTCGTCAAACGATCGCTAAATAAAACGGCGATTTTCGTCAAACAATCGCAATGTAAAATGACGATTTTTGTCAAAAGATCACAATGTGGAACGTTGATTTTCATCAAACGATCATGATGTGAAACGGCGATTTTCGTCAAACGATCGGTAAATAAAACGGCGATTTTCGCCAAACGATCATGAAATAAAACAGTTATTTTCGTCAAATAAAAAAAACAACCTGCAAAATTTTGCTATTCACTCGTGGAATAATCATTGAATCTATTGCTGGGTTACTTCAATTGGTTTAAAATGATGCGATACATAAAATTCTTCACTGAACCTGTTGCTGGGTTACCTTAATTGATGTAAAATACTGTGAACTAAAGAAAAATCATTTTAACTTACTCTTATAAATTAAAAGTTTACAGCAAAAGAAAAGCTGTAATTCTTTATTTTGTTTATTATAAACAATATAATTTTCAAAATTCACACATAAAGTTGTGAAAAATGTCGTAAATTTTACTTTACGCATAACTTCCTCTTTTTTGCTATTTTCTGAGTGGCATCCCTGATAACTAATCAGAGATACGTCTTATCATAATGAACCTATGTCCAAAATTCTAAGCAAATCGATAGTTATGCGTGAAAAGTTATTAATTTAATTTTACAAAGGTTATCCCCCGTTCCCTCTCTATACTTAACCATTAGAACTCCTAAATCTCTTCAGGCATTATATACTATATAAGCCTTATCGAAAAGAACCTATATGCAAATTTGACACACGTTGGACAATTCTGCATAAAAACCCATTCATCTGATTGAGGACGGATGGGGGGGGGGGGGGTAATCGTCCCTTCCCAAAACTAATCAGGCAAGCGTCTTTTCAGTATGAACGTATATCCAAAAATTGAACTAAAACAGTTAATTCAGCATGAAAAACCCATTTACCTAAAATATGAGCCCCCCTCCCCGATCCCCCTTTCATACGTAAGCAATGAAGGTCCAAAATCAATAATAAATCCCCAAAATCAATTCTTTGTCACTTTTTCCGTGTCACTTTTTTCCGCTTTTGTAGTTTATGTCACTTTTTTCCGATAACTTTTTCCCGGTCACTTTTTTTTCCTAGATTCAGTTCAAAATATAAAAAAAAGGGAGGATTATAGTAAAATTTTATGCTATGTACAATGGAATAAAATTTGTACGCATTTAATATAAGAAACTAGCCTAGTACGGAGTATGTGAGTAACATATAGAAGTAGAGTTGAGTTTGAATGAAAAATATATCTTGCAGTAGAATCTACGGTTAAAACTGTTGTCTACTGTTAAATTCAGTTTTAATAAAAATATCTGTAAAAATGTATCCATTTTAAAAACCTTAGAAAATAATATATGATGCAGGGTAAACGGAAAAAAAGTGACCGGAAAAAAAGTTATCGGAAAAAAAGTGACCTAAACTACAAAAGCGGAAAAAAAGTGACACGGAAAAAAAGTGACAAGGAAAAAAAGTGACACGGAAAAAAAGGGACACGGAAAAAAAGTGACAAGGATTGATTTTGGGGAATTATTATTGATTTTGGGGATTCATTGGTTAAGTTTGAAAGGGGGATGGGGGGGGGAGGCTCATAATTTAGGTAAATGGGTTTTTCATGCTGAATTAACTGTTTTGGTTCAATTTTTGGATATACGTTCATACTGAAAAGACGCTTGCCTGATTAGTTTTGGGAAGGGACGATTACCCACCCCCCCAATTCCGTCCTCAATTAGATGAATGGATTTTTATGCAGAATTATCCAACTTGTGTCAAATTTGCATATAGGTTCTTTTCGATAAGGCTTATATATAGTATAAAGTGCCTGAAGAGTTTTAGGAGTTTAATGGTTAAGTATAGAAGGGGAACGGGGGATAACCTTTCTTAAATTAATGGCTTTTTACCAATAATTATCCGATTTGCTTCGAATTTTGGACATGGGTTAATTATGATAAGACGTATTTCTGATTATTTATGGGGTTCTTTTGCTAATTAAAAAGGGGGCAGGTGATTACTACCCCCGGCCTTAAATTAGATTTAAAAAAAATATGCACACTTATCCGATTTATTTCAAATTTTGGATGTAGGATCTTTCTCATAAAGTAAATTCCTGAATAGTTTTAAGAGTTTAATGGCTATGTATAGAGGGAGAACGGGGGATAAACCCCCTTAAGGGTGTATTCAAAAGAACGCTTTTCCACCTTCAACAGCTCGAAATTTTCCGATACAATTTCAGACACATTTTCAAAAGTAGAAACATGAAACTTGCTGAGGATATTTTTGAAGAGATGTACGAGGTGCCATGTGCTGTATTTTTACGCTCAATTCATTAGAATTTGATTTATAAACAATTATCTTCTCAGTATGACCCTTTTTTTCGTTCACAGATCTCCCGCCAGGGGAAAATCTGTTCAAAATGCCATTTTTGATTGCTTTTTTCGCAATATTTTCTGCATTTATCAAAGAATTGACAATTACGGCACCTTGTGTACTTTCTAAATCAGACAATTTGCCAGTTTGATGCATATGAGAGTAAAAATGAAGTTAAAAATAAATCGGAAAATAGGCAGTTTGAATCGAAATACACCCTTAAATTAAATAAATGGCTTTTTGCGCAGAATTATCCGATTTGCTTCAAATTTTCGATGTATATTCATTATAAGAAGGCGTATCTCTGATTAATTATGGGGTTCTTTTGCTAATTAAATAAGGGAAAGCGGGCGATTAATCCCCCACTCTTTAAATAAGATTTTTTTTTCCACAATTATCCAACGTATTTCAACTTCTGGATATAGGTTTTACCTGATAAAGTGAATCCCTGAATAGTTTTAAGGGTTTAATGGCTAAGTATAGAGGGATGAACGGGGGATAACCCACAAATAATCAGGAGTTCGCCTTATCATAATGAACGCACATTCAAAGTTTGAATCAAATAAGATAATTCTGCGTAAAAAGCCATTTATTAATTTAAGGGGGGTTATCCTCCGTTCACCCACTGTATATGTCGGACGTTCCTCTCAGCCCGCACAACTTTGAAGAAAGTCCGTGGTAGTTATAGCTGCCACCACCGATATTACTAGGTGATATCGGTCACCCACTGTGAGGATTGTGTAAATGAACATTGACGCTGTCAATTAACTGAATTAACAGTTTATTTAGAATATATGTATACACTAAATACGCTATTTACCATTATATACAATTACAACTCGGATATATGTGATCCGGTTCAACATTAAATTAAATACAGTAAAGGTTGGCTGTGTACTATTCGAATTACACCTTCCACCTCACACTCAATGCACGTTAGATTAACTTTATCGGAGATCACTTTCGAATCTCCCAACACATGGATACTCGGCCTGCACTTCTCGGCCCAGAGCACTAAACACCAGGACGTCTGTGTCCCTTGCTCTCCAGATACGCACTGCCTCCGCTCTACAACGCAGAGCACACCCTATCAGGACCTCTGTCCAACACTACTCTCTAGGTATGAACCCAGATACGAACTGAACTAATCTGAGATAAGACTTGCTCTTCTCAAATCATGGTGTTTCCCCAATGTCAACCCCCTTTGGGGCGTATCCATTGGACACATTCCACATTCCTTTCTTGATTAGTGACATGCTGCTTGTCAGCTCATCTTCCACATACCTCACTGACGGATGAACACGCCTCTCCGCAATCTCCTCTTTCTCACTCACCACCTGTAGAGGATTACCTGTCAATTCTCCCTTCAACAAAGAAAGAATGTCACCTTGAAAATTCTAGTACATAGCCGGTATAATATAAAAGAGATTAAGTTAGAGAAATAACGGAAATTCCAATCTTTAGCTGAGGTGGTCTCAGAACCTGACAGTATACTTAGCTATTAAACCCTTAAAATTATTCTGGGACTAATTTTATGAGAAAAAACATATATCCAAAATATGAAATATATCGGATAAGTGAACATAAAAAACAATTTATATAATTTAAGGGGATCGGAAAATCACCCGCCTTAATTTTTAATTAGAAAAATAACCCCATATGTAATCAGGGATACGCCTTATCATAATGAATCTATAATCCAAAATTGTAGCAAATCCTATAATTCTGCGTAAAAAGTAATTTAATTTAAGGTAGGTTATATTCTATTCCCCTTCAATACTTAGATATCAAATCCTTAAAACTATTCAGGGATCCACCTTATCAGTAAGAACCTATATTTAAAATTTGAAATACATGGAGTAATTCTGCATAAAAACCTATTTATCTAGTTTAAGGGGGAGATAATTGCTCGCCCCCCACCCTTTATAATAAGCAGAAGAACCCCATAACTAATCAGAGATACGTCTTATCATAATGGATCTATGTCCAAAATTCTAAGCAAATCGGATAATTATGCGTAAAAAGTTATTAATTTAATTTAAGAAAGGTTATCCCCCGTTCTCCCTCTATATATAACCATTAAAACTCTTCATGTATTATATGCTATATATAAGCCTTATCGAAAAGAACCTATATTCACAGGGCCCGACTTAGACAGTGGGGGGCCCTGGGGCAAACATTATTAGAGTGGCCCCCTTCTATCTTAAAAATGTTTGTGAATTATACTCAAGTGACTAAAATTAAAATTCAAACCTATTGTATGTATGCATAAATTTTGTACCAAGTACTGATTTCAGTATTTATATTTCACATCTTTATACATAATAACAGATGATAAATAATTTTAACTATTAATTTTCTTATGATGTAACTATTACTTTAAGGGAACGTGGGGCAGGGAAGCAAAGGGGGTAGGAGAAAAAAGACCCCTTAAAATTGAAAAAAAAAAAGAATTTTGGTAATATTTTGCTATTTTATATCATTTGGCCCTCTTTTAACAATAAACTTTTCTCTTCTTGGAGACCCCCCTCAAACCGGGGGCCCGGGGCAATTGCCCCGCATGCCCCTGCCTTAGTCAGGCCCTGTATATTCAAATTTGACACACGTTGGATAATTCTGCATAAAAACCCATTCATCTAACTGAGGACGGATGGGGGGGGGGGGTAATCGTCCCTTTCCAAAACTAATCAGGCAAGCGTCTTTTCAGTATGAACGTATATCCAAAAATTGAACCAAAACAGTTAATTCAGCATGAAAAACCCATTTACCTAAATTATGAGCCTCCCCCCCCCATCCCCCTTTCAAATTTAACCAATGAATCCCCAAAATCAATAATAATTCCCCAAAATCAATCCTTGTCACTTTTTTTCCGTGTCACTTTTTTTCCGTGTCACTTTTTTTCCTTGTCACTTTTTTTCCGTGTCACTTTTTTTCCGCTTTTGTAATTTAGGTCACTTTTTTTCCGATAACTTTTTTTCCGGTCACTTTTTTTCCTAGATTCATGATGCAGAAATCCTTAGAAATAAGTAGTAATTAGTAATTACCAGTAAATAATAATAAATTATTATTTTATAATAATTTTTTAATAGTGTTTGTAAACATATCTCGTTCCTATTTCAAGATTTCGAAGTGTTTCTTTTTCTTTTGTTTTCTTTTTATTTATTTCTTCTTCTTTTTATGTTGGATAGCTGAAATCTATCTCTTTCTTACTTTTTCAGATTTTTTTTTAAAACTGGAATACTTTCATTTTCGAAACCAGTTCCGAAAATCCAAGTATTCTGTGAAAGAACCTGTAACTAAAAATCGAGAAAATATAAAGGGTTCTTTGTAGAGATTGATTTCAGTTACCGAACCCAAAAAGAAAAAAAAATTAAAATATTGAAATGCGAACCAGATTTTTTTAATATTTCTTTCATAGGAATAACTTAGCGAGAGGGTATTTTCGTGTGAATCAATTCATGATATTTTTGCGCAAGTTTTGTTATTTGTTCTTTGTACTGAACAACGAAACCAAATCTTATCTTGTCACCCTTTCTACTTTGGCGCTCGGGGTAGATAATCCTAGAGATCTGCACGGGTCGGGTTCGGGCCCATTTTTATTAACGGCATTCGGGTAGGGCTGGGCCTACTCACTAATCTTTTCGGGCCGGGCTCTGGCCTTATTGTTTTCCCTGGAGTATCGGTCAGGGCAACTTATTATTCCGTACGAAGCCTTGACTGATTTCATTCTCACTAGTCTTTACGGACCAAAATAATTAGATCCGGTTGAATTATCCCATATGAAAATACTTTTCTCGACGTGGCCAAATCTGTTCTTCAAAATCTTCGTCAAAAATTTTTGGAAAAAATTCATAAATCGTCATTATTCTACAATTAAACATTAGAATTTATTCTTTTTAAAGAGTCGTAGATTTCTAAGCTTAATAAAATCGAATTAAACGCAAAAAAAAAAAAAAATTGAAAACTGGAAATTTTTTTTAAATTTCTTTTAAACTGTGATCCACACAAAATGAATACAATAATACGCGAGAAAAATACATTAAACATTTACATCTGCTAAGAATGGAACGCTTTTTTTTCTTTCCAATGCAATTCCTTCTTAGAAGATTTTATTTTTACTATATACCATTTTTTAGATTTTCATGTCTAAATTACATGGAATATGGATTAATAATGCTAATAATAACTGAAACATTTACATATAACAAACACAGGTTCATTAAAAGCATAAATATCACAGAAAGCATAAATATTGCATAATTACATTCTGCAATAACAAATACTTTCTGCATAAATAAAAATTATAAACATGAAAAAATAAAAAAAAGACTAAGATAAGATTTTTTTGATCAGAACTTTTCCGTAAGAGTAAAGATCAATGTTCTGTAGAAACTCACTCGGGCCTTGTTTTTAGCTATTATGTCAGGCGCTAAATTTTTCTCTATGGACTTTTTTGGGCTCGAGTCGAAATTTTAACTTTAATAAAACGTGCCCGGCCGATTTTTTTTCTATGGATCAGGCTGGGCTCAAGCCTGGAAATCTCGGCAATTACAGACCACTAGGTAATCCTATTCCCATCCCCCTAGTTTTGGTTCTCATTATGACTACGACACATGTGCAACACCTCACTTCGTGTGCGGCAACAACTAATTAATTTTACTCTGTCGGTGTCAGTAATGGGCTTGAAATGTCCGCTTTGAGCAATAGTCATTCTTCATCGAAAAACAAGTATTCTGTGTCAAAGGGAATTTACACCTGTAAGTCCATTAAAGCATTTTCTTTGGAAAAACAGTTAAGAAAGTTGTAAAACGATCATGATGTATTTCTAAAAACCACACCATCAATGGGGTAACGCTCAGTAATTCATTACCCCATATGGTTTCTAAATTGCCTCTTCACATTACAACAAAATTGGTTAGTTTCTGACTTGCTTTTTAAAAAGGGTTGAAACTGGAGACAAACATATAGCATTAAAGAAAAAGCCATTAGAAGACGGAAACTGAAATTAAGAAAAAACACGTGTTTTGAAATCATTATTTTTCTAGAGTACCCAGCAGGTTATTTTTTAAGTATTCTTCTTTTTCAGCGCTTGACAGCAAGAATTTTACCACTGAAATTATAAATCCATTTACATTTCCAGATATTTGTCAGTATTGCCATTCATACTGAAGGTGATATAGTTTTGATTACTGAAGGAAATCTTGAGAGTGCCTGATCACTTACTTGGCTAAATTTAATTGCCAAATCTGGTGATATAATTTTAATTTCAGTGACGTAAAATGATTTTATGATTGCACTCGAAAAAATATTTGTTCAAGCAGTATTTTTTTTTTCTTCAGAAAAATTAAGTATAATTGGTTATTAACAATCTATTACGAATGCATAATATTTAAATAAGATAAACATACGTCGTTTATCAAGAAATTTTTACCTTAAAAATTGATTGCGTGTTTAAGTATTTTGAATTAAAAGAAAAACATTGTTGCATTTGTAATATTATATCAATAATGTCCCTGGACTTGAAAAATCCTGGGTCCCCGCGATCTAGGATATCTAAATATCTGGGTTCATTTTTTACAAAAGTGGGTCCCCCTCTCCACTAATAAATAAGTCGTATTTTTAGACGCAAAAATTGAACTTGTTCATTTGGAAAAGAGGAATGAAATGCAATAATTATTGTTTTAATAAGTATATATATATATATATATATTATATATAAGTATATAAGTAATATTCCTAGACCAATGATATATATAAAAAAAAAAAAAAAAAAAAAAAAAAACAGTAGTTTATAGATATAACCTTTAATTGTTTAAAATGTGCATTTTTATTGGATGAAGTTAATCAGACTGACTTCTGAAAGCCTCAATCACGACTCACATATCACAGTAATCACGACTAGGATTAAACACTATCATAAACAAATTTTAAATGAAATTTCAGTTTTACAATTTTCGGAACTGCAAATTTTTAAACTTTTAAAACATCGCACATTTTAAAATTTTTACACCGTTGCTTAGAGAAAAAAATGCACTTTAAAATGAAATTTGTTTGAAATTTTTATCACGATTTGTTTTCAAATTATTATTATTATTATTATTATTTTAAAGTTTTTACTACCTTTTTTGTCATTGTGGAAATTCAGTTTTTGGACTTTAAACATGGACCAATCAGAAAACGAATAAAATAAAATAAGTTGAGGCATTCAAGCAATAAAAAGATTCAGATATACTTCATATTTCCTGGCTTTCTAGAGAGGACCACTAATATTTTCCAAATTGTTAACAAAACAGTTTATAATAATAATAATAATAATATAAACATAATTGTAATTTAACAAATTACAACGATTATTTGGAAAATAATATTTTTAAAGACTAAAATTTCAAAATTTTGTGAATATTCTATATTTAATTAATAATAATAATAAACACAATTTTTATTATGACCATCATGAGTCCTATATTACGTACGTCATGCATTGAACATTAATATTCCTAGACTGATGATTAAAAAAATATGTATATATAATATATATATATATATATATATAGTTTATAGGTATACTGTTTTAACTGTTTAAAAATGTGCATTTTTATTTGATGGAGTTAATGAGACTGACTTCTGAACACTTCATATTACGTACGATATGGATTCCTGGACCCATCACGAACAAATTGTAAATGAAATTTCAGTTTTACAATTTTTAAAACTGGAAATTTTCAAACTTCTAAAAATCGTACATTTTATGTTTTTACACCGTTGCGCAGAGAAAAAAATGCGCTTTTAAATGAAATTTGTTTGAAATCTTTATCAAATTATTTTTAAAAAAGTTTTTATGACTTCTTTTGATCATCGCGGCAACAGAAGTATTCCATTTCTGGACATTAAACATGGATCAATCAGAAAACGAATAAAATAAAATAAGTTGAGGAATTCAACCAATAAAAAGATTCAGGTATACTTCAGATTTACTTGTTCTTTGCCGAGAACAACAATAGGATCAAATAGTTAATAACTTCTTAAAAATTTTCAACAGAAAATGACGTCACTACATAAAATAACTCGTTTTCCTTACAGCCCTTTTACATTTCAATATTTTTTTCATTCCAATGATACTAAGAGAAGAAGCCGGAATTTCCAGGCCCGGCCCGGCCCGTATGAAATTTATTTTGGCCCGTTGTAAAGCTCAAAAGTTCGGCCCGGGCTCGGCCCGGCCCGTTTAAATTTTTATATGTTAGGCCCGGCCCGTCCCGTCCCGTACAGAAATCAGTGAAAACAGGCCCGGCCCGTTTTGGCCCGTTACAATTTCTACGATTTCTAAAAAAATCAGATTTTTAGAATTAAGATTTCTTTAAAGAATACTGCATACATATCTATGGAATGATTTTACAGTATATTTTACAAGAAATACACATTAACAACATTAATGATTACTTAGATTCTTAGGCTTTCAACATTCGAATAAAGATTCATTAAAAATTTAATATGGCTTGGAATAAAAGAAAAAATAAAGCTAAAAACATCATTACTTTTGAAACTGTTTAATAAAAGAAGATTTATAAAAATATTTCTATATCATTTTATTAAAGGTTTTAAATCCAAATTCATTCTTAAATTCAAAGAAACTCTTTTCTGATACATTTCTAAATTCACTTTTTTCACAGAAATGCATAAGATTAGCAGATATCTTTATTCAAAAACTATATAATCGAGTGGCGTTATCCATTTTTTGATACAAGCAATTGAAGAATACTACAAGCAAATAAAATACTGTCATAATTAGCGATTTGAATAGAATTTCCGGAAGCGATAGCATGGGAAGGGAGAAATCCTGTAATCATTTGAGAAACTATTACATCTCAACAAGGTCATACAAGTATTTTATTTACCAAAAATAAAAAACGCTATTCAATTCCAAATCCCTTCAATAGTTAAGCTTATCACTTTTATACTTTTACAATTTAAAATTAATCAGAAAATGTGTCAAACTTTCGCATTATTGACAAATTAATTTAAAAACCATCAAGAAGTATATATCCGAAGATAAAGCTAACATAAGTTCTTTATCGCTGTTAATAATTTTACAAATCATGTTTTCTGTCTACAGATCTTAATAACAATTAAGTCTAGTTCCGGTCCGGCCAGTCTATATGTAGAAAAATAATGCAAGCTTGATCTCGGACCGGCATGAGTCAGCTAAAAAAATTATTAAAACGAGTTGCGCACAATGTAATTCTCCGATGCTGATCTCTACACTGCACATTTTTATATTGATGCTGTCAATCTAGTATGGCTCGTGACGCACATTTATACTTATTCTCGTTGAAACCATTGAAAATAGCTCATATTTTATCGTTCCAGCTGAAAACTTCAGAACGGGCCGGTAGGCCCGAAATTTTTTTTAAATCGGCCCGGCCCGGCCCGTCTGGCTTGTTCAATTTTTTTGCCGGCCCGGCCCGTTTATGTTGTTTGTCGGCCCGGCCCGGCCCGTTGAAAAAACTATCCTAAGTCTGCCGGGCCGGGCCGGGTACGGGCCACGGGCCAAGCCCGGGCCCGTGCAGACCTCTAACTAAGACTGAGATGCTTATTTCAGTGGATGAAAATGATGAAAATACAATGAGTATTTTCTTTGATAAAACTTGTTTTTTTACGGCAAGTGCGTCTAAATGTAAAATTCTGGTTTTTGCCGGCACTCTCAGATTGGAACTTCAAGTAAAAAGCTCGAAAGCTTACATGCAAAATTGTAAGTGTCAAACTTGACATCAAGTCTGAAAATATATTTATTAAATATTGATTTATTATTATTATTATTATTATTATTCATACGTTCAGTCAGTCGGTTCTTTTAACCATTTTCATTCATCGAATTTGACGGGTTTCGACTTGTATATTTTAGGTATATTTTCTTTTACAAAATTCAAAATGCTGCCATATTCATATAATTTATATTTAGAAAAATGATGCTGACGTCTAAGGAAATTTTTTAAAAAGTGATTCTTTTAAGACAAAAACTTTCGAGTTATCACAGTTTTTATATTTTTCAGCGTTTTCTTGCTCCAACAACCTGTCTCTCAGTTTTCTTCGGGTCAGAAAATTTTAAAAATTAATCTTATAAAAACGAAATATTCAGATACGCTTATATTTTATTTCAGAAAATTGGACAGCTTTATATTTAATTAACTTTTAATATAATTGCAGTGTTCATATCCTTCATTTTTATCAAGTTCGCGAAGAAAAATTATAGAAAGCTTTTTTTATTTTCACCGCAAAAATTTTAGGGCATATGGTTCTTTTTGAAAACATTTTATTATTATTATTATTATTATTACTTTTGACTATAAGTTCAGAAATCTCAGGCCTGATTAAGCTTTCGCTGCTCACAGCTGATTTTGTAAGTCAAATAATAATAACAACAACAACAACAATAATAATAATAATGTATAATTTTTTATACCATTTGTTTAAAAAAGCTTTATTATAGGGAAAAAGGGGGGGGGGAAATAAGCTGCTCAAAATTTTGGAACTTGAATATGAATGTGTGAAATGTTTTTATGTATAGTTTTGAAAGTGTTTTCGCGATTATGTTAAAAAAAAATAGTGAATTTAGATACAGAAATTATCTTAAATTTTCATGCTATTAACGATTTGTAACAGAAGAAACTATGCAACTTTCAAAATAGTGAGCTTTTAATAAATGGAAATATAATTAAATAATAATAATAAATGATGAAAGAATATGAAATTCCATAAGAATCGTAATCAAGATTTCTTTACACATGATTAGTGGTTATTATTATTATTATTTTAAAAAATCCCATAGACATATTTATTTTCTTTTCGTTTCAGACAACCGACAAAGCATTATTGCCAAGAAATATAGATAACTTTTTGTTGTATAATCTTTTTAAATTCACAAACTTAGCGACATTTTTAAAACGACAGTAAAATCTGCCTCATCTGCAGATTCTTTTTTAAAACTCCAAAGTGCAAATTATATATTTTAAAATAAGAAAATAAAAATATATGCATATTTATTTATTTTAAACACTCTGCTGCTTATTTCAGTGGGTTTCAATAAGTTTCCTTTATCATCATCTTCATAGTCATCACTATCAATCATCATTCTTTATTAATTTATTTTATTTTATTTCTGTAGGTATGTGCCAAATGAAAATAGACTGAATCCACGTGAACTTCAAATTCGATCAAATTAAAATGAATCAATATAAAAAGTATTTTTATTATTATTATTATTACTACGCCTTTTATATTTTATTTATTTTTTCAACTTTTTTTTTTATTTTAAAATTATTTCATTGTTTTAATTTCACAGCTGGTTGGTTTATCTTGGCACATTAATAACTTCATTGCTTTTATATTTTGTAAACAAAAACAAAAAGAATGAACCATATAAGTGACAACCATAAAGAATAACAACAAAGAATATTTGGAGAATTAATCAGTTGCGCCAGGTCATGATATTATCATTGGAAACACTCCTGTATACATAACTTTTATTATTCTAGAGTATGTGGAAATGAGTGAAAAATCAATCACAAAATTAAATATGAAAATAAATAGTAACAATGACAATAATAATTATAACAAAAATAAGTATAACAACAATAATAATAATAACCAGCGGAGATGACCCACCTATTCTCGGGCAAAATTAGCTTTATGTTTAATTCGATATAATTTTTTTAACATATCAATCTCTCACTATTATTGCTGTAAAGCATGTTATTTTATAACAGTATAATTTTCAAATACAATCAATATGAAAACGATGTACGCGCATTTTTTTTTAATTTTGCATTATTTACACATTTACAACGAAAGACATCAATCCAAATTAAGCCTATTTTATCGCCAAATTTTCCAAATTTGGCGTCATTATTTCATTTGTAACAAATATATTTTTCAGCATTTGAATTTTGAAAGTCGATTTTTCGGTCAAATGTCGCCAATATTTTGAAAAATTCTGGGCTTTTGTGATCCTGACATTTAGTGACATTAGAGCTCTATTAATCAAATTTACTTCATGTAACTTAATTCAATGGTCTTCTGGTAATCAAAAACGATAGGATACAAAATTCAGACAAAATCGTTAGAACCATTTTTTAGATAAAATCAGCTAGACCCTTTGTGACTCAAAAAGGATCCAATAATCGAAATTTTTCGAACATGTGATCTAGCCGAATGATCTTCTGCGTGTGTGTGTGTGGGGGGGGGGGGGGGGGGGGGAGGGGGGGATTCTTAGCGGGTCATCTACATATAGAAGATGCACTTTAAAAAATTCAATAGGAACATCTAATTTTGAAACCACATTACATTTGTAAACAGATTTTATTTGCGCATACCAAAGAACAAGTCATTCAATGAAGCAGTTTTAATATTAAATGAAGAGTAGTCATTTTTAATCATTTCAAAACAAATTGCAATGTGGGTAGTTTTTAAAGCATAACTCAAAAACTATTTGGCAGAATAAGCTGTAAGTAGTATAGTAATGGGGGTTCCACATCACCGGGCGTCGGGCGTTGACCTCTAAGAGGGGTTGAAGGTCATCGGGCGTTCGAGCTGTAAGAGGGGGGTGGGGTGAAGGTCATCGGACGTCACACAAGGTTAAGATGACGTCATCTAAGAGGATGAGTGTGTTTTAGATAAGAATTTTTTTTTTTTTAATTTTAAGCGGGAATTTTAGGAAGTTAGAATTTTTTTGTTGTGTTATAGTACGAGGGTGTTATTTAAATTTTAATGTGGGGACTTTAAAATTTTCGGTGCACTTTCGTTTTAGATAAGAAATTTTTTTTTTTTTTTTTTTTTTTTTTTTTTTTTTTTTTTTTTTAATTTTAAGCGGGAATTTTAGGGAGTTAGAATTTTTTTGTTGTGTTATAGTACGAGGGTGTTTTTTAATTTTAATGTGGGGACTTTAAAATTTTCGGTGCACTTTCGTTTTAGATAAGAATTTTTTTTAATTTTAAGCGGGAATTTTAGGGAGTTAGAATTTTTTTCCGAACTATAGTACGATGATTTTTTTTTTTTTTTTTTTTTTTTTTTTAATTTTAATGCGGGGACTTTAAAATTTTCGGCATTTTACAGTACGTGGGGTATGTTTTTCGATTAAATTTTGCTGTTGTTCATTTAAAAAGGTAATTAAAAAGTAATTAAAAATAAGGAATGATGTTTTTTTTTCTGTACTATTGTAAGAGTGGTTTTTAATTTTAATGTGGCGATTTAAAAATTTTCAGTGAACTTTAGTTTAAGGATTTATTTTTAGATTTTAAGCGGGAATTTTAGGGAGATTGATTTTTTTTTTTTTTTTTTTTTTTTTTTTCCACCGTGTTTTAAATAAGGGGTTAAGCGGGTATTTTGGGCACATAGAATTTTGCTTTCTATACTATTGTACGAGTGGTTTTTAATTTTAATGTGGCGACTTAAAAATGTTCAGTTTGGTGTAATTTAAGAGTTTATTTTTAGATTTTTAGCAGATATTTTGGGGAGATTGATTTTTTTTTTTTTTTTTCACCGTGTTTTAGATGAGGAGTTAAGAGGGTATTTGGGTACACAGAATGTTTTTTTCTATACTATTGTATGAGTGGTTTTTAATTTTAATGTGACGACTTAAAAATTTTCAGTTTGGTGTAATTTAAGAGTTTATTTTTTTGATTTTAAGCAGAAATTTTGGGGAGATTGATTTTTTTTTTTCCCACTGTGCTTTTACATGATGAGTTAAGCGGGTTTTTTGGAGGAAATTATTATTTTAGACTAATCATTCACGAAGGATATTTTGCGGATATAAATGTTTAATAGGGGGACTTTAACTTTTTTGCAATGAGATTGACGTGTGCTCGTTGACCTAACCGTACGGAGTTTGTAATTTTCTTCTAATCATGTGTGGATATTGGCTTGGATTATCTTAGAAAAACCTGAATAACCTTTATTCCAGTCTGTCGTCATAAATAACACATGCTGGTAATGGGAATTTGGGAATAACAATTTTAAATATTAATTTAATGAAGGAACTTTAAAATTATTTCGAGTACTATCTTTAGTCAACTATGTTATACACTTGATATTTTAGAATAGTTAAAAAATAACTTTAAAATTTGAATGAAAAAATATGTTTCAAAATGGGATTTTACGTGCTAGCGTTGAATCGCACTCGTCGCCCTAACTGTTCGGAATATGTGGTTTTCTTCGAACCTTGGTGAAAATTTAATTGAATTGATTATTATTATTTTGTGTGTGTGTTGTATGTATGTATGTGTTGTATGTATGTGCGTGTATTGTATGTATGTATGTATGTGTGTTGTATGCATGCATGTGTGTGTATGTATATGAGTGTGTTGTATGTATGTATGTGTGTGTGTGTGTTGAATGTATGTGTATGTTGTATGTATGTGTGTGTATGTATATATGTGTGTGTTGTATGTATGTATTTGTTGTATGTATGTGCGTGTAATTTTTTTCCGATAGGTGTGATCTTTAGCTGAAAGTGACCTAGGGTCAAAACTTTTACCCAGGAATCGCCACGGGGAGGCAGATCACTTGATTCCCGTATTGCACACATTCACATACATTATTTCGAGCGATATTTTTAGTGAAACATAAAATGCAAATGAATTTGTAAAGTAATTAAAAAATAACTTTAAAATTTAAATGAAAGAATGTTTTAAAATGTAATTTTACGTACTAACATTTAATCGCGCTCGTTGGTTTTTACTGTTTGGAGTCTGTCATTTTCCTTTAACCTTGGAAAACCTTGCGTCAATAAGGATATTTCAGAAAGACCCCCACTTTGGGTACTCTTTTAAACTAATATTTGTAATGAGATGTGTTCGCGCGCGTCGGCCTAACTGTTTGGAGTATCAACATAAAATCATCAAATTAATACAAAATATTTACCCATGTAAAGAAAAATCAAAGTACAATGATTCACTATTTTTTGATAAATCTTAAAGCATAATATCTATCATACAAACATCATGTTATGTAAAAAATATAAGTAAATATTATTAGTTTTAAAATCATTTATATTCGAATGGGTAGTTCGATGAATTAAGAACATTAGAATTTTATGGATTAAGAAGTAACAATTGAGAAAATAATCATTTCAAAATATATTTTTTTTTAAAACCAACTTTCATGCAATTCAAAAACTTTTAGTATGAAAATTAAATTGTTTTTTCTTAAGAGAAATATTTTATGCGAGTGAAAAAAGTGAGAGTCAGTTAATTTATGAATCACTTTAAAATATTACCACGCAATAAATTGTTTTGAAACTATATTCTTAAACATATTAATATTTAAAAGTTTAGTCATTTTATACATTTTATATACAAATTTTACTTACCAACATATGAATTCGCCTTCAATCCGCACTTTCTTGAAGAGTAATGTTTGATAAACTCTTATCAACACAGCATGTTGTTATGAATCACTAGCAAGTTAAGACAGGTATGATATGACTAATCGTTACGTTTTTCCCAAAGAGGTGAAGTCATTCTTATCAAATCCTATTCTGAATGAGAAATATTTCAATTGCAATTAACTTCAGATTTTGTTATTTAATAATTATTTTTTTAATTTGACAATTTTAATTAATGTTTTAGTGAAATTACCTTTAAGATTTTAATTTTTTTTATTGCTTATACTATTTCAAACATGTACATTCTTATTTGTAAATACAAAACCATAAAAAACATATTTGAATGATTTTATTATTATTATTATTAGACATTATATTTGAAAATCATTTAAACTTTTAGCTTTTATTATTATTATTATTTAGATATTAAGAAGTGACGAAGACCTGTAGAATTAATCTCATCTTAAAACTGATTAATATTCGAAGAAAAATTTATTCTGTTATCTTTTAATTTACCAAACATATATTTTAATATTCATTAACACACTTCTTATTTAATGAATAATATATTTGATGAATAATATATTTTATAATATATATGAGATTTTAATCTTTTTTTTTAAAAAAAATTGGGTTATGTTATTTCATACACATACGTTCTTATTCGAAAATACAAGACCATAAAAAACATCGTTGGTTGATTTTTTATTTTTAATTAGACATTGTATTGGAAAAGCATTAAAACCTTTCATTTTTATCTCATTTAGACTTCAAAAAGTGTCGAAGATCTAACTGCTTTGCAAAGACTTAAAACTAGTGATTTGATGAGTCATACTTCCTGTGGGTTGTTTACAATTTTGAAATTATCTTTATTAATTACCAAAATTCTCATTTTTTTTTAAACACCACACTAATCATTGCTCCCATTACTTAATCACGTAAATATAATTTATATCGTTTTTGATTATCAGTTTTATACTAACATTTGACACTTATACGTATGTGTTGTATTAATTCTTTTAGTTTAATTCATACAAATTTTAACTAAAGCATCCTGTGCTAGTTTTCATACATTTATTATCACATCACGTGATAGAATTTCTTGCGATGTTTTAGAAATAATAGATATTTAATTTTTTTTTTAAATTAGTTAATAACATGAAAAAAATTTAATTGCTTTTTAACATGAATCTTTTAAGAAAAACATATTTTATTCTGAAACATTAAATTTAAAAACTAACTCTTAAGAATATGACTTGATGCAATTTACTCATTTTAAACAAGTCAACTTTACTAATTATCGTTAAAATTATCCATTTACCAATGATTTAAACTTCACATTTTAAAGTTATTTATATAATATACTAACATTTAATTATAATAGGTTTAATTTTATTAAAAATTCTGAATAAAATAAAATTTATACTTTAAAAAAATTATAACAGCATTTAAAAATATTAAACAACAACAAAAACAAACTTATAATTAAGAGATGAATAAATATAAATATATGAATCACACAATAATAAAAAGAAATACTGAATCATTCATAAAAATTCTTCCCTTGAACATTCACACGTATGTTAGTAAAAATATAACACTAAAGTTTTCAAAAAGATTATAAGCGTTTCCAAATCAACAAAGAAAATTGAGTATTAAATATCGAATAATGGATATGCACTTTTTACACTCACATCTTACAATGTAACCAAATTAATGATTTTTAAGCATGTCTTCTTAAATTTTTTTTTTTCAATGAAAGACTATCACAGTTGAATATTTAGCTTTCTCTTCATAACTTTATCGAGAAATATATAATGTATACCACACGATTTCATTAAATGAATCACAATACAATTCAAACTTCTCATTTTCAATGTTTTATATATACTAGTGTTTATCAAATAGGTGTTTATTCTGAACAATCATTACTTAGTATATTGATGAAAAGTTTGTGTTGAACGGTTTTTAACTCAAATGGTGTGAGAGAAGGATATATTAGGACAGAAGTTATTAAATATAGAGTCTTTAAAGTTTATACCCGTGCAAGAATTGGCATTTCAAGAAACAAAGTTGTGTTATATTTGAAAGCATTCTTTATATTCGAAACGCACACGTGATCACGATCACATCACTGAAGAGTATAGAGGAGCTGTTTATGTTCTAAGTTGAAACAGTGAAAACCTGCTTTGCCAAGTTAATTTTTCAAGTAAGTTTAGTAATGTCACTTACAAAAGAGAATTTTTATTAAAATAATTATTTAAAATTCTGTTGTTTTCTAAAGATATTTGGTAAAGTGTTAGTAAAATACTAAAAGATGTGTGAAGACCTTGCCTGTTAACTTTAAATTTGTGCATTAAATGAAATTTTCCAAGTTTTACCATACACATGCGAAGGTTTCATTTAAGTAAGGAAAAAATTTATTACACAAGTCATTGTTTTTTCGATTAAAAATGACAAGTCTTTCATCTTAAAAATTTTGTTCATGTGACGATAAAAGCTTTTTGGTTGCTAGGATAAATAAATAGTTGGTTGTTAGGGTAAATAAATAGTCGATTACGAAAAAAAAGTTGGGTGGTTGGTTGTTGAAAACATATCAATGAGATGTACTTGAAGGGGGAATTTAATAACTTAACACTTAAAACAGAAAACCTAAGTCACATAAATGATTATCGACATTAAAATTCGACGATTACTAAATATTAGTGAAACATTCTTAAATAAATTGAAAAGTTTTGTAATATTATTTTAATAATTTGTTCAAACCTTTAATAGTGACTTGTATTTTTTTTTATTAATTATTAACATTTGATTTTTTAAAATTTTTTTAATAACGTTAAAATTATTAACAAGTAATCACACTATCACTGATAAACTAAAATATAATACATTTCATATGAGCAAGTCTTTGAAAATTTACGCATAAGTAGTGATTCATAAGAAGTGGATATGTCTAACTGATGAAGTGACTCATAAAATCTCAAAGTATTACAAAACATATGTGATTTTTTTCTTTTCTTCGTGATTTTTAACTGATAAGTCACAATAAAAATTATTTTTGCATGTGTGAAGTAATCACTTTCGATGATCTTTCTTACTTTTTAGTTACTAAATTACGGGCTTTAATGGCCCAATGGTTAGCGTCGCGTGTTAAAAATGAGAAGTATGATCAGATGTTTGTGGTTTCGAAACCTGCGAGTAAAATTACCAAAAAAATGTTATGTTAATACATCTTTCCTGCAAATAACGCTTATCATCGAAAGGGCATAGGCTAATCTTATTCTGTGTTAACGTGTGCAGACGTTGTGCATCATAACTTTTCAAACTGTCGAAAAACTTCGTTTATAATATTGTGTTAATGAAAATTCAAATTATATACAACATAAACAGCTTCTCTATACTCTTCAGTGATGTGATCGTGATCACGTGTGCGTTTCGAATATAAAGAATGCTTTCAAATATGACGCAACTTTGTTTCTTGAAATGCCAATTCTTGCACGGGTATAAACTTTAAAGACTCTATATTTAATAACTTCTGTCCTAATATATCCTTCTCTCACACCATTTGAGTTGAAAACCGTTCAACACAAACTTTTCATCAATATACTAAGTAATGATTGTTCAGAATAAACACCTATTTGATAAACACTAGTATATATAAAACATTGAAAATGAGAAGTTTGAATTGTATTGTGATTCATTTAATGAAATCGTGTGGTATACATTATATATTTCTCGATAAAGTTATGAAGAGAAAGCTAAATATTCAACTGTGATAGTCTTTCATTGAAAAAAAATTTAAGAAGACATGCTTAAAAATCATTACATTTGGTTACTAATTACATTGTAAGATGTGAGTGTAAAAAGTGCATATCCATTATTTGATATTTAATACTCAATTTTCTTTGTTGATTTGGAAACGCTTATAATCTTTTTGAAAACTTTAGTGTTATATTTTTACTAACATACATGTGAATGTTCAAGGGAAGAATTTTTATGAATGATTAAGTATTTCTTTTTATTATTGTGTGATTCATATATTTATATTTATTCATCTCTTAATTATAAGTTTGTTGTTGTTGTTGTTTAATATTTTTAAATGGTGTTATAATTTTTTTTTAAAGTATAAATTTTATTTTATTCAGAAATTTTAATAAAATTAAACCTATTATAATTAAATGTTAGTATATTATATAAATAACTTTAATATGTGAAGTTTAAATCATTGGTAAATGAATAATTTTAACGAAAATTAGTAAAGTTAACTTGTTTAAAATGAGTAAATTGCATCAAGTCATATTCTTAAGAGTTAGTTTTTAAATTTAATGTTTCAGAATAAAATATGTTTTTCTTAAAAGATTCATGTTAAAAAGCAATTAAATTTTTTTCATGTTATTAACTAATTAAAAAAAATTAAATAACGATTATTTCTAAAACATCGCAAGAAATTCTATTACGTGATGTGATAATAAATGTATGAAAACTAGCACAGGATGCTTTAGTTAAAATTTGTATGAATTAAACTAAAAGAATTAATGCAACACATACGTATAGGTCTCAAATGTTAGTATAAAACTGATAATTATAAACTTTATAAATTATATTTACGTGATTAAGTAATGGGGGCAATGATTAGTGTGATGTAAAAAAAAAATGAGAAGTTTGGTAATTAATTAAGATAATTCCAAAATTGAAAACAACCCACAGAAAGTGTGACTCATCAAATCACTAGTTTTAAGTCTTTGCGAAGCAGTCAGATCTTCGTCCCTTTTTGATGTCTAAATGGGATAAAAATGAAAGGTTTTAATGCTTTTACAATACAATGTCTAATTAAAAAAAATCATCCAACGATGTTTTTTTTATGGTCTTGTATTTTCGAATAAGAACGTATGTGTTTGAAATAACATAACCCAATTTTTTAAGAAAAGATTAAAATCTCATATATATTATTAAATTATATTATTCATCAAATATATTATTCATTAAATTAGTTAGAAGTGTGTTAATGAATATTAAAATATATGTTTGCTAAATTAAAAGATAACAGAATAAATTTTTCTTCGAATATTAATCAATTTTAAGATGAGAATAATTCAACAGGTCTTCGTCACTTCTTAATATCTAAATAATAATAAAAGCTAAAGGTTTAAATGATTTTCTATTATAATGTTTAGCAATAATAATAATAAAATCATTCAAAGATGTTTTTTTTTACGATTTTGTATTTACAAATAAGAATGTACATGTTTTAAATAGTATAAGCAATTAAAAAAAAAAATCTATAAATAAAGGTAATTTCACTAAAACATTAATTAAAATTGTCAAATTTAAAAAATAATTATTAAATAAGAAAATCTGAAGTTAATTGCAATTGAAATATTCTTCTTTCAAAATAGGATTTGATAAGAATGACTTCACCTCTTTGGGGAAATCCTAATGATTAGTCATATCATACCTGTCTTAACTTGCTAGTGATTCAAACCAACATGCAGTGTTGATAAGAGTTTATCAGGAATTATTCTTCAAGAAAGTGCGGAATGAAGGTGAATTCACATGTTGGTAAGTAAAATGTGTATATAAAATGTAAAAAATGACTAAACTTTTAAATATTAATATGTTTAAGAACATACTTTCAAAGCAAGTTATTGCGAGGTAATATTTTAAAATGATTCATAAATTAACTGACTCTCACTTTTTTCACTCGCATAAAATATTTCTCTTAAGGAAAAAAAATTCAATTTTCATACTAAAAGTTTTTGAATTGCATGAAAGTTGGTTTAAAAAAAATATTTTGAAATGATTATTTTCTCAATTGTTACTTCTTAATCCCTAAAATTCTAATGTTCTTAATTCATCGAACTACCCATTCGAATATAAATGATTTTAAAACTAATAATATTTACTTATATTTTTTACATAACATGATGTTTGTATGACAGATATTATGCTTTAAGATTTATCAAACAAATGGTGAATCATTGTACTTTGATTTTTTTTTACATGGGTAAATATTTTGTATTAATTTGATGATTTTATGTTGATACTCCAAACAGTTAGGCCGACGCGCGCGAACACATCTCATTACAAATATTAGTTTAAAAGAGTACCCAAAGTGGGGGTCTTTCTGAAATATCCTTATTGACGCAAGGTTTTCCAAGGTTAAAGGAAAATGACAGACTCCAAACAGTAAAAACCAACGAGTGCGATTAAATGTTAGTACGTAAAATTCCATTTTAAAACATTCTTTCATTTAAATTTTAAAGTTATTTTTTAATTATTTTACAAATTCATTTGCATATTATGTTTCACTAAAAATATCGCTCGAAATAATGTATGTGAATGTGTGCAATACGGGAATCATGTGATCTGCCTCCCCGTGGCGATTCCTGGGTAAAAGTTTTGACCCTAGGTCACTTTCAGCTAAAGATCACGCCTATCGGCAAAAAAAATTACACACACATACATTTAACATGCACATACATACATATATACATACATACATACATACAACACACGCATATACATACACACACACATGCATGCATACAGCACACATACATACATGCATACAATACACGCACATACATACAACAAATACATGCATACAACACACATACATACATACGTACATACATACAACACACGCACATGCATACAACACACAAACATATATTCACACACATACATGCATACAACACACAAACATACATACACACACATACATACAACACATACAAAATAATAATAATAATCAATTCAATTAGATTTTCACTAAGGTTCGAAGGAAACCACATATTCCAAACCGTTAGGGCGACGAGTGCGATTCAATGCTAGCACGTAAAATCCCATTTTGAAACATATTTTTTCATTCAAATTTTAAAGTTATTTTTTAACTATTCTAAAATATCAAGTGTATAACATAGTTGACTAAAAATAGTACTCGAAATAATTTTAAAGTTCCTTCATTAAATAAATATTCAAAATTCTTCTTCCCAAATTCCCATTACCAGCATGTGTTATTTATGATAATGGATAGATATAAAAGTGGTGGAAGTCATTCTAAGAAATTCTAAACCAATATTCATACATGATTTGAAGAAAACTATAAACTCCGAATGGTAAGATCGACGAGCGCACGTCAATTTCATTGCAAAAAAAAATTAAAGTCCCCCTATTAAACATTAATATCCGCGTAAAACTCCAAAAAATGAAAAAATAATTCAATCTTAACAAAATTACTCCTAAAAAAATAATTATTAATTCACCATGAATGAACCCTTCTTAATTAGTTCTTTATAAAAATATCAACCCCCGAAAAATATATATATATCCTTTGCGTATGATTAGTCTAAAATAATAATTTCCCCCAAAATACCCGCTTAACTCATCATGTAAGAGCACAGTGGAAAAAAAAATCAATCTCCCCAAACTTTCTGCTTAAAATCAAAAAATAAACTCTTAAATTACACCAAACTGAAAATTTTTAAGTCGCCACATTAAAATTAAAAACCGCTCGTACAATAGTACAGAAAAAAAAAAAACAATCTGTGTTCCCAAATACCCGCTTAACTCCTCATATAAAACAGAGTGAAAAAAAAATCAATCTCCCCAAAATATCTGCTTAAAATCTAAAAATAAACTCTTAAACTAAAGTTCTCTGAAAATTTTTAAGTCGCCACATTAAAATTAAAAACCACTCGTACAATAGTACAAAAAAAAAAAAAAAATCTGTGTCCCCAAATACCCGCTTAACCCCTCCGCTCAACCCCTCATCAAAGATCACGGTGAAAAAAAAAAAAAAAAAAAAAATCAATCTCCCTAAAATTCCCGCTTAAAATCAAAAAAATAAATCTTTAAACTAAAGTGCACCGAAAATTTTTAAAGTCCCCGCATTAAAATTTAAAAAAAAAATAAATCCTAAAACTAAAGTGCACCAAAAATTTTAAAGTCCCCACATTAAAATTAAAATAACACCCTCATACTATAGTATGGCTAAAAAATTCTAACTCCCTAAAATTCCCGCTTAAAATTAAAAAAAATTCTTATCTAAAACGAAAGTGCACCGAAAATTTTAAAGTCCCCGCATTAAAATTAAAAAAACATCATCGTACTATAGTACACCAAAAAAATTCTAACTCCCTAAAATTCCCGCTTAAAAAAAAAAAAAAATTCTTATCTAAAACACACTCATCCTCTAAGATGACGTCATCTTAACCTTGCGTGACGTCCGATGACCTTCACCCCACCCCCCCCCTCTTACAGCTCGAACGCCCGATGACCTTCAACCCCTCTTAGAGGTCGACGCCCGGTGATGTGGAACCCCCATTACTATACTACTGCTGTAATTTTAGCTTTCAATATTTAAAGACGAAAAAAAAAAAGCTATCTTCATTGCAATATTTTTTGCAACTATTAAAATTAATCTAACTAACATTCTAAATACGGTGTCAAAAATAGGTGTTGTTATAGAAAATTTTAAAGCTTCTTATAATTTCTTACATCCATATGACACTCAAAACAAAATGTAAGCATACCATTAAGTATGAAACGATATTCTAATTGATTGATACCTGTCATTATTTTATACAATGATTTGCGGCAACCGCAAGAGCGTACGCTATTAAAGTAAAATCACTTGCAACCTGATGTTAAATCAATGACAGTGTTCTTTTAAAATTTCTCGTTTGCATACCAATGTTTTTATTTTAATCTTTCCTTTTAGGATGTTTGACGTTGATGTCTAACTAGGTAATTTCGTTGCAGTTTTGTTTTCTCTAAGGACAGATCATTTAAGGCTATTCTTAAATCTAAAAAGACAACATTATGTCATAAGTTTTAATTTACTTTTGTTCGAAAATGCATGAAACTAGTAGGTGTGTTGATCAGAAACTATCTAATCGCTATCATCATCCTTTTTTTTTTTTTTTTTTTTTTTTTTTGCTTTTGTTTTTTTGGATTTGAAAGTAAAAATGTTTGCAAAAAGCTAAACAGGGGAATTTGTAAATGAAATAGTGCGAAAGTACAAGGCTAAACGGCAACCTCAGGTACTGTTAGAAACAATAAAATCCTTTAGGGCTGTTCTTAAATCAAAAAGGGCAACTTTATGACATAAGTTTTAATTTATTTTAGTTCGGAAATACATGAAACTAGCAGGTGTTGTTGATCCAAAACTATCTAATCGCACTTATTTTCCTGTTTTTTTAGGCTTTTGAAAGGGATTTGAAAGTAAAAATGTTTGAAAAAGCTAAAAATGGGGAATATGTAAATGAAAACATGCTAAAGTACAAGGTTAAACATGAATCTCAGGTATTGGTAGAAAAGATCCTTTAATGCTGTTCTGAAATCAAAAAGGACAACTTTATGACATAAGTTTTAATTTAATTTTGTTCGGACATGTAGCAGGTATTGTTGTTCAGAAACTATCTAATCGCACTCATTTTCCCTTATTTTTGCAAACACAATAGAGTTTTCAGAAAATAGTGTCAAAGTAGGCGTTTTGAACCGAATTTCTAAGCGAAAGACGAATAACCACTCAAACTGGGGTGAAAAAAAATGTGTTTGTCACCTGATCAAATTTGCTTATGACTCAATAGGCAATTGATTGATCAAAAAATTAAAAATTCATTTCGATTCCAAATTGCGTCCATAAACAGGCTTTCCAATTTTATATAGTTCCGTTTAAAAATTAATTTGAAAATGTGTCAAAATGTTTTGCATTTGTTAAACAGATCAGTTAAGAACAGCCTTAAAAATATTGAAATAAAAACAAGAAATTAGACAAAAACGTTGCCATTGAATTAATATTAGATTTTGAGTGTCTTTCCAATTCTAAATGATCATCTTCCCTTCCTTACCAATGACGACAATACTTTATTTTTAAAACAGTACTCTTCGTGTTATTTTTTCCCACACGTCATCATGATTACACGCAAAAATATAGTGAATTTTACTATTATTGCGATCGGGTCGAATTTCGACCTTTTCTGCATTGGTTGATTCTACTTGTGTACATTTACTTTTTTTAAAAAATTAAATATATATATATATATATATATTTTTTTTTTTTTTTTTTGACAACACAAGAAAATAATAATCACAAAACTATTCATGAAATATTATAACGGAATCATTTTTATTTATGAAAATATCTCCTTGAAGGCATGACAACTCCATAACAGTTAATGTAATTAAGAATCGAATAAGGTTTCTTCTTATTATTTTGAGTTATTAATCGATTACTTCACGATATCGAACCCTCCCAGCTTGTCGTGTCTTGAAAATTGGCTTAAAATTGGCTAATTTTATATTATTTTCTTTTACCTACACAGATAAAATAAAAATGACATTTTATTTTTCCATATCCGAAAAAGTGCAAATCTCGTAGCAGTACAGACAAAAAAAAAAAAAAAAAAAAAAAATGATCATTGATCACTGACATCGCAAATTTCCTTCACTACTGTTAAACTTATGGGGAGTGGAATGCATTCTCATTTACTCAGAATATCTCAGCAAATACATCATCTTAGAAAATTAATAGCATAAATTTTTGTTTTTTAATATATTCTTCTCACAGAATTCCTTTTTATTTTTCATTAATGCTTAATTTAATACTTTAAGAGTTAAAATCTGACGAGTTCTGAGTAAAATTTCAATATCTCCAATAAAATTAAGTGATTTTTTATAATATTTTGTAAACTATAAACAAGAAAGAGATATCTTTCAATAAGAGTACAGAAAAAAAAACATTGAAAAATACTAAAAATAAAAATTAAAAAAAAAATAAATAAAATAAAGAAACAAGAAAGCATTTTATTTCCATAGGCTTAATAACAGATAGACGAATTGGAGATCCCACTGACCAACACACTTAATTGAATGTTGCCTGAACCAACTGAGACACCTCAATGCTTATAGACTTCAAAGCGCCTAACAAATCCAACCAAACTCTAGCAGCAAGTTTTACCATTAGAGATGACTTTCATGTAACGATTTATAATTTCATTTTTAGGGCTCTTGGCCGCACGTCTTTATCATCAGCTCATGTAGGCTTGCCTTGCAGCAATATTCCAGGCCTAACACGTCCTCAACGTAACATCTGTCTGAAGCATCCCGATATAATGGAGTGCATCAGCCGCGGAGCTCACTTGGGTATTGCGGGATGCCAAGAGCAGATGAAGGACAGGAGATGGAACTGCGCCACGGTAGAAACTGGAACAAATGTGTTTGGAAAAGTCACAGATCGAAGTAAGGCTGCTATTTTAAAATTTCACCAATGCATTTTTCATTTCAAGTGATACAAAATTATGCATCGGAATTGAGTTCTGCATTAGGTCTGGTAATCCGATTTTAGCCTAAATTATCCCGAACCGCCAGCCGGCTGGCCGAGTCGAGTTTATAAGAGTGATAAACCACTCCTAAAAAATACAGAAAATTCTTTACTTTAAGTTTCTGTATTGCATGGCAAAGAGGCAAATTTGTTGGGCACACTTATCAAGGGATTTTGAAACATAGTTGGAATATTGAGGTCAAAATTCTCGGCTGTTATTTGAGAGATGTTGCTCTTGAGTTGTTTGCACTAAAAAAAGCTTTACTAAAAAATGAGATAGATGTTTTTAGATTTGCCACACGTGCTAGAAAATTGCGAAGACGTACACGGTATTATTTGAAGGAGATATTGCAATATGTATTGCCGTAATAGAATCAGAATGCCGTGTAGAATCAGTTGAAAATGAAGAAATAATTCCTTATTTTTGAAGAGAAGATGAGAATTTCTTAACTTTACTTAAATAATGAAGTCATAAGTGCTGTCGATAAAGATGTTCCAAAATTACCTTAACTCATTTGGAACATCATCATCAAGGCATTAGCAATTATGAATAACCATGTTAATTTAGGTAATTTTGATGCCCGATATTAATATAAAAGCTTTTGTAACTTATTATTATTAGAAATTACTGTTCATAAATAGGCATTAAAATTTTTCTAAGAGTTCAAAATAATCAGGTGTCCGAATCTGTCCAAATAGCAATTAAACACTGTTCCAATGTACACCATGCAGGGGAAAATTTGTCATTATATTATTTAAATAAATATATGAATCTTTTCAGCTCATATGAATGAAACAAATATTTTGAAGTATTTTTTTTTTATACCTTTAGTGTATAAGTTCTTTTAGTTCTTAATAATAAAAGAAAGTAAGCAATTTATTTATCAATTCATTTGATGCGTTTTAAAAAATTATATCAATGAATTATTGCAGCTTTAGTAAAGAAAACAATTATGGTTTACTATCAGTGTTAGGTTTGAACAGTTGAAGTTCTTCTCATACTTTTTCAAAATTTCTTTTTTTCCAGTAGGCAGCCGCGAAGCAGCTTTTGTCTATGCTATCAGTTCTGCCGGAGTTGTATATTCCATTGCAAAAGCCTGCCATTCCGGAGACCTTGCTAACTGCGCTTGCGACCCTATCAAGCACGGATACTTCAACGATACCGAAGGAGAATATAGCTGGCAAGGTTGTGCATCTTTCATCAATTACAGCTCCAGATTTGCCAAAAGGTTCATTGATTCGAGAGAAGGGGCAATGACTGATTCAAGAGCTCTGATGAACCTTCATAACAATCGAGCAGGACGAAAGGTATGTAATTGTATTATTAATTAATGAAATGTTGGAAATATTTGTTGATTTAAAGTGCAGTTTTAGTACATGCTTGTTTCTAATAAGACAAGGAAAATGGCGATCTCAATACAAAGAAGAAAGAAAATGTTTAGGCAAAAACTAAATTGCGCTTTTTAGGTGCGTTCGTAATTATGTAAATACGTTGCACCTATAGTTGTCGTTCAGTCCGTCCGCATATAACAACTCAAAAACTACCCAACCAAATCGTTTGAAACTTAAAATATATAATTATTAGATAAATTTGTCGAGTCATTTCAAATTTTATGAAAATCGGATGCATAGTTCAATTACAGGGACAATTAAAAGCATTCCGATACATTACGGTCAATGAGGAAAAAAGTTTCAAATGCATTTTAATCGTTTGAAATTTAAAATACATAATTATCACATAATTTTGTCGAGTCATTTCAAATTTTATGAAAATCGGATACATAGATCAATTACAGGGACAATCAAACGTATTTCGTTACATTACGGTTAATGGGGGAAAATGTTTCATATGCATTTTAATGGTGTTACACTCATTCGAACGTAATAAAATTGATAATCTTTAAAGTACATATTATAATATGCATTTTGCATAAAGCGTGGTGCAAAGAACATTTGTTATTGATTTACAAGCCCACACTAAAGTATTCTATTACATAATGGCATAGTGAGAACATTTAGTCCGGGTGCTACGCATCAGAAAACTGCAAATCGTGATAAGAATATACTGCTTGGTGAGTATGTACTTTATGATAATACAATAGATATTAGAGGGGGAGGCATCTCGTAACGTCGTCGGAATTCAAGATGGCGGCTGTTATTCAAAATGGCGTCATTTTCTGATTATGCGTAATATAAATGTGTATTTCACGTCGATTTCGATATTTTTAAAGTCAAAGTTTCGTTTTTGACAATTTCCAACATTATTTAAATGAATGTATAAATTCAGTTTATCTGTCTGTTTGTCTGTCTGTACGCCTGTCCTTCCATGCTCTAGCTCGCTTAAATGTACTTAGATTGCCATGTAAGTTTTATATGTTATATGACGTTTGTAATAACATGTTCGGAGTAAAAAATAAAGTGTATAGCTTTTATAGTCCATATACAGGCCACTCAAAGTATTTATCAATTGTCTAGTCGTCAGTTTGGCCTTGCTCTTTTTGGTTAAATTTACACGGATTTCCGTGTAATTTTATGTGTGTTTTCTCTATATGTAATTTAAAGAAGTGGTATACTGCAAAATGTTCTACATCAAAAATGTAGAGTTTAGCATTTATAGTTCTTTTACAGGCACGCTCAAAATAATTCTGTTACATTTTGGTTTATTGGCGAAAATACTTTTTAGTGGGTTTTAATGACGTTAAACTATTTGAAACACATTGAAATTAATACACGTCACTGAAGTGCAGTACAAGATACTTGTTGTACAATATGGCGAGCTTAGAATTTATACTTCATTTATAAGCTCTCAAAAAGAATACGCTTGCAGTGCTATCTATAACCACAATGTTGTCTATGTGCTTTTTACACTATAATATGCTTTTTAAAACTTTGCCAGGTAGGAACGAATTGCAAAATGCCATTCTTTTTTTAGTTGGAATGCAGCTTATAAATACATATCGTAATTATGATGATTAATCTCCAACCAAAATGAGATGAATCAAAAGTGATCCAAAATTTCAATTTGAATTTATTTTCCTTTCTTTTTGTTGCGGTTCTTGACTCTTGTCGTAGACTCATTTCTGCTTGATCACCATAATTATGCACGTTAATTACCAATCCATCCGAAAGATCTATTTGATTCAGAGATTAAACAACCATAAGTACACTGTACATTCTCATCGGGACATTTTGTGATAAGAAAATCAAATAAACTCTTCTCAGATACGGGAATGGATCAAGCGCATCAACAAAACAACGCTATTGTCAAAAGAGAAAGAGATGCAGTAGGGTTATTGCAGGATCCATGGGCACTTATACATTGGATGGTAACTGGACCAGAAATCTGTAATTTCATACAAGAGATTGAGTTTAACATTCAAGTAAATCCCGAAGAAATAAATCGATACCATCATGAAAAATATCACTCACTTAAAACTAAATTTTTCTCTAAGGTTCAAGCACTCTATAGCGCACTAAAAGAATTAGAGAACTTATTTTTAGAAGATGGTGAAAACTTGCTTGATGGGGAAAATGGCAACGTTTTTCCAGGAACATGTGATACTTTAATATATGATGGGCCAATTCTTACTAACATTTTAAAGTCTCAACAGACTTCAAATACATTCAATGATTACTACATTAACACATTTTATCCTCACTTACGTAACGTCGAGAGTTTTATATGTCAAAGAATAGATTTGATTTGGGATACACCAAACATTAAAGGAGAAACTAAACAGAAGAGAGGTGCAGGGACCAGATGACAAGTGCAACCACATGTTAGATTACCTAAAAATTGGTAAGATTTCTTAAGAAATTTAAATAACAAAGAACAGATTTTTAATCTATTTGGGACGCCAGCAATAAAAACAATAAAAATACACAAGCTATAATATAACCCTTTCAAATTAAAGGCAATCTTACTACTGTAAGTTCCTTAATTGGAATGACTTGCCCTGGTCACGAAGAAGCTGATTCATAATAATACTGCATCTCAAAGACATGGTTGAAAAGGAATTGAAAAATATTGTTATACGCTCTGCAGACACTGATGTATTAGTTTTAGCGATTGCATATTTCTTTATCCTTTCAGATAAATGTCTAAAAACTATTTGGGTTGCATTTGGAACAGGAAAAAAATACAGATTTATTCCTGCTCATACCATAGGTGCAGCAATTGGAAGAAAAAAGGCAATGGCTTTACTTTGGCTTTAGTAGCTTTCACGGGATGTGACAGCAATCCAAGTTTCACGGAAAGACGAAAAATTCAAATTGGAAAACATGGATTCCATTTAAAGAAGCTACTGCTGCATTTTCATACCTATCAAACCACAAACTTCCATTCCTGAAAGTATTTCAAATATTTGAGAAAAGTTCGTAGTATTGCTGTACGGTTAAACAAACAATAGCATAATTGTCAATAATGCAATACAAGAATTGTTTATGACAAAAAATTGTTCTTTTGAACATCTTCCCCCAATTAAGATTGTCCTTCAACAACATATTTTATGCAGTGCTTTCCAAGCTGGACACATTTGGAGACAAGAAGATCAGCATAAAATACGTCCACCTTCTCCAAAGAAAGGGGGATGGTGGTTTGATAACTTATCATGGAAATTAAAATGGTCGGAGTTGCTAGAGATTTCAGACCTTTGTGAAGAGTTAATAAAATGTATGTGTAAAATATGTAAAAATAAATGTGTCTGTAGAAAGGTCGGACTTTCTTGCACATTATTGTGCAATTGCAAAAACGAATGTGAAAAATGATGATGCCAAATGAAATTTGTATATTCTACAACTTTATATGTAACATTCATTCTTTAATATACTGCATAGTATAAGCAATGTATTAATAAAATAATATTTTTATTATTTATTTATTCTTTAAATTTCCTACTGTAAATGACAAAAAATGCTTTAATAACTGTCCTATTTTCATTTTAGGTATATTTCTAGTAGTAAAAAGAAAATGTTTGAGTTATAAAATGTGGAAATTAATATCAGAAATACTCTTGTAAGATGCAGAGGAATAAAACTTCAAAAGGTTTTATATAGTAGTCGTCATTTCGAATTCCTCTAAATTAATACGATGCCTCGCTTTCTTATATGCATTTTATTAATATAAGATACATGCTGACTATGCGGGATATCTTTATCACAAAATGAAGTTTTATCTCTCCAAGCACCTTGATTAACACTTGAATTAGATCGTGATCTTTATAAAATTTATGTACAAATTACAAATGCATATATTTTTTTTTGTTTTGGTGTGTCTCTGTAAATAAGTGATAAATACTATATACACCTTAGTATTTAGTAAGCCTTTGGTAGTTAATTGCAGTATCAGCATTAATGTATATCAAATTGAATGTGTTTTAAAGAGTATAACCTCATTAAAACACATAGGAAACGATTTCACCGCATGCACAATATTGTAATGTCATTTTTAGCACCCTGTAAATGGACTATAAAAGCTATATACTTTATTTTTTACTCCATACATGTTATTATAAACTTCATAAAACATATAAAGTTTGCAAGGCAATCTGAGTACATTTAAGCGAGCTAGAGCATGAAAGGACAGGCGGACAGACAGACAAACAGACAGAAAAACCAAATTCATACACTCTTTTAAATAATGTTGGAAAGTATCAAAAACAAAAATTTGACTTTAAAATTATCGAAATTGACGTGAAATGCTTATTTAAATTACGCATACTCAGAAAATGACGCCATTTTGAATAACAGCCGCCATCTTGAATTCCGACGACTTTACGAGATGCCTCCCCCTCCAATATCCATTGTATTATCATAAAGTATATACCCACCAAACGGTATATTCTTATCACGATTTGCAGTTTTCACCTTATTTTTGTCGCGTAGCACTCGGACTAATTGTTTGGTACGCATTTTAATTGTAATTAACTATTTACAATTTTATAAGATTTATATATGAGGGTGACATTTTTAAAACTTCGTTATCGTACGAACGCACCTCATTTGCTACGCTTCACGTGCAATTTCCAACTTGTTCTCTTTAGGCTCATAAATATGAAGTTTATCGAAATGTGTTTAAACAAAAGGTACATATTTCTATCTTATGTAACATTAATTACACTGTGAAAAAAAACTGTAAAGTTACTAAACTTTTTCTTGGAAACTGGGATTCCTAGAACTTTTCATTTAACGGTAACAGGAAAAATGCATGTAATCAGTTCTTTTACTTGAATTTTTCCTGTTACCTTTAACTAAGAACTTCTTGGAATCCCAGTTTCCTGGAAGAAGTTTAGTAATTTTACAGATTTTTTTTTCTTTTTTTTAATAGTGTACATGAATAATTTTTTATAATATTTTAGGTAGTCCAAAACCATTAATACATTCTTCAGAAGAATAAAGTTATTCTAAAGCTATATCGCGTCGAGATGCTGAAAATTCTTTCTTATATATGACATTAATTTCTGCGTAAATTCTTTCGTGTTAATTTTAAAATGCTTCAAGAGCAAATTTTCTACATAATCTAATCATAATTGTTTGCCACTCGGTCTAGTTCTCTGGCTGCGATATTTACAACTCCCAACAAAAGTAAACTTAATAGATGTATAACGCAATTTTCTTTTACTATATTCATTCCAAAAAATTGCAGCTCAAATAAAGCCAAATACACGCTGATATAGCACTTTCCATCAAAATGTGTCATTAGGTTAAAGAAATCTTGTTGTTCACCTGAACCAGGCGTCGCAGGACCGTCGCATGAACTTTTCCGGTTACCTTGGCGATCTATTTTTTTTTTTTTTTTTTTTTTTTTTTTTTTTTTTTTTTTTTTTTTTTTTAATTCACATTCTAGCTCCAACTTCTTTTCTTCGCTGTAAATAAATTCTGTAAAGTTACTAAAATTTTTCTAGGAAACTGGGATACCTAGAAATTTTTATGTAACGGCAACAGCAAAAAATCATTTAACAGATACAGATTTGTATTAAAATTGAAGAAATCTGTAAGGTTACTAAGAATTTTTTAGGAAACTGGGATTCCTAGAATTTTTTATGTGACTGCAACCCAGGATACAGATGGAATTGTAATAAGATAACTATAATTTTAGTAGATTCGTTTGTAAAATTACAGATATATGTAGCTTTATAAAAATTAGTTTTGCAGATTTACATCTTTTCTTGTACAGTGTACAGACAAAATGTTAGTAGCCATATAAATTTCAGCAACTTTACATCTGTAGTATAACAGATTTTTTTTACAGTGTTTTAGTCTTTTTTCTTCTTCTAACTTCAATTCTCTGCTTTCTATTTCTATCCTTCTTTCTTCTTCAACTTGTTGTTTCATTGCTTCTTTTTCAGCAGCAATAACTTCGAACCGTATTTTAATGACATCTTCTTCATAATCTTCGGGCTTGTAGTTATTTACGTGTATTACTATGAAATAAAAATATCATCAATTATTTACATTTGCGGAAATATGTTATTATGCAGTTACTCTCGCAATTGAAACTCACTGTTCATATAACGCTGTTCAATTCACCTTTTAATAATATCACGCTTGAAAAAAATATTTTTTATTCATATCCCTGCCATGCTCCCAAATTATTGTGGGAGTATTAAGGTAAACGATATCTAAAGAATAGTGAATATTAAACTTTGGAAGCAAAGACATTTAATAAGATCCGAAATATATAGAAATATAATTATGTAATACAGTTGACTAATACAACTGAAATTCGATAGAAAAGCACTTGAGCTTTATTCTTCAAATACACTGTAAAAAAAAAAAATCTGTAAAGTTACTAAAAGTTTTCTAGGAAACTGGGATTCCTAGAACTTTTTATGTAACGGCAACAGCAAAAACTCATGTAACAAATACAGATTTGCACTGAAAATCAAAAACTCTGCAAGGTTACGAAGGAAGTTTTAGGAAACTGGGATTCCAAGAATTTTTTATGCAACCCCAGGCTACAGATAAAATTTTAGAAATACAACTGTGATTTCAGTAGACTCGTTTGTAAAGTTACAGATTTCTGTAGCTTTACAAAAATTAGTTTTGTAGATTTACATTTTTTCTTGTACAATGAACAGATAAAATGTTAGTAACCATACAGATTTCGGCATCTTTACATCTGTAGGATTACAGATTTTTTTACAGTGTAAGGCTAGGTGCTTAATCCTTGCGGAAAAATCAACCTACTCTCTTGGCTAAAATCGTGAGAACTTACATAGTAATTATTCATCCTCGTGAAAAACTCATCAAATCGAAAATATCATCGCTGCAATTTTTTTAATTCATCAAGTTCTGATGTAACATTTAAAATTCTCTCATCGTCTCGCATTTATATACAAAAATATAAATAAATAAATTAAACTAATATTATAAAGAGGTAAAGTTCGCTTGTTTCTTTTAGGCGTAATCTCTGGAACTACCGAACCGATTTCAAAAGTAATGATATCAAAATGGTAGTGTTCATCCCTGTTCAAATACAGACTATATCTTATGTCCACGTCATTAGCCCAAAGAGGGTGCAGGAATAAAGAAGTTCTAAAAATGTTCTAAGAAGTTCTAATTTTGTGTAACTGAAGATTCTAGAAAAATGAAATTTGGAATAGTAGTTACTTATAGGATATAAATGATCACTTAAGCACATTTCTTATAAAATTAAAAATTTATAAAAAGGTGAAAATGCGAAAAAAGTGTTTTAAACAAATTTTCTAAATTGCTATTTCTATGTAATCTCAGTGTGAAAATCATGATGACAGCCCTTGTCCAACATTAGGCTCTTTTTAATGGCGGTGTCACCAACACCTGGGGGTTGCAGAAGCAAAAAACATTCTAAATCGCGTTTTATCCGTTACGGAAGGGCCTAGAAGCATGAAATTCGGTATGGTAGTTACTTATAAGATGTAAGCAATCTCTAAGAACATTTCCCTAAAATATTCAAAACTTAAAAGGAGTAAAAATCGGCGGAAAGCTTTCTAAAAAGATTTCAAATTGCAATTTTCACGCTATCCTATGAACTATTAAGCCAGTTGTTTCAAAGTAATGGTTGAAAATTGATGGTGACAGCCCTTGTTCAACATAGGTTTTATTTCATTTCGGTGTCATTATCAGCTATGGCTTACAGGAGCGAGAAATGCCCTAAATGATTCCTGTGTTACTACAGGGGCTAGCAACTTGAAATTTCACCTGGTAATTACTTATAAGATGTAAATGCTCTTCAAGAACAGTTTCAAAAAATATCGCAATTTAAAAGGAGTGAAAATGCCCGCAATCTCAGGAAATATCAAACAGATTTCAAGAGTAATGATTGCAAACTGATGATGACAATCTCTTCCTTGCTCCAACATAGGCTATATTTATGCAGTTATCACTGTTACCTAGAAGTTTCAAAAGAAAATAATAATAATAATAAATAAATAAATAAATAAATAAATAGATAAAAATCTTAATTGCGTTTTTTGTACACTTAAAGAGTGTAACATTTTGAAATTTGATATGATAATTACCTAAAATATGCGGATGCTTTCTAAGGAATATTAAACATTGAGATGACAAGAGGAAAATAAAGCATGACATTGGAGAAAAAACAATCAAAAAAAGTAGGAAGCTGTTTCAAACCAGTTTTTTCCCTGAAATCAAGCGACATGTCCTTATATGTCGCTTTAGTTTGTGATTTGCCTAATTGTTGAAAGATAATTCCAAATTTAAAAGAATAAAGTAAGTAAATAGCGTTTTCTTAATTACGATTTTTTATATATTCTTACCAAACTGATTTAAAAAATAATGGTTGCAAACTGGCTGTGATAGAATCTGCTCAAGCATAAGCTATATTTTGTGTTAGTGATATTAGCATCAGAGAGATGCAGGAATAGAAAATATTCTATATTACGATTCCTGTTATACTAAAGAGGCTAGAAACTTTAAATGCGGCATGGTAGTTTCTTAAAAAATATAAATGTTCTCTATGAACAGTCAAAAGTAAACTCAAAATTTAAAATGAACGTTGGGATCGAGTGAAAAGCGTTCTAAAAATTAATTAATTACGATTTCTTTGCAGTCTCAAGAAACAGTAAATCAATTGTAAACGTAATGGTTGTGAATCAATCTCGAATCTTGCACAGGCTATGGTATATGCCGGTGCTACTACCATTTTGGGTTAGAATGAACAACAAACTTTCTAAAAAGTCTTTAAAAACTTTCTAAATTATTATTTTTTTTATGTAATATTAGAAAATATTGAATCGATTTCAAAATTAACGTCGTTAAATTAGTTGTGACAATCCCTTTTCAACATATGTATTTTATGTTGGTTCCACTACCACGAGAGAGATGGTAGACGATTAGACAAGAAGCTTAAAATTTGAGAGGGTGGTTAATTTTAAGATGTAAATGGAATGCGCTTTTAAAATATGATTTTTAAAAAATTCAAAACTTCAAATGAATACTGAAATGAGCGTACAGGGATTGATTTGTACAAAAGTTGTTTTCCACTATCTCGGTTTTGTTTACAGACATTTTTTATGAAGATGGTTTCACTTTAGAAACCTATTCCGGAAATGAAAACATCCTCTAGCAAAATATCTACAAACGAAATCGAGAAAATAAAAAACGACCTTTGTACAGATCAATCTCAACTATCCAAAGCGAAAATAACAATTTAAAAATATTGAAATGCAACCGAGATATCTTTATAATTTTCTCCATGTGATAAGCATTAGCGAATGGATCTTTTCGTTTCACTACAGCAGCCTCTTAGCCCGTGAGCACATGTTCCCATTTATAGATTGGCCACAATGCAATGTAAATTTTATCCCAGCGTGTGTGCTGGCGGGTTAAATTTGTTCAATAATTCCTTTTCACGCTCAAATGCATCAAACTGACAAATTGTCTTATTTAGAAAGTACGCAAGGTGCCGTGATTGTCAATTCTTTCATAAATTCAGAAAATATTGCCCCCCCCCCCCAAAAAAAAAAAGCAATCAAAAACGGCAATTTGAACAGATTTTTCCGAAGCGGGAGGACTGGGAACGAAAAAAAGGGATCCTTTTGAGAAGGTAATTGTTTATCAAATGATAAATAAAATAAATTGTAAATCAAATTCTAATGAATTGAGAGTAAAATGACATCACACGGCACCTTATACGTCTCTTCAAAAATTCCCTCAGCCAGTTTCATGTTTGTACTTTTAAAAATGTGTCTGAAATTGTATCGGAAAATTTCGAGCTGTTGAAGGTGGAAAAGCGTTTTTTCGAATACACCGTTAAGTTTCTCGTATATATATATATATTTTTTTCTTTAATTAGTTGTCAAGCGTATTCTACATAAACATTTGAATTCTTTTAGGCTGTAAAGAAGTTTACAAAGAAATTATGCAAGTGTCACGGTGTAAGTGGTACTTGCACTGTTCGGACGTGTTGGAAATCGCTTAGATCTTTCCCTGAAATTGGAGCTTTCCTGAAAAAGCGATACGACGGAGCTGTTCAAGTTACCTTACAGCAGCATGGGAACATAATTACAGATAAAGACTTTAAACCTTTCACAAAATTTGATTTAGTGTATTTTGAATCAAGTCCAGATTACTGCGTCGAAGACAAGAACGTTGGTAAGAATACTTATACACTACTACACAAGTTTGTTTGTAGTTTAAAAAATTAATAAAGAGACTAGAATATATCTTTCACTATAAGTTTCAGCTTTGCCTCCCTTTAAAAAGAAGTCATGCACAGTCTTCCAAGAAAATGGTTTATGCCCTATTTTAAATACGTTTATATACGTTCAATAAATGATTCACAGTTCAAACGATAACATAATTTTGAAAAACCCTATACTAAGATTTTAATTATTCTTGAAGATATGTCATGTCACAGCATTTTATAGTATTTAATATTTTAAATAAAAATATTTTTAAATATTATATGGAATTTACTGTATATAACTATTTATAATATAGTAATAATTATTATTTTGTCTGAGTTTAGTGCTATTTGTTAACATTTTGAACATATGTCATTGAAAAGAAATGCAAAAAAAGATTCCATTCCAACTTTTTCGAAATTAAATTTTTGTTACACACCATTTTCTTTTACTCGTTTTCAAAGGAAAGCTTTGATTAGAAACACAACTAAAAGGGAAAAAGAAAATTAAAAAATAATGCCAAATGTCACCACTAGCGGAAATTTCGGGGCTTCTAGAGCAGTAATATTTGTGATAAATAAATGCATAACACCAAATGAAACTGTAAAAACAAAATTTCTTCATTAAAAATGTAATTATTATCATTATTGATAAATTTGATCATACAACCATTTTTCAGATATTCCCACAGTTGCACGCTGAACGCCATTTTCCACAACTGTATAAAATCTGATTCCCCTTAAATAGTATACTGCAAAAATTTTCTAACAGATATATTTTCAAGTGAAAGTTGAAACACAAGGGTTGCTGGAGTTAATTAAATAAAACTGTTATCTTTTTAACTGATGTATGTTTCAGTGTTTTGTGAAGGTTTGATATTGAAAAATAATAAGTATAAAGAGTACACATCGAAAGTTAGAGACAGCGGCCACAAGTACATTAAAAATAAAAATAAATAAATAGGAACACAGTTTTGCTTGATGTAATCTTTTGGTACTATTTTTTCGTAAGAAATCTAAACCATATACTTTACTGTGCACTTACATTAGTGTTGCTAGGAGGTTCTGAAAACCTTATCTTACAGCCATCATGCATCATGAACCTATTTTATTACATTAAATTAAAGCTAATTATTGCCTTATTCTGTAAAACTCAAGTTTTAAATCGATATAAAATTTCAGTACTGTTTAGAAATAAAACTTTATTTCTAAATTTAATTTATTTTATATTTTTTATAATTAAGGTATCCGCCTACATCAAATTGACTGTTTTGGTGAAAATTTTCGAATTTTTTTTTATCGTTTTATATGAAAGATCTATCTTTTACGATTCCAAATCTTTTATTCCTACTATTATTAGAAGAGGAGTTATGGCAGTTTTAATAAACTTCAAAATGGAAAATTTTGTGAAAATTTTCGATTTTTTTTAACTGTTTTATACGAAGGAACAATCTTTCGTTGAAATGCAAACAATGATGCTGGATGTAAAACTTGCAGTTTTAATTTATAATTCAGGATATTTAGGATTTTTACCTGTATTCGAACAATTAGGAGTATCAGTTGAACAAAATATGATCACAAACTATTTTTAAATTGATGATGAGCGAATAAAAAATTCAAAGAGTCACTCGCTATTCTCTGCAAAACTTACTAGGGAAACAAAAAGGGTGCATTTTAAGTGTATAAATTAAATATGTTAGATTTTTTCAAGAAAATAAATTTATGCGATTTTTGGAAGATTAATTTTTTCGTTATTTCTATGTTCGATAATCTTCATTATATAAAATGTTCTAAAGATATTTCAGTGAAATTTGGTAAGTATGCTTTCAATATAACTCACTATGCTCTGAAGTTGAATCTAAGTTATATGTAGTAATTTAATTATTTTATAGGCACATAAATATGAAAAAATGGCAATTTTTACTTAAAAAAGTATTTTTTTATATATTTCGAAATTTTTTGGTTATTTTTTAAGATATTGTAAATCTTCTAGTTCAGTGCACAGATAAGTGTAATAGAAGTGTGGAGCATAAAGGAAATTGAAAAATATTTATTTGAATTGAGTGTACGCTGTCTGGCGTAAGCATGATATTTTGCTGGGAATAAAAAATTCAAATCGTCACTCGCTATACACAGCAAAACTTACCAGGAAAACAAACAAAGCTACTAAAAAGTTAAAAATGGTTAAAAATAAAGTTAAGGAAGTGTTAGAATATAATTGTGGTGCATTTTAAGCATAACAATTGAATATTGTAGTTTTTTTTACCTAAAAATAAATCTTTAAATGCGATTTCTGGAAAATCAATTTTTTTGTTTTTTTTCCATGTGCGATAAACTTCATTGCATAAAAAGTTTTAAAGATATTTCAGTGAAATTTTGTAAGAATGCTTTCCATATGACTCACTATGCTCTGAACTATGATCTAAGCTATATGTTATAATTTAATTATATTATAGGCACTCAAAAATGAAAAAAGGGTAATTTTTACAAAAAAATGTACTTTTGAAATTTTTCCGTTATTTTTGAAAATATTATAAAACTCCTAGTTCAGTGCACAGATAAGGGTAGTAGAAGTGTGCAGCATAAAGGAAATTAAAATATATTTATTTGAATTGCGTTTACGCTGTCTGGCGTAAGCATGAAATTTTGCTAAAAAACATTAAAAAACCCCAATTTTTTAAAATATTTAAAAGATATTGCTAGGATTTTATGTTTTCTTATCATTCTGTAATACAATAGAACTAAAAATCATTATATTTTTTCAAAACTGTCCTTTAAAAAAAAAAAAAAAAAAAAAAAAAAAAAAAAGTGCTCCGCACGTAGGCAGATACCTTAAGCATGCTACAAGAAAAAAAATCTTTTGATATCATCAACAAATTGGAGATTCAGAAGAAAAAGATATTACAGCATAATTGTACAACATAATGGACAATTTCGTAACTCTAAGTTCATAACTGGGTCAGAACATCAATCTTGCGGAAAAATAACAAAAATTAGAAACTGAGAAAAGAAATTTTAAAGATTTAATTTGTTTTCAAGTTGTAGTAAACATTTGTTTATTTGTATTTAAATATGTTTTGCTTTACAGGAACTTTCGGCGTCTCAGGACGACAATGCAGTAAAAAATCTAAAGGCTCTGGGAGCTGCGATGTTCTGTGTTGTGGTTTGGGATACGATACACGAAGAGTAACTGTCATTAATAAATGCAATTGTAAGTTTCACTATTGTTGCAGTGTAACTTGCGAAGAATGTCAGGAGACCAAGGACATATATACTTGCAAAATTTCTACTGTTCGCAGAGCCAATGACACTCAACGAGGTTAATACTTTCAGGAGTCTTTCATACTCTGATGTAGTTAGAACAGAATTCCATAAGAATCTGACAGCATTATCAAAGACTGAAGTGAAGAAGAGTCCCGGGCCACAAGCTGTTAGTCACTGTAAAGTCAAAGTGAATATGAGGCCTGTGTCACGGACGCTGTGAATCAAAGGTAACACGAGTCCCGTGTCCAAGACACTATAAACCAAAGGTCACAAAATATTCTAAACCAATACGAAAATAATATTCAAAAGACGTTTTGTGAAACATTGCTTTGCTTAGAAGAAATTACATAAAGGTAGCTAAAGTATCAACTTTGCTATCTTCATTGATATATATATATTTTGTTTAAGCTGACTTGCTCTTGTAGCATCTTTTCTTACTAAGCTTTTTATGATCGAAGAATCATGTGATGATTATTTTAACCTTTGTTATGTTTTAAAATCATAATTCCACTTCAGATACTTTCACAATTTTTGGACTATGCATATGCTACTGAATTGAAAATTCAAGCCAACAAAGAAATGGTTCTACGTACCAAAGTACTACAGTTGTGCGTTTAGAAACATTTTACAGCATCATTATGTTGCAGTTTTTCATACTTAAATTTATGTATAGTTCAAGTGGAAAATCTTTCAATATTTTCTGTAACTCAAACAGTTCAAGAGCTTTTTGTGCTTGCTATTTGGGTTATATTTGGGAAAAACTTTTCATCTAGTCCTGCCAATGCCAAACTCATGAACTTTTGTCTGTATAATTACTTAAAAGTCTACTTAGTAAGGTTCTAGTGTAAATAGTTATAGATCAATTTCATAATTATTCTTAGATGGTAGATCATATTTACTGTAATTACTTCATCGAAAACTTTTAAGAACTGAAAATGGATACTAAATTATGATTTTAATATTAAATGGTGCCTAAGTAAGTTGCTGTTAGAACTTATATAGCGGTAATATATGTGCTTTTAACCAGATTTTAATTTGTGGCGTCTTTTTTATAAGAAATTAGCTACATTCCGTCCGATATAGAATGATTTTTACAGATCAGTGTAAAAGAAATCACAAGTAGTTATCTCAATTTTACAAGAACATCTCTCTTGCCAATTTCTAAAAGAGAGCTCCAGAAATAGAAAATATATTTTGTGAAGCAATAATTGCAAAAATACATATCAAACACGATTTTATATTTTTAAATGCATGAAATCAAAGTTTGAATATTTGCTTGAAGTGTAAAATATTTCTGTAATATCACTTTGCTAAATATTCAGTAAATGTCAGTTTTGATATTTATGCATATCTCCTTCGGCATATTAGAGTAACACATACAAGGATAAGCGAGATATGGACTCCTTCCAATACCAATTGCTTAATGAAATATCAGTACCCTAAATCTATCAGCATAGGGAACTATCAGCATGAGGTTATAAAACTTTGAAATTGAGATCCTTCTGTGTTTCACATATAAAATTAGCTAAATTAAATTAAATAGTAAATAAACCACTAAACAAATAACATTATCCTTCAAAAAAGCTATGAATATTGCCATTGCTGCATTAATCAGGAAAAAAATACATACATATCGATTTTTACACTTTATTTTCCTCCTCACTTTTTTTTAAGAACGTAATTAAATTATTTGCTCCTACTTATTTTATTTTATTTAATAAATTTAAGGCTGTTCACAAATCCAAACTGCCTACTTTTTCGCACATGCAATCGAAATTCTTATTTTTTTGGCAAAGGCAGAAGATCTTTAGGGAAATACTGCCAAAGCTGGCATTTTGAATTTGACATCACTGGAAAAAGAAGAAAATTGCTGTCCTCGGACAACAATCGCTTATGACTGAAATCGTCATTTAATCATGGATGTCAAGAATTCATTTATAGAAAAATGGAAAAAAAAAATGAATTCGATTTTGGAATCATTTAACAATTATCTTTTACTTTTAAATACGTATCATAAAGTTTTGTCTAATTAAATTTTAAAAAATGTAAAAAAAAAAAAAAAAGCTCTTACAAAGCCATAAACTGTGTACAAGCTAGATCTCTATTGCAAGAATATAAAAAATATATTACAATTTATAGTTTTCGTGTATATTAAAATTTTAAAAATTATTTATATATTTTTTAAGTTATGTCTATTTAAACTTTAAAATCAATGTGCTATGATAACTTATTAAAAAGATTCATTATTATCAAGAAAATTAAAAAATATAACTAAATCTTTTTTCTTTAAAAAAAAGAAGTATTTTTCACAAATATTTCTTGTATGACATAAAATAAATCTGTTAATTAAATTCATTGATTCTTTTTATGTAGTGTATATATTTTTCTTTCTAGTTATTTCGATTTGAATTTATGAAATTTGTTTAATGTATGATGACACAATGAAAGTGTAACAGATAATTTCTGCTGTTTGCTTTCTCTTTTTTTTTTTTTTTTTTTCAACCGAATTTAGTTAAGTTGAGAAAATGTATTTGATAAATACTGTTCCTAATTTGTTCGAAATTGCTTCGGATAAAAAAGAGTTATTTGAATCAAAATGTGATGTGCAATCATATCGTAATGGGATACGTAGATTTTTTTTTTTTTTTTCGTATGTTCAATTATGTATATTTATTATTTGACTGGAGAAGCAAATGATTAAGCATTTTATCTGTCCTTGAAATGCTTGTTTTGTACTTTATGTATTTTTTTATTCACTGTTTAGTTTTCCTTGAGTGCAATTCAGCTTTTTTTAGAATAATCCTGTTCCTTCTTCGTTACAATAATAATAAAACAGAATTGATAAAATTTGAATTATTTCATAACCCCAGCAGGTTTTAACCAATGCTTAAAGTTTAACGTTTGTCAGATATGCAGCATTCTTTCAGAAACAACATCCTTATAAAAACACTTTGTAAGAATGCTTTTTTAAAGAAAATTTGTGTATAAGAAAATTTGTGCTGAACACGTGACTAACTGAATAAAAAAAAGAAGACAACCATCTGATGCTTGCAAGGTTTTAAAATTTAATAAAAAATGTATTGTAAGTTCATAATAACAATAAAAAAATACATTAAAAACCATTTTTATTTGAAATAAAAGATAAAATAAAATAGTCTGGAAAAAATTACAAAACGGTTCAGTACGCTCAAAAACTTAAAATTTCTGTTTTAAATTTTTCAAGCTTTTGAGATTTGGTGCTACAAATAGTCCATATACTCTCAAATATATCACGTAAAAATTAATGTCATACTTTCATTTAAAAACCAGATAGTGTGCTTTTAACAATATTCACCATGTGTGTATTGTACTTTATGAAATTAGAAATTGTTGGCAATTAAGGAATTAATAATTAATAGCTGCATTATTTCAAGTTTCCCTTAATTTTTTATTTTATTTTCATTTTCCAAATGTCACGCTTAATATATTCATAAAACACACATTAAGTTAAGGGTTCTCGTTGGCTTTTAGACCAAAATTAGCAGTTTCTCGAATAAAAAAAAAAAAAAAAAAAAAAAAAGAAAGTAATTAAATGATTTTTCTTTTTCTTTCTTTCTTTGTTTTTTTCTTCTTTCAATGCTTTCTAAAATAAGATAATTTTTTGTTATTTCTTAGAAAATAGAAATTCTACTATAAACTACAGAAACTATTAAAAACAAATGCATTGTAAATACTTCCTAAATGTTTAAAACATTCTTTTAGCGGTAAATTGTTATGAGATTTCGACTATAACCGACAGAAAAAATTGATGATTGACCAATGGTACTCTGAATACAACTAATAAACAGTATGGTAAACGGCAAATTCAACGCCGCATTTCAGCAAATCTTTTCTCGATTTGGCGATTGACTTTGTTTGTGATTTTACTGCATACATAGTGATAAATTGACAACAGAGATATAATATACTTATCGTACAATCATATAATCCTTTCCGTGTCTTTAGTTGTTGCTAAACTGAATTATTGTTGAGTCCGTATCTCTATAAATAATAATGTAAATGACACGGAGAGATTGAAGATGAAAAGCGACACCAATCATGTAGTAACGTAGATAAGAATCTCAATTGTAACCACACAAAAAACGAACGGAAATGGAACATTCGCAATTTGGCGAGTATGATTGTTAATTTACTCGCCAAATGAAGCAGTTTGCTTCGATTTTGGCGCAGTGGTGAGAGGCAGTGAGAACCTTGATTAAGTTAATGATTTTCCTAGTATATAGATGATATATATTAAAAGATTTCATTGTTACGCAGATTCAGCTATAAATATTATGAAAACTAAAGTATTTGGTTAATGATATAAATGCAAATATGCCCCTATAGTTTCAAACTAACAATATGAATATTCCATAGCGTTAATAAAATGCATTTTTGAATTTATTTGTAGAAAGTCCAGGAAAATTGTATAGTTCAGTGTTTTTTGGTCCTTAAAGCAAACTGTGGTGAGTTATTTTAAATAGCAATGCCTCTTGTACAAGAATAAAACAGTATTTTTAAACAAGAAATAAATCAATATTGTGTTACAATTGATAATATATTGAGATTAATGTAACAATACTTTTCCCATTAAAATCACATTGTTTCTTCTTTTATGGGGCGGGGGATGTAATAAATTTACTTTTATGTTTTTTTTTTTAAATCTAAATTGTATGACTTTCCAACAAAATTACTTGTAATTAATCGTATTTTGTTTTTCCCCATAGGTTGTAATCAAATATTTTATAATGTTTGTGTTTATGTAAAAATAATTCAGTGTATATGTGCGTGTGTGATTTACAACAATTTTAACCAAGAACTTATCTTTCATATTGTTATTTTATGTGATATTTTATTTCGCAAAACTGTAGAGTTTACTTTTATTTTATATTGATTTGTTATGTACTATATTTTTATATGGTTGCTTTTAAAGTTTATAACATTGTAAATAGATGAAGACTGAAACAATTTTTTGTATATTTAGTTTAATGAATTTGAAAAATAAAACAATAAAATTTCAGATAAAAAGAGGAATATTTTATGAATTTTAACCTTTATCGTTGTAATCTTCCTTTATTCTTTGGTTAACTAGAAATGCAAATGGATTTTTTAAAGCAATGTATAATTTTGCTTATCGCAGTTCAGTTATCAAAACTTCTAAATCCAGACAATATGTATTTTTACTTGGAAATAAAATTTTTTACATTTTATAATCAGAACCAGGTTTCTTAGGTCAAATTTTATTGTTAAAAAACTATTTATTTTTTCTTTTCATAAATTACATTCCAGATAAAATTCTTTAATTCAGTGTTACATTCTGGCTGTAAGAATATTTTTAGAATATCTTTGATTATTTTAACAAAACAATGCAAATTATAGAAAATATAAATTATATCCATGTGAAAGTTATATTTTAAATTTAATATTTCCTTGTTAAATTCTCAAGATTATTCATTTGTATCTAAGATGAAAATTAATTTTTTTCAATAAATCAAATTCATAATCAATAATTTTTAAAGGAATGTTTAAGAATAAGTTTTATGCAAGAAAACATAAAACCCAAAAATTCTCTTCGTTTTTTATATTTTTTCCTTTTGATCGATTTTACTTTGCTGGAAGAAAGTATAAGAATTAATCTTCTCCTTCAGACTTATATAAAAAGAAACAAGTTGGAAATTGCACGTGAAGCGTAGCAAATGAGGTGCGTTCGTACGATAACGAAGTTTTAAAATATTCAGAACTTGCTGAAATAGTAGAGCATACTTTGGATTAGTATAGTGGTCGAAATCTTTGTGTTCCTGTAAATATGCAGGGAGTAATTTTTATTATACTTCATTAATGTATATCTTATTCATAAAATGTGAAGTAGTTTAATATAATTAAAACACGCCCCAAACAATGTTTCCCCGTATAACATTATTTGGTGGAATACATTTGTGTGGCCCTGTAATTTAATAATAAATATTCTTTGCATCACAGATTGTGCGAAATGTATTTTTACTACATATTTCATAGATTCATGTCAAATCTATTATGTTCAAATGAGTGTAACACCACTAAAATGCATTTGAAACTTTTTTTTTCCAATTGACCGTAATGTAACGGAATCCTTTTGATTGTCCCTGTAATTGATCTATCCATCCGATTTTCATAAAATTTGAAATGACTTGACAGAATTATGTAAAAATTATACGTTTAAAATTTTAAACGATTAAAATGCATTTGAAATTTTTTTTACCATTGACCGTAATGTAACGGAATACTTTTGATTGTCCCTGTAATTGATCTATGCATCCGATTTTCATAACATTTGAAATGACACGTCAAAATTATGTAATAAATATGCGTTTTAAATTTCAAACGATTAAAATACATTTGAAACTTTTTTCCCCATTGACCGTAATGTAACGGAATCCTTTTGATTGTCCCTGTAATTGTTCTATGCATCCGACTTTCATAAAATTTTAAATGACTCGACACAATTATGTAATAATTATGTATTTTAAATTTCAAACGATTCGGTTGGGTAGTTTTTGCGTTGTTATATGCGGACAGACAGACAGACGGACAGACAGACGGACGGACTGAGCGGCAACAATAGGTGCTACGTATTTACATATTTACGAACGCACCTAAAAATGCAGAAAAATAAAATCCATTTTTAAAAATTGTTCGTCTTCAGACATATAATACTTGTTATAACTGTTTTTGTTACAAGAATTATAAACAAATTTCTTAAGGGTGTTCTCAACTGCTCCGCTCAACAAGCCCAAAACGTTTTGACACATTTACAAGTTAATTTTTAACAAAATGTTTTAAAACTGGAATACCTGACTATGGAAGCGATTTCGAATCGAACTGAATTTTCCATTTTATGATAATTAAATTACCTATCCAGTTCTAAGTTATTTCGGTCAAACGATCACCCGTTTTTCTCCTGCTTTTCGACCGGTTTTTCTGCTTTCGTCGGGAAATGTGCTCAAAAACGTCACCTTTGAAGGCTTGTTATGAAAGATCTATTGTGTTTTTTTTAAAAACAAAAAAAATAGTGCAATTAGACAGTTTCTGAATAATAACACCTGCTATTTTCATGCATTTCCGAACAAAAATAAATTATAGCATATGTCACAAAGTTGCCCTTTTTGATTTAAGAACACCCTTAATGCTAAGAAAAAGATAATTATTAACTCTCCAGATATAAAATATTCTCAATTAAGATTAAGAACTTATAGACACAGTAGAGATAAAAATTTATTTAAGAAGATACATTTATTTTTTTAGTTTTCTTGGCCAATTACTTATAGTTCATTTCTATCGACTCTCATAGTTTTCCATGCTAAGAGTTGCAATTATTTGAAACTTTATTAAGGGTGTCTTAACTGCTCCGCTCAATAAGCGCAAAACGTTTTGACACATTTACAAATTCATTTTTTAAGAGAAATGTATAAAATTGGAATGCCTGACTATGGAAGTGATTTCGAATCGAACTTATTTTTCCACTTTATGATAATCAAATTACCTATCCAGTTCTAAGCTATTTCGATCACATGATCACCCGTTTTTCTCCTGCTTTTTGATCGGTTTTTCTGCTTTCGTCGGGAAATATGCTCAAAAGTATCAAACTTGAAGGCTTGTTATGAAAAATCTATTGTGTTTTTCTTTTCTTTTCTTTTTTTCTTTTTTTCTTTTTTTTTTTAACAGAAAATTGAGGGCAATTAGACAGTTTCTGACTAATAACACCTGCTAGTTTCATGCATTAAAAAAAAAAAAAAAAAGTGTTGATTTTGTAGAAGCTGCCAAACTACCCATAAAAAAGCTTCATCTGTTATTACATTTATAACTACAGTATATTACTGATAAAATGGTACGTATTTGGCGTAAAATGAACACATTTTTACTGGCTTCCTGACAGGCAGTTTTTTACCGGGTGAATTCAATTGTTCTTTTTTCCCCCCGTTTAACAATATATGTTATTTTTCAGTATATCTCATGAAATAAAATACAAGTTGTAGATAAAAATTAATTTTTATTTTAAATTCCAAAGAGGTTTTTTTTTCCCACGAGAAATATGTTTTATATTTCATTACATGTCATGAAATAAAAGTACAATTGTAGATAAAAGTTAATTCTTAATTTTGCATTTTATTGTACCGAAGTAATGAATAGGAAAAACAAAAAATCCTTCTGTCCCATCCTGTGATTTCACACATTCAGGTTGGGAATCCAACTATAATCGAACTTCAATCGACTGGTATGTCGGGAAAGTTCGTTTCATTGTCGAGTATTTTCGTTGACTCTCGTGTCTTGGCTGAAGGTATCATTGCTTTTTGTTATTCTGTTAAGTCAATTTTTTCAAAAAAAAAAGTTTTAATTGTTATTTTAGATATAAAACTATATATTTTAACTTGAATTAATATATTTAGATGTCCAAACATTTCGGAGTGAAGAAAATTATTTTGAAGAGTTCGGATCAGATTTCGAGTTAACTTCAAATGCAATTTTCGGTTTTAACACTCAACTGATATCTTCTTTTAACTCTTTCTGGCACACTGTGCCCTCTCTGGGCACACCTAATTTTAATTTCAAATTTGTAAGCGACACGAAACATATTTTACTAAAATTTGGCTTTTACAATGAAAGCTTGAATTACGGCGTTTTTAATGTCTAAAAAAGTCGTTTTTTAATTCCTCTGTCAGTCAATAATTTCTCCTTTTACGACCAGAATTTGCTCATGCCGGAAAGGGTTAAAACTCTTGTTCTTTGAACTTACTGACGTCATCAGCTATACACTGTTAAAAATTTGCAGCTAACTGTCCTGTCATTCGACCGTTTTTATAGAAAGCGGCTACACGACAGTAATTTAACACTATTCTGACAATATTGTTGCCTAAAATGTTGTCAGAATTAGAGTTTAATTACCTAGATCGTTTCTATAAAACTATTGAATGATTGGACAGTTTGCTCCAAATTTGTAAAAGTGTAAGCATTAAATTTCATCTCCTTGTTCAGGCAGTCTTCATACTCGCCTCCTCTTACATTATAACATGAAAGATAAATTTATAATTTAAAACAATAATCTTCTGCCCGATTTCACTTTATTTCAATAACATTTGCTTTTTACAATTTTATTCAAACTTTCGTTTTCAATTGGCATAAATAATTGGGACTGTCCGTAAGCAAAATTACTGAACATTTTAATAACTGTTTTTCATGGTCATATTTGGCAAAATAGGTTTCAATGAATAAAAGTTCAAAGGCGTTTCCGCTGTATAGTAAAATGTTCACTTTCTTGTAATAAAGATGCTTGTTATCAGTGAATTACGGCTAATACAAACATTACGATTTTCGGAACTTTTGAAAAGAGCGCTGAACTCAACAAATACATTTCTCTGAAATGGAGACAATAGCCTTTAACCGTATCTCACTAGAAAACGGAAACTTTATAACTATCAGAAACTTCATATTAAGGAGCAGTTTACAATCTGTCAAAAAAGTACAGAAAACTTTTTCCGACAAGTGTGAAACCCCGAAGCCATGCACCTTCTTTCAAAAACCCGCCATTTCAAAGCTGATGATACTTTTCAAGAAATACGACAAACATCCCTAGAAAAAAAAAAAAAATTAGATACCTTATCGCTTAACCAAGAAATCACTATCTTCAAGAAACGTATATAAGAATGAGGATTTTTTCCACAATGCCTCCATTAGAAGCATTTTATGTAATTGGTCCTCCGACGGTGTATAGGCTCTTGTACATAAAAAGAGCCGTGAATGTACTGAATGGGACACTTTTTGACCCCTCAGGTACATCCTTTGTGTCGCGCCGTCGGTTTCGACTGATGTCTCTAAGCTCCTTTCTGACATCTGTCCTGGAGATATACGTGTTTGTATAATACTCCGCAAGAATCGGAAACCGCTTTTCCATTGCTTGTTATAAAAACCTCTGAACGGTTTTTTAGACGTAATTTTTTTGTCGGATTTCGTAAATGGTAATGTGGTTTGCGGAATACAGGAGCACTTCATTTTTTTTCTTTTACTTTTTTTACAAGAATAACAACAGAAAAACTGAGTCCCAAGATTTTCTTTTGGTCATTCAGTCGGTTATAAATGGAATCGGATTTCCGGCAATACTGCTCAGCTATTTATATACAATAGTGAGAAGGAATGTATATGTCATAGAAACAGCAATAGTTGTGGTATGCAGTTTTAAAACTAAATGTTAACTATATATGTAGCATGGCAATAGTTCAGGTGTACTTCTCTTTACTCCATTCTTTGATTGAAAATTACTTAGATTTCAGGACAAATCTCCAGCTTTGAGATTCCTGATTTTCTTCTTTTCCATAATATTCTTGATTTATAATTATTTGATTTCTCTTGAAGATATGCATGATAATATAATACTGCAACCACTTTTACACTGCGTTTTATAAAAACCCCTGAACGGTTTTTAGACGTATTTTTTGGTCGGAATTCATCGATCGTGGTGTATGATGACGACTGTCTCAAGTTTGATGAAATTCCTATATAATTATCGAATTGATTTTTGCGATATAATTATTGTCTAAATCATAAATTAACCAAGAGAACAGTTCCACATGTTGCATATTATACACCCCTTGCATTGGCGTCAGAGCAATGACTGATATTTTAATCTGGAGCACACACAAAACTTCATAACTCCCCGTTTGCCGTTTAAAGCACGTGTTGTCTTTCTGTTAGTTTTGATTTTTCTTATTCTTGCATTATTTTTCCAAGTATTTAAAAAATGAAGCGCAAATAACTATGTTTACAAATGGGAACACCACAAAAGTATAGCAGTAGCAGTGCTTTCTGTTAGGCGAAATGTACTTACCTAATCACTATCATTTCATATTAGAGTCTAACTGAATCTGAGTTTTGATTAAGATCAGTACATTAGCTCTGGAAATAGCAGGCTCAAAAAATCTGTGTCAGATAAAAACAGACAGACTATCGGACGTTTTCCAAAATCAGGCGTGTTCAAAACTTCTAAAACAAATAAATCCATTGAAAACCGAGAGTCGAAAAATTTTTAAGATTCCAATACTTATTTCATCTATAGATAGAATAAAGTAACAATTGTGCAGTAATCGAAAATTATCTCATATGTAAATCAAACTGTCGGTAATTGAAATTAAATGACAATGTATCTATTTTTCATATTTCACAAACTTTCAGGTGCCTTATTGCAAGTAATGTTTTTTCTTTACTTAAAAATTTCACGTTCCATATAACTTTACATGGCTAACATTATTGTCAGTGAATTTCTCGAATAAACATTCGAAGCATATATTTTTCTGAAAACCTTTATTCGATTTCATACCGTATGAAGAGGAATACTTGCAAACTTGATGCATTTACGGATGGAATAGACTTGGAGGACGTGTGTCTAGAAATCGTCAACTTGGATTTCGGAAGCTACACTGTAGCAAAAATCCATTAAATGTACTGCCAAAACTGCTGGCAGCAATGTTGCCAACAGTTTTTGCCATAAAAATTGCATGTAATTTTTTTTAATTACATCTAATTTTACTGCAATTTTTACGGCAAAAACTGCTGCCAGTAGTTTTTGCCGTAACTTGGATTTTCCAGGGATTTTTTTTACAGTGTAATAATAACAATAAAAAGATATAAGAAAATGATGTCGATAATAAGTATATATAATATCAAATTAAATACTTGGGAGAATTAGCGTTAAAAGGACATTGTATGTGCGAGTTTTCATTTATGTCAATCGCCATAATTTTTATTTGCCATTTTATGAAGCATTTTAAAGAAAGAAAAGATAAATTAATAAAAATCGTAAAATATTAAGAAATTACTGCAGTAAAAAACGGAAGTTAAAAATATAAACCTTATATTTGAAACTCGTATTAAATAATGTCATCAGAGCAAGCTTGCAGATTAAAAAGAAAACTATTTGTAGACGATAAAACGACGGCCGAGTCATATATGATAAGAACAGAATAATTTACATTCCGTTCTCAAATCACAACTAGCTGGGTTTTGGTTTCTGACGCACATTTTGACTGGCATTTGACAGAGCAAGTCATTTCATTTGTAAACTTATAATATTTCTGGAAGTTCTCATGCAAATGCTAAGAAATAGAATTTCGCAAAGAACCTTTTAAAAAATGTTGTCAAAGTTGGCATTTTAAAACGATTTTCAGAACGCGAGTTTTGTTGGAAAGGTCATAATCACAGACCAATATAGTCTATGATTCAAGATATTCAAAACGCGGCTGTGTTGAGAAGATTATCATCAAGGAGCAATCGCTTAAAATTCAGGATTTTCAGAACGTGGCTGTGTTGGAAAAGTCATTATAAGGCACTTATCGCCTATAATTCAAGATACATCTGTTTTAAAAAAAGACGAAGAGAAGATTCAGTTGTTATCCACCTAAGCAGTAGTACCTATAAATCTATTACACTTACGTACAAAAATTACTTTTTTAAATGCGTCAGAAAGTTTCTCATTGATAAACGGGAAACATAAAGACATTGCAATTATGCTGAAAACAAATTATGTCTCCTTTTCATTGATAATTTCAAGATAATTTCAAGATAGAAGGCTAAACTAAAGAAACTGGGTTTGATGATCGGGGTACCTTGAGCAAAACCTTCAGTTTCAGGATTGATTTCAGTCCTGGCGAAAATTCTTGTCTGTTAGGGAATTCTGTTTTATATACTTAAATTAGAGCAATTTCGCTAACAAAAACTTTTAATAATTTTCTTTTATCATAAAAGATTTTTAGTGGTAAATACGAGACATAGAAATCGTTTAGCTCATTTGCATTTTTAGGTGCGTTCCTAATTATGTAAATGCGAAGTACCTATAGTTGTCGTTCTGTCCGTCCTCGTATAACAGAGCAAAAACTACCCAGCCAGATCATTTAAAATGTATAATTATTGAATAATTTTGTCGCGTCATTTCAAATTTAATGAAAATCGCATGTATAGCTCAATTACAGGGACAGTCAAATGTATTCTATTACATTACGGCCAATGGGGAAAAAATTTCAAGTGCATTTAAACGATGTTACACGCTTTTGAACATAATAAAATTGATATGCATCTATGATATATGAGGAGCCCAGAAGCCAAGGGGTATAAGTGACAAGTGCACAGGCTATCTGGAAATAAGTCTTTATTTGTAGGTAAAGAGTTATGAGTGATTTTTTAATTATGCACTGAGTTTTAGGGGTCAGTTACTTAACCTCTTTCCCGAAACTGTGAAACGCGTGGAGGCCAAGGGTTTGAAGTGCAGTTGTAACCCTTGACGTCTATATAACTGAAATGCGACCAACGACATACAAAGCCACTTCATGACTGAAAACGCTCCGGGAATTTTATCATTTTTAAACGGCGATATCTACAAAAAAAGACAATTGTATGCCAATTTGTATCAATCGCAGTTTAAAGATTATTTACTCCGTGAGGTGTTTTAAACCTTATGTCTTATGAACTGGAGTTGTATGTCGTTTTATAAAATGTTTTTCGTCATTTTTTTTTTTTTTTTTAGAATTTGCTTTTTTATGCATTTAATATTCCATTAAATAAATGCAAACTGTTAACAAGTAAGATAAATCAAACATTAAGCATAGACTGTGAAACGCTTTCCAACAATTCCTGAAATCTTTAACAAAATTTTGCAATTTAGGATAATAAAGTGGTACTATCCATAGCCAAATATGTATTTTAATACTTTTGAACAGCCCTGTGTATGATCTACCGGTTGATATGTATACTGTATAATGGAAAATTTTAATTTAGAAAGAAAATGTGTAACAGTTTGAAATTTCTCTTTCAGCAGTTTATACTAATAAATGGAAACATACCTGTATACTTTGTTCATCCCTGGAGTTTACCTGGAACTTTTATTATACGCCAGTATTTAGCTAAAATTTAGTTCAAACTAAAACACTGTTAAGACTACTGAAGTCATATTTCAAGAATTTATCATCCATAGATGACCATGTATCCAATTCTGTGCGTTGCCCTGTGTATCATTTTATCTATATTCTAGAAACATTTCTAAGTAAACTGAATGGGTAAACGGAAAAAAAGTGACCGGAAAAAAAATTATCGGAAAAAAAGTGACATAAACTACAAAAGCGGAAAAAAAGTGACAAGGAAAAAAAGTGACAAGGAATTGATTTTGGGGATTTATTATTGATTTTGGGGATTCATTGGTTAAGTATGAAAGGGGGATCGGGGGGGGGGGGCTCATAGTTTAGGTAAATGGGTTTTTCATGCTGAATTAACTGTTTTGGTTCAATTTTTGGATATACGTTCATCCTGAAAAGACGCTGGCCTGATTAGTTTTGGGAAGAGACGATTACACCTCCCCCCCCCCATCCGTCCTCAATTAGATGAATGGGTTTTTACGCAGAATTATCCAACGTGTGTCAAATTTGCATATAGGATCTTTTCGATAAAGCTTATGTATAGTATAAAATGCCTGAAGAGTTTCTAGGAGTTTAAGGGTTAAGTATAGAGGGGGAACGGGGGATAACCTTTCTTAAATTAAATTAATGGCTTTTAACGCATAATTATCCGATTTGCTTAAAATTTTGGAAATAAGTTCATTATGATAAGACGTATCTTAGATTAGTTGTGGGTTCTTCTGCTTATTATAAAGGGGGACGAGCAATTATATCCCCCTTAAACTAGAAAAATAGGTTTTTATGCAGAATTATCCCATGTATTTCAAATTTTAAAAATAGGTTCTTTCTGATAAGGTGGATCTCTGAATAGTTTTAAGGATTTAATATCTAAGTATAGAAGGGGAATAGAATATAACCCACCTTATATTAAATTACTTTTTACGCAGAATTATCAGATTTGCTTCAAATTTTGGATTATAGAACCATTATGATAAGGCTGATCCCTGATTAGTTATGGGGTTCTATTGGTAATTAAAAAGGAGGGCGGGTGATTGCTATACTCACCTTAAATTAGACTAAAAAAAATTATGCACACTTATCCGATGTATTTCAAATTTTGGATATAGGATCTTTCTCATAAAGTGAATTCCTGAATAGTTTTATGGGTTTAATGGCTATGTATAGAGGGGGAACGGGGGATAAACCCCCTTAAATTAAATAAATGGCTTTTTATGCAGAATCATCCGATTTGCTTCAAATTTTGGATGTATATTCATTATAAAAAGGCGAATCTCTGATTAATTATGGGGTTCTTTTGATAATTAAATAGGGGAAGCGGGCGATTAATCCTCCACTCTTTAAATAAAATAAACTGTTTTTTTTTTCTTTCACAACTATTCAACGTATTTCAAATTTTGGATATAGGTTCTTCCCGATAAAGTGAATCCCTGAATAGTTTTAAGGGTTTAATGGCTAAGTATAGAGCGATGAACGGGGAATAACCCACAATTAATCAGGACTTCGCCTTATCATAATGAACGCCCAATCAAAATTTGAATCAAATCAGATAATTCTGCGTAAAAAGCCATTTATTAATTTAAGAGGGGGGGTTATCATCCGTTCCCGCAGTGTTTACTTAGCCATTAAACCTTTAAAATTATTCCGGGATTCACTTTATGAGAAAGAACATTAATCCAAAATATGAAATATATCGGATAAATGAGCATAAAAAACAATTTATGTAATTTAGGGGGGGGGAAATAATCACCCGCCCCAATTTTTAATTGGCAAAATAACCCCATATGTAATCAAGGATACGTCTTATCATAATGGTTCTATAATCCAAAATTTGAAGCAAATCTGATAATTCTGCGTAAAAAGTAATTTAATTTAAGGTGGGTTATATTCTATTCCCCTTCTATACTTAGATATTAAATCCTTAAAACTATTCAGAGATTCACCTTATCAGAAAGAACCTATATTTAAAATTTGAAATGTACGGGATAATTCTGCATAAAAACCTATTTTTCTAGTTTAAGGGGGATATAATTGCTCGCCCCCCTTTATAATAAGCAGAAGAACCCCATAACTAATCAGAGATACGTCTTATCATAATGAACCTATGTCCAAAATTCTAAGCAAATCGGATAATTATGCGTAAAAAGTTATTAATTTAATTTTAGAAAGGTTATCCCCCGTTCCCTCTCTATACTTAACCATTAGAACTCCTAAATCTCTTCAGGCATTATATACTAGATATAAGCCTTATCGGAAAGAACCTATATGCAAATTTGACACACGTTGGACAATTCTGCATAAAAACCCATTCATCTAATTGAGGACGGATGGGGGGGGGGAGGGACCTTCCCAAAACTAATCAGGCAAGCGTCTTTTCAGGATGAACGTATATCCAAAAATTGAACCAAAACAGTTAATTCAGCATGAAAAACCCATTTACCTAAACTATGAGCCCCCTTCCCCGATCCCTCTTTCATACTTAAGCAATGAATCCCCAAAATCAATAATAAATCCCCAAAATCAATTCTTTGTCACTTTTTTCTGGTAACTTTTTTCCTTGTCACTTTTTTTTCCGTGTCACCTTTTTTCCGCTTTTGTAGTTTATGTCACTTTTTTTCCGATAACTTTTTTCCGGTCACTTTTTTTCCTAGATTCAACTGAATGAAATTCAGCATAAAAATATGTAACTTATTTAAAAACAATCTTTCAGTAAATTACTCTCATATTCAGTAACCTTTACCAGATCTTTTGCTTAGATCTGTATATCATTTATAGCATTTATACATACCATGTAATAAGCATAAATTTAGTGAAACTTAAAAAGCTCATGTCATAATTAAGAAGACATTTCATCTATCCATCAACCATATCGATAATGTACAGTATTTTGGATAAAATATACTATTTCACATCTTTTGTGTGTACCTGTCTGTCTCATGATAGTATGCGAGAAATAACTTATAATAAATCTCATTGACCTATATCAATTTTTTTAAATGAAATGTTTAATATAATTAAAATATGTCGCAAACAATTTCCACTTTACCATTATGTAATTTAATTCTTTTGTGTGGCCCTGTAAATGAATATTAGCTTTTCTTTTCACCACATATTTTACAGAATGCATATGCTAATCAACTTCGTAGATGCATATAAATTTTAATGTGCTTGACAGTGTGTGACACCTTTAAAATTCCTCTAAAACGATTTTTTCCTCATTATCCATAATGAAGCGAAAACCTTTCGACTGTCCCTGTAAATAAACTAACCGTGCTAGAAACCATTTTTGAAATAGGGTTCGTGCTAGGATTGTAACGGATGTGTGCTCGTACTGGGTGTTGAATGCGGACATAACTCAGAATATAAGATAAAAACAGTATTTTTAAAACGGTTAGGGCTCAAGGGCAGTGGAGCAGTTCTTTAATTTTAATAACTGATAACAATACTAAAAGATTAAATTCATTCTCGCAGCTCCGGCACTAACTCAATCGGGGCACTTCGGATTACTTCTCTCTTAAACCTCAGCTAGACTGCTAGATAAAAACTTATTAGAAAGCCCGTGGCTGTATATACTCTTTATTAACTTTGAAATATTCAACGTAATTAATTAATATCTCTTACCAACGTCAAACTTCCTAAATCGCTCTCCTCTGAATGAACTAACTGCTGGCGGCCCACTGTAAAACTCCTGGCAGACACACTCAGCTGGTTTTTGCTGCTAGACACCACTAGCTGGCTAACGCCGCTAGATACCCCACACACACTCAAACTCCAAGTTTTTATATGCTGCAAACTGAGATACTGCAAATTTACATATTACTTCTAACCGTGACATAACTGCAGAATCCGAGAAAGACACACACGCTCTAGAAAGTTAAAGTAAAAGAGATGATAGATGTCGCTTTCACGCTTACACATGTTAAATCATTGACGTCACGATCTCAAAAATGCTAGAGTGCCTTTATTACAAAGGTCACTCCCTCACAGGATAAGCGTAAATAATCTCCAAAAATTTCCGGGCAATCCAAGTATATTTACAAGAGTTAGAGAGAGACAGACAGTCAGATGGCCAGACGGACAGACAAACTGAAATTATATCCATTTTTCACCTTTGTTGGACAATGTTAGAAAATTCCAATGTTTCAAAACTTATAATAAAATTTTAAGTCTTATGTTGGAATGAAAGTTTGTTCTGTCATCATTCGTATCAACATTGATCTTAAATTTTTCGTATATTCATTTTTTTATTTCATAATTTTTCTTTTTTAAAACTTTTATTAAAACAAAATTTTGTCCTTTCATTTATTTATATAAACATTGTTCTTACTTTTTTATAAATTTATCTTTTTATTTCATATTTTTTTGTTTCTTGTATTCATTTTAACACTTGTACCTTTTGGCTTCCAAGCAGTTTTCATTAATGCTTGGAAGCCAAAGGGTACAAGTGCCGAATGATGATAAATATTGCCTAGTTATAAATTTAAAACAAATTTTACTCCACTGTTTTTCTAAACAATTATTGAAATAAGAGTTCAAAGATCATTAAGAAATAAGCATAAGATTCATATCGCAATTCATTCAATTACAATTGATGTTTAACTTTGAACTCAATTTACTCGAAATCTAAATTTTGTCACTTGTAACCCTTGGCTTCTGAGGTCCTCATACATTAATGTTCTTTTCAGAAATTATGACAAACAACATTGTACATAATACTCTGTAAGTAGAATTAAAAAATAATAAAAATTGCATTAAAAATGAGCAGGTTTACTAAATAATTTTTCATTACGCATGCGTGAAAAGAATAAATATTTCATTTGCATATTGTGTTAGCTAAATGTATAGAGCAACTTTTGTGAAAGTCTCAACAACATAGCTTGAAAATTCTGAAAGTAATCGTCGATAGAATAAGCTCTAAAACCGTTGTTTCCAAAATGAAGCAAAAAATTGTGGTGTTGTATCCATATATCCATTGATTAGTGTCAATATAACAAACACAGTATTACATACTACTATATTTGGATACAACCTCTCATTCTTTTGCTCCATTTTGGGAACAGCGGATTTGAAGATTATTCCATCGACGATCACTTTCAGAATTTTCAAGATATGTTTTTGAGACTTTCACAAAAGTTGCCCTATACACTTAGCTAGGGAAATCTGTCGCTTGTCAAGAATTAGTTTTGTAGATTTGCATCTTTTTTTGTAGAGCGTATTGATAAAATATTAGCAAGCATACACACTTCTGCCACTTTACATCTGTGGAGTTTACAGATTTTTTTTTACAGTGTATTGAATAAGCAATGTGTTCTACTCAAAAAAAAAAAAAAAAAAAAAAAAAAAAAACATCCATTTTTAAAAAAATTAAAATTTTACTAAAAGCTAGATTTTAATAAACGGTAAAATTGAAACATTTATATCTCTATCGTACAATCGTTTGTAGAGTGCTGTTGAAAGACTATTCGTCCCTAGTTAGCTCTGAAGATCCTGCCTCTCTCAAAATTTATCCAATAGAAATAAGAAAGCCAGCACAGTTCCATATCTTTTTTACTTGAAACGTATTTAACTCAGCGGGAAACCTCTTCTGAATTCAGTGCATTTAATCGGATTTAATATGCATTTGTAATTGTTAACCAATGGTAAGCCATTCTTTACTTGCTTACAATGAAGGTTTTGTATGCTGTATTATATATATATATATATGATGTTATATGATGATATATATTATGCTGTTATATATATATTTTTTTTTTAATTTTAGGTATTATACTATGAGCGTTATCATTAAAAATACTGTGCAAAAAATATGTTCCCCTCCTCCATATAATTCCAAATCTACTGAAACTAAAATCATAAAAAAAATTAGATGTAGCATTTTTACATACAAAAGAGCATTTTTCCGTTACGCAACAAATTTCGATTTGGGGGCATTCAGCAAAGATGTTGAGGAGAGCTGAGCTGGAGGTACCTATCGTAGCTGAAATATAAAAGGATTGTTGATAATGACTGTCGAAAAGGATTATAGGTAATTAGCTGAGTTATTGACCCCTAAAAACACGGAAGTTTTGGACGTATATAGACACGGGGCGTACTTATGTACCATCGACTTCTAAAGCCTAGATAACAATTTTTAATCATATATTTGAGCAATGCAATAAACACTTACTAATTCATATATTTATTGCATGGAACCCTTTGTGCGTAAATAATACTCGCACTTAACCTTTATTTATTTATTTTTTTTATTGTTATCGTATAACTAATATTTCTTTTACCATAACCTATGTTGAAAAAAAAAAAAAAAACATTTTTTTTTTTGACACTCCACTGTTGTTTTAATGTGTTACAAGATTAAAAAATAAAGTCTGAAATTATGCTGGATGTTTTTTGCATATATCCTAAATAAAAATTATAAATTTCATTTTAATTCAATTTTTATAAACAACAAAGAAAAAGAAATTTTTTTCTTGTTTCTGTATTTGTCGGACGTTCCTCTCAGCCCGCACAACTTTGAAGAAAGTCCGTGGTAGTTATAGCTGCCACCACCGATATTACTAGGTGATATCGGTCACCCACTGTGAGGATTGTGTAAATGAACACTGACGCTGTCAGTTAACTAAATTAACAGTTTATTTAGAATATATGTACACACTAAATATACAATTACAACTCGGATATAGGTGATCCGGTTCAACATTAAATTAAATACAGTAAAGGTTGGCTGTGTACTATTCCAATTACACTTTCCACCTCACACTCAATGCACGTTAGATTCACTTTATCGGAGATCAACTTCGAATCTCTCAACGCATGGATACTCGGCCTACGATATCCGGCCCAGAACACTACGCACAAGAACTTCGGTCCTACACTACTCTCTAGGTACGAGCCCCAGATACCAACTGAACTAATCTGAGATAAGACTTGCTCTTCTCAAATCACTGTGTTTCCCCAATGTCAACCCCCTTTGGAGCTTATTCATTGGACACATTCTACATTCCTTTCTTGACCAGTGACATGTTGCTTGTCTGCTCATCATCCACATACCTCACTGACGGATGAACACGCCTCTCAGCAGCCTCCTCTTTTTCCCAACACCACCTGTACAGGATTACCTGTCACTTCTCCCTTCAACAAAGAAAGAATGTCACCTTGAAAATTCTAGTACACAGCCGTACAATACACAAGAGATTAAGATGGAGAAATAACGGAAATTCCAATCTTCAGCAGAGGTGGTCTCAAAACCTGACAATATTGATACTTTTTTTTTTTTTTTTTTAATTTTTGTTTTAAAGCTGTATAAATTTCCAAATTATATACTTTGGATAGGTACTCATTCACGAAGTCATTTGAAAACTTAAATGCCTGAAAATAAGAAATGCGTTACTTCTGAATGGAGAATCAAATAAAGTTTTCTGTTTTTCAATAAGGGCAAAAGATCTTTGAAAAAAATGTTTATCAAATTCAGCATTTTGAATTGAAGTTTTGAATTCTACAATCAGAGAAATGTCGTCTTGAGACAGCAGTCGTTCATAACATAAGTTATAATGAATTTATCAAAAAATACAAAACGATATTCAATTCTAAATCAAAATGGGCAAATTTATGACATAAGTTTTAATTTATTTTTGTTCGGAAATGCATGAAATTAACATATGTTGTTGTTCAACAACTATCCCCCTCCCCCTTTTTTCAAACACAATCGATTTAAAAGAAAATAGCGTCAAAGTAGACATTTTGAACCGAATTCCCATTCAGAAGAAGAATAATGAAACTGAGGTGAAAAACGAGCTTTTTTAAGTGATCAAAATCTATTATAAGAGAGTCCATTGAAATTTATAGGCGTAAAAATTTTGTTTGTAATGATATCGTTTCTTCTATTATTCCTAAGTTATGGTTAGAATTAATGTATAAATTCCTCGAGAACGCTTGAATAGGATGAACCAAGTTGGAAATTATTTTTAGATCATGGTCTATTTAATTTTTTTTACAATAGAGCGCATGCTTTTTGTTGTTTATATCTCAATGTTGCGTGTCATTTGTACTGACAGTGAAATGATTTGAACTTTATTTTTATTATGATTATGGAACTTAAGACGGATCCAAAACATGTCAATGTTATTCTTTTAAATTTTTGTAACACCTCTCTTAAGTAATAAAAAATATTTATTGAAATGTTTATATAAAAGGTGAAGTTCTTAAAAATATTGTGATTTAAAAAATCTAATGGATTAACTTTTTATTATAAAGAAAAATTCGTTTAAAAATAATGTTTGGTTATGTTTTTATTTTTGCAATATTTTTGAGTTTCTAATTTAAATTATGCTTGAAAATATTTATTATTAACAGCAAGTTGGCTGTTTTAAAAATAACGGAAACATATAGAAAATATCGGATATATATCAAGACGATAGGATATTTTTGATACTTTGGCAAATATCATGAAATTACGAACCCTGACTTATAGTCATGTCTGCGTACGCTATGCTCTATTATTTTTAAAAATGTGTCATGACCCAGAACAAGAAGGTTTTGCGTTATTGAGCGACGAAAAATATAAAATTAAGAACCGAAAGACATTATTTTTAAAAGCACATGATCGGTTTTCGTATGTGGGAAAATCGGAATCTTCTTTCTTATTTAAGGGTGTTTTTAAATGCTCCGTTCAACAAGCGTAAAAAGTTTTGACACATTTACAAATTCATTTTTTAACGGAATGTTATAAAATTGGAAGGCCTGACTATGGAAGGGATTTTGAATCGAACTTAATTTTCCATCTTATGATAATTAAATTACCTATCCAGTTCTAAGCTATTTCGATTACGTGATCACCCGATTTTCTCTTGCCTTTCGACCTGTTTTTCTGCTTTCGTCGGGAAATGTGTTTAAAAACGTCAACTTTGAAGGCTTGCTATGAAAGATCTATTGTGTTTTTAAAAAACAGAAAATTGAGTGCAAATAGACAGTTTTTGAATAACAACACCTGCTATTTTCATGCATTTCCAAACAAAAATAAATTAAAGCATGTGTCACAAAGTTGCTCTTTTTGATATAAGAACACCCTTAAGGGTGTATTCCGATCAAAACTGCTTATTTTCAGATTTATTTTTAAATCCATTTTTCTTCTCAAATGCACCAAACTTTCAAAATCTCTTATTTAGAATCGATACAAGGTGCCGTGATTGTCGATTTTTGTTGCAAAATGTTGCAAAAAATGCTGTCAAAAACGGCATTTTGGACCAAATTTTCCGAAACAGGAGATCTGCGAACGAAAAAAAAGGGTCACGCTGAAAAAATAATTGTTTATAAATCAAATTATAATTAATTCAGCGAAAAATTACATCACATGGCTCCTTGTACATCACTTCAAAAATCACCCCAGCAAGTTTCATGTTTCTACTTTTAAAAATGAGTCTGAAAATGTATCGGAAAATTTCGAGCTTTTGAAGGTGGAAAATAATTTTTTCGAATACACCCTTAAAGACTAAAAATAGTACAATACTATTCAAATATCGTTTTATCTTGTTATTTCATTAAATAGCCATTTATCTAGCAAAATAATACAATTTTTCATAAAAAAAAAAAAAAAAAAAAAAAAAAAAAACTTTTAAGCAGAAAATTTTTTTTTCACTGTATTTACTTTTCAAAAACACGTGTTAGGCAAAACAATTTATTCTAAATTTCCATGCTATTTAGAAACGGATAATGTTTCCAGTGATTTATCAAAGAATGTAAATTACTCCTAGATCTATTTGTCAAATTAACTTTAACTGACGCAAGTAATTGGATTGCTTTCTTGCTTCTGCTCATCTTTGTGGGGGTACTATTCTACAATTACTTTTGACAGTTGGGGAAAAGTCCGTTCCCGTCTCGCTTTTCTTTTATCTCGTCTCCTGCACTTGGGAGGTTTTGTGACGAAATAAAAGCTTCTGAGACGTTTTTAGGATAATTACAGGCGAAGTTTATTTAGAACTAGAGCTGATAAAAGGACTCACACGGTGTATCTGAATAATTAATTACAGAAGGTCTCCACTTGTCCTGACTGGCATGTGCTAGAACTCCTATAATAGGAGTCTATATAGTATAACTATAGTAGTTTATAGTGATGTGCTAAAGAATATGAAATCATGTGTCGCAGACATAGACGATTGTCATTGCACCGCCGTCGCCGATGGGGCTTATTTTTCATCCAAGAACTTGAATTACATTTACTGTGAAAATGTTCGATAATTTTCTCGAGATTTTCCCTTTGTACAGTCGTGGGAAAAAAGGTAAACACCCCCTAACTCTGGGGAAAAAAAATGTCATAAAAGAAATTTACATGGTACCAAACGATTGGAAATAACATCTACTTTAATCTACATATTGAAACGAATCCTAACTTTGTTTATTATTTACCCATCATACGTAATATAGAGTAAATCTTGCAATCGTCTTAAAAATCGTTTTTTTTTTTTTTTTTTTTTTTTTTTTAATGGATTTACAAGTTTCAGACGCTGGAAATTCGAAAAAACATATTTTTCGAAAGAAAAAAAAATTGCCTTCCGTCTGTTCGTGTGTCTGTAAACGCTCTATCCCCCGGAACAAATTGAGATTGAGATTTGTAATTTGGTATGTACTTTTTATGTAAGATTGGAAAGAAGCCTACTGAACATCAGTAACACGATTATCCGGAACTATTTTTTTCGGACTCTCGTAATATTCGTTCTGATGAGAAGTATATAAAAATGTTCGATTTTTTTTTTTTTTTTTTTTTTTTTTTTTAAGAGTGAATGTAAAAGACAACAAAAAAGATAAATTTTGCATATAAAATGAAGTCAAACGAATAATTTTTTGCCGAGATATTTGTAATTCTATTTTCGACGAATCACGGAAAAAAGCGTCCCCGGAAAAAAGCGCACGGAAAAAAGCGTCCCCGGAAAAAAGCGTCCCTTTTTATAAATCACATATTTAAATAAGTCTGATAATAGTACACATGGTTAATCTTAGAATATAAACACTAGATTGAGACGGTTTTATGAAATTTAAGTCTTTGCTCTATCGGGACTCAGATGGGCGGGGGGGGGGGGCTTTAAAAGTTATCTCAAAACCTGTCATTGCTTTAATGAAAAAAAATTGTAAGGTACGAAGAACTAGATAATAAACTTTAGGTGCTTAAATGATTTTTTTAAATTCAGTCTCCCTTGTTCTCCTGTGGAGTGGGGCTAGGGGAGGGGAGAGGGTATCTACAAACTTTTGACTATATCTCTTATAATTATTTTTTTAATATTATTTATAATTTAATTATTTTTAACATAAAATTACATATTAATATTTTATTATATTTTATATTACATTTATAATTTATATTTATATAATATATAACATAATATATAATAATAAATATAATATAATATAATAATAATACAGAATAAAAAATTTATAATAAATAAGTAATAAATTAATAATACATAAATATAAATTAAATATAAAATAAAAAATAAATGTAATTAAATATTAAAAATTATACTTATTAACAAAAGTTTATTTAAAAATGATAATATTTTATTAACTTATAGTAAATCAATAAAAATAAATGTATTAATAAATAAAATTAAATATTAAAAATCTAGTTTCATCAACAAGAATTAATTTTTAAAATGATAATATTTTATTAACTTATAGGACATAATAAAAATAAGTGTATAAATATATAAAATTAAATATTAAAAAATCTACACATTAACCAGAATTTATTTAAAAAAATGATATTTTATCGAATCACGGAAAAAAGCGTCCCCGGAAAAAAAGCGCACGGAAAAAAGCGTCCCGGAAAAAAGCGTCCCCGGAAAAAAGCGCACCGGAAAAAAGCGTCCCTTTTTACAAATCACATATTTAAATAAGTCTGATAATAGTACACATGGTTAATCTTAGAATATAAATACTAGAATGAGACGGTTTTATGAAATTTAAGTCTTTGCTCTATCGGGACTCAGATGGGCGGGAGGGGGGGGGGGGCTTTAAAAGTTATCTCAAAACCTGTCATTGCTTTAATGAAAAAAAAATTGTAAGGTACGAAGAACTAGATAATAAACTTTAGGTACTTAAATGATTTTTTTAATTCAGTCTCCCTTGTTCTCCTGTGGAGTGGGGCGGGGGGAGGGGAGAGGGTATCTACAAACTTTGAAATATATCTCTTATATTTATTTTTTAAATATTATTTATAATTTGATTATTTCTATTATAAAATTACATATTAATATTTTATTATATTTTATATTACATTTATATATTTATATTTATATAATATATAACATAATATATAATAATAAATATAATAATATAATATAATAATAATACAGAATAAAAAATTTATAATAAATAAGTAATAAATTAATAATACATAAATATAAATTAAATATAAAATTAAAAATAAATGTAATTAAATATAAAAAATTATACTTATTAACAAAAGTTTATTTAAAAATGACAATATTTTATTAACTCATAGTAAATCAATAAAAATAAATGTATTAATAAATAAAATTAAATGTTAAAAATCTAGTTTCATCAACAAGAATTAATTTATAAAAATGATAATATTTTATTAACTTATAGGACATAACAAAAATAAGTGTATAAATATATAAAATTAAATATTAAAAAAATCTACACATTAACAAGAATTTATTTAAAAAATGATATTTTATCACCCGCCATTACTGATACTATCGTCATATACCTCCAGCAATCTCGCTACGTATCCCCAAGGGTATGCGTATTAAAGGTTGGGAACCGCTGTCCTACGAGAATGATATAAATGAGACATTTGTTGCCACTTTAGTTTTTATCATTTATTTATCCATAAGTTCAATATTTATCAATTCCTTGTCACTTTTTGCGCTCTTGTTTTTCCAGTCACTTTTTTCCCTAATTTCTAAAAAACATTCCGAAAAAATGTTATCGTCTAAAGCAGTGATAGATTTGGAGTTTGTAGGCTCACCCCCCGCCCCCCCCCCCCCCGGAAGAACAAGGGTGGCTGAATGAAATATATATATATATGAGTTGATATTACTATGAGTTAATAAAATATTATCATTTTTAAATAAATTTTTGTTAATGAGTATAATATTTAATATTTAATAATATTTATTTGTACATTTTTTTTATTTTTTTATTTAATTTTATATTTAATTTATAATTATGTACTATTTATTTATTATAAATTATTTATTATTAATTATTATTATTAATCTATTAATTATATTATTAATTATTTACAATTAATATATTATATTAATATATTAATAATTACTATGTATTATACAAGTATAAATATGTAATATAAAATGTAATAAAATATTAATATGTAGTTTGATAATAATAATAAAAATAATAATCATATAATATATAAATTAATTATGTATAATTTAAATTATAAATAATCAAATTATAAATAATATAAAAAAATAATGTAAGAGTTTGAGTAAATTCAGAGTTTGTAGACAATCGCCCTCCCCCCCCCCCCGCCCCAACTACCACCACAGAAGAACAAGAAAGACTGAATTTAAAAAAAATCATTTAAGTACCTAGTGTTTATTATCTTATTTTTCGTATCCTACAATTTTTTTTTCATTGAGGCAATAACAGGTTTTAAGAACTTTTAAAGCCCCCCCCCCCCCCTTCTTCGCCCATCTCAGTCCCGAGAGAGCAAGGATGCTTAAATTTCATAAAACCGTCTCACTCTAGTGTTTATATTCTAAGATTAACCATGTGTACTATTATCAGACTTATTTAAATATGTGATTTGTAAAAAGGGACGCTTTTTTCCGGTGCGCTTTTTTCCAGGGGCGCTTTTTTCCGGGGACGCTTTTTTCCGGGGCGCTTTTTTCCGCCTACCATTTTATCACCCGCCATTACTGATACTATTGTCATATACCTCCAGCAATCTCGCTACGTATTCCCAAGGGTACGCGTATTAAAGGTTGGGAACCGCTGTCCTACGAGAATGATATAAATGAGACATTTGTTGCCACTTTAGTTTTATCATTTATTTATCCACAAATTCAATATTTATCAATTCCTTGTCACTTTTTTCTGATCACTTTTTGCACTCTTGTTTTTCCAGTCACTTTTTCCCCTAAATTCTAAAAAACATTCCGAAAAAATGTTATCGTCTAAAGCAGTGATAGATTTGGAGTTTGTAGGCTCATCCCCCCCCCCCGCCCCCACAGAAGAACAAGGGTGGCTGAATGAAAAATATATATATGAGTTGATATTACTATGAGTTAATAAAATATTATCATTTTTAAATAAATTTTTGTTAATGAGTATAATATTTAATATTTAATAATATTTATTTGTACATTTTTTTATTTTTTTTATTTAATTTTATATTTAATTTATAATTATGTATTATTTATTTATTTTTTATTTATTATAAATTATTTATTATTAATTATTATTATTATTATTAATTTATTAATTATATTATTAATTATTTACAATTAATATATTATATTAATATATTAATAATTAATATGTATTATATAAGTATAGATATATAATATAAAATGTAATAAAATATTAATATGTAATTTGATAATAATAATAAAAGTAATAATCATATAATATGTAAATTAATTATGTATAATTTAATTTATAAATAATCAAATTATAAATAATCAAATTATAAATAATCAAATTATAAATAATATTAAAAAAAAATGTAAGAGTTTGAGTAAATTCAGAGTTTGTAGACAACCGCCCTCTCCCCCTCCCCCCCCCAACCACCACCACAGAAGAACAAGGGAGACTGAATTGAAAAAAATCATTTAAGTACCTAGTGTTTATTATTTTATTTTTCGCATCCTACAATTTTTTTTTTCACTGAGGCAATAACAGGTTTTGAGATAACTTTTAAAGCCCCCCCTCCCCCCGCCCACCTTCGCCCATCTCAGTCCCGAGAGAGCAAGGATGCTCAAATTTCATAAAACCGTCTAACTCTAGTGTTTATATTCTAAGATTAACCATGTGTACTATTATCAGACTTATTTAAATATGTGATTTATAAAAAGGCACGCTTTTTTCCGGTGCGCTTTTTTCCAGGGACGCTTTTTTCCGGGGCGCTTTTTTCCGGGGCGCTTTTTTCCGTGCGCTTTTTTCCGCCTACCATTTTCGACACTCTTTGATTTTTCATGACCCTATTTTTCATTCAAATTTCAATTCAAAGATATATTTTAATTGGAAACGAAACGCATAATCCAACGCAATAAACTATTATTTAATAAAATCGTCATTTTTGTAGTTAAAAGGATGTCTCTTTTATTTCTTGATTATTACGCCGACCAGAAAACTATTGCCAAACTATAAGACCAAATGTCAATAACGGCTTATCGTAAGTGTCTCATTCACACGACATTAGACACGTTACATGTGTTTGTTATGTCCGCAAGTGATATAAAAATTATGCCAATTTGTATAATTTACGAATAGTTTGGCGATTTATATTTGTCGAAATGGGTCGACGAGATAATCAAATTGTAAAAATATTTGAAAATGCGGTTAATTTTTATTTTGGAACTGCGATGCATTTTATAAATAGTTTTCATATGTATTATTTTCATGTTTTATAGTATACATCCATGATGGGTAAGTATTATGGTGGCCCCTAACGACCAGTTTCAATAACAATACCCAATTCTGACAGCATAAATGAACTCAGTATCCTTCAATTAGCCTAAAAACAATTTTTTATACAATTCGTATTATAAGTTTCCAAGAAATTAATTATTTTAAAACGAGCTTATTTTAGGAGCTACTGTCTAAATTGAAGTTCGGCACTCGATCGTTAACCGATAGATCTCACTTCTTGATCAAGGCATCATAGGCACCATTCAATCAGTCATTGAAAACTGACAGACTAGCATAAGAAGTTTCAAAACATCTGGTCACTTCTATGATAGACAGCCCCTTAAAAAATCATTTTGCAACTTTTTAAGCATAATTTGAAAACTACTAGGAAGAAAATTTTGAAATTTTGAATTTCCGTAAATCAGGACTTATCTAAATCCATAAAAAAAAGTAGGTTGAAATTTATAATTTTTTTCGAATATTAATTTTATAATTCATGTCATGAACTTTTAAAAATTGCAAATTCAACGTATTTATGTTTGGGTATTTGAGTATTATTGCTACATAAAAAAAAAAAAAAAAAAAAAAAAAAAAAAAATTACATTGGGAGTATAAGTTTAGGAGATATTAATAAAAGTATGAAAATGTAATTTAACATTAGAAGTGCTAAATTTTTAATGTTTACAATTCAAAAACTTATCATTCATTCAAATGACTTGAAATTTGGTATCTAGGCAAAATATGAACCGAAGATTTGAAGTATATTGATATAATTTGTCATTACCATTCAAAAGAATGAACTTCGGGGCTGTTTTAATATGTAGATTCCCCCCCCCCCGCCCGCCCCTTCCAAGCAAATTTTATATGCATCATTTAAAAGTAGACTTTATGTCCAATCGATAAGTAGCAGTAACTTTATTCTACGATATTTGTTAAGTGGTGTTTATTTATTTATTTCACAACTGCACATATACGAAAGAGTGCTGCTCAGTGAGATCTCAAGTTCCCCGTCGCTAATGCTAAGCTTATCGGGAATCTAGGAAAAAAAGTGACCGGAAAAAAAGTGACCGGAAAAAAGTTATCGGAAAAAAGTGACCTAAATTACAAAAGCGGAAAAAAAGTGACACGGAAAAAAAGTGACACGGAAAAAAAGGGACACGGAAAAAAAGTGACAAGGATTGATTTTGGGGAATTATTATTGATTTTGGGGATTCATTGGTTAAGTTTGAAAGGGGGATGGGGGGGGAGGCTCATAATTTAGGTAAATGGGTTTTTCATGCTGAATTAACAGTTTTGGTTCAATTTTTGGATATACGTTCATACTGAAAAGACGCTTGCCTGATTAGTTTTGGGAAGGGACGATTACCCCCCCCCCCATCCGTCCTCAGTTAGATGAATGGGCATTTATGCAGAATTATCCAACGTGTGTCAAATTTGAATATACAGGGCCTGACTAAGGCAGGGGCATGCGGGGCAATTGTCCCGGGCCCCCGGTTTGAGGGGGGCCCCAAGGAGAGAAAAGTTTATTGTTAAAAGAGGGCCAAATGATATAAAATAGCAAAATATTACCAAAATTCTTTTTTTTTCAATTTTAAGAGGTCTTTTTTCACCTACCCCCTTTGCTTCCCTGCCCCACGTTCCCCTAAAGTAATAGTTACATCATAAGAAAATTAATACTTAAAATTATTTATCATCTGTTATTATGTATAAAGATGTGAAATATAAATACTGAAATCAGTACTTGGTACAAAATTTATGCATACATACAATAGGTTTGAATTTTAATTTTAGTCACTTGAGTATAATTCACAAACATTTTTAAGATAGAAGGGGGCCGCTCTAATAATGTTTGCCCCAGGGCCCCCCACTGTCTAAGTCGGGCCCTGTGAATATAGGTTCTTTTCGATAAGGCTTATATATAGCATATAATGCATGAAGAGTTTTAATGGTTATATATAGAGGGAGAACGGGGATAACCTTTCTTAAATTAAATTAATAACTTTTTACGCATAATTATCCGATTTGCTTAGAATTTTGGACATAGATTCATTATAATAAGACGTATCTCTGATTAGTTATGGGGTTCTTCTGCTTATTATAAAGGGTGGGGGGCGAGCAGTTATCTCCCCCTTAAACTAGATAAATAGGTTTTTATGCAGAATTACCCCATGTATTTCAAATTTTAAATATAGGTTCTTACTGATAAGGTGGATCTCTGAATAGTTTTAAGGATTTGATATCTAAGTATTAAAGGGGAATAGAATATAACCTACCTTAAATTAAATTACTTTTTACGCAGAATTATAGGATTTGCTACAATTTTGGATTATAGATTCATTATGATAAGGCGTATCCCTGATTACATATGGGATTATTTTTCTAATTAAAAATTAAGGCGTGTGATTTTCCGATCCCCTTAAATTATATAAATTGTTTTTTATGTTCACTTATCCGATATATTTCATATTTTGGATATATGTTTTTTCTCATAAAGTTTGTTCCAGAATAATTTTAAGGGTTTAATGGCTAAGTATACTGTCAGGTTCTGAGACCACCTCTGCTAAAGATTGGAATTTCCGTTATTTCTTTATCTTAATCTCTTTTATATTATACCGGCTGTGTACTAGAATTTTCAAGGTGACATTCTTTCTTTGTTGAAGGGAGAATTGACAGGTAATCCTCTACAGGTGGTGAGTGAGAAAGAGGAGATTGCGAAGAGGCGTGTTCATCCGTCAGTGAGGTATGTGGATGATGAGCTGACAAGTAACATGTCACTAATCAAGAAAGGAATGTGGAATGTGTCCAATGGATAAGCCCCAAAGGGGATTGACATTAGGGAAACACCGTGATTTGAGAAGAGCAAGTCTTATCTCAGATTAGTTCAGTTCGTATCTGGGTTCATACCTAGAGAGTAGTGTTGGACAGAGGTCCTGATAGGGTGTGCTCTGCGTTGTAGAGCGGAGGCAGTGCGTATCTGGAGAGCAAGGGACACAGACGTCCTGGTGTTTAGTGCTCTGGACCGAGAAGTGCAAGCCGAGTATCCATGTGTTGGGAGATTCGAAAGTGATCTCCGATAAAGTTAATCTAACGTGCATTGAGTGTGAGGTGGAAGGTGTAATTCGAATAGTACACAGCCAACCTTCCTTGTATTTAATTTAATGTTGAATCGGATCACCTATATCCGAGTTGTAATTGTATATAATGGTAAATAGCGTATTTAGTGTGTACATATATTCTAAATAAACTGTTAATTCAGTAAATTGACAGCGTCAGTGTTCATTTACACAACCCTCACAGTGGGTGACCGATATCACCTAGTAATATTGGTGATGGCAGCTATAACTACCACGGACTTTCTTCAAAGTTGTGCGGGCTGAGAGGAACGTCCGACATATACAGTGGGGGAACGGAGGATAACCCACTTTAAATTAATAAATGGCTTTTTACGCAGAATTATCTTATTTGATTCAAACTTTGAATGTGCGTTCATTATGATAAGGCGAACTCCTGATTATTTGTGGGTTATCCCCCGTTTATCCCTCTATACTTAGCCATTAAACCTTTAAAACTATTCAGGGATTCACTTTATCAGGTAAAACCTATATCCAAAAGTTGAAATACGTTGGATAATTGTGGAAAAAAAAATCTTAATTAAAGAGTGGGGGGATTAATCGCCCGCTTTCCCTTATTTAATTAGCAAAAGAACCCCATAATTAATCAGAGATACGCCTTCTTATAATGAATATACATCGAAAATTTGAAGCAAATCGGATGATTCTGCGCAAAAAGCCATTTATTTAATTTAAGGGTGTATTTCGATTCAAACTGCCTATTTTCCGATTTTTTTTAAACTTCATTTTTACTCTCATATGCATCAAACTGGCAAATTGTCTTATTTAGAAAGTACACAAGGTGCCGTAATTGTCAATTCTTTGATAAATGCAGAAAATATTGCGAAAAAAGCAATCAAAAATGGCATTTTGAACAGATTTTCCCCTGGCGTTAGATCTGTGAACGAAAAAAAAGGGTCATACTGAGAAGATAATTGTTTATAAATCAAATTCTAATAAATTGAGCGTAAAAATACAGCACATGGCACCTCTCTTCACAATGTACATCTCTTCAAAAATATCCTTAGCAAGTTTCATGTTTCTACTTTTGAAAATGTGTCTGAAATTGTATCGGAAAATTTCGAGCTGTTGAAGGTGGAAAAGCGTTTTTTTGAATACACCCTTAAGGGGGTTTATCCCCCGTTCTCCCTCTATACATAGCCATTAAACCCTTAAAACTATTCAGGAATTTACTTTATGAGAAAGATCCTACATCCAACATTTGAAATAAATCGGATAAGTGTGCATACTTTTTTTTTAAAATCTAATTTAAGGCCGGGGGTAGTAATCACCCGCCCCCTTTTTAATTAGCAAAAGAACCCCATAAATAATCAGAAATACGTCTTATCATAATTAACCCATGTCCAAAATTCGAAGCAAATCGGATAATTATCCGTAAAAAGCCATTAATTTAAGAAAGGTTATCCCCCGTTCTCCTTCTATACTTAACCATTAAACTCCTAAAACTCTTCAGGCACTTTATACTATGTATAAGCCTTATCGAAAAGAACCTATATGCAAATTTGACACAAGTTGGATAATTCTGCATAAAAACCCATTCATCTAATTGAGGACGGATGGGGGGGGGGGGGTAATCGTCCCTTCCCAAAACTAATCAGGCAAGCGTCTTTTCAGTATGAACGTATATCCAAAAATTGAACCAAAACAGTTAATTCAGCATGAAAAACCCATTTACCTAAATTATGAGCCTCCCCCCCATCCCCCTTTCAAACTTAACCAATGAATCCCCAAAATCAATAATAATTCCCCAAAATCAATCCTTGTCACTTTTTTTCCGTGTCCCTTTTTTTCCGTGTCACTTTTTTTCCGTGTCACTTTTTTTCCGTTTTTGTAGTTTAGGTCACTTTTTTTCCGATAACTTTTTTTCCGGTCACTTTTTTTCCGTTTACCGCTTATCGGTTAGGATTCCATTCTTGATTTTAAAATATATACACAGTAAATTAATTTTTTTTTAATTATTTTTTCTCTGTACTCTTCTTAAGGCTGCTCTCAAAAACTCTGCTCAACAATCGCAAAACGTTCTGACATATTTAAAAATTCATTTTTTAATGGAAAGATAAGAAATTGGAAAACCTGACTATGGAAGCTATTTGAAATCAAAGTGCGTTTTTCATTTTTTGATCATTACCTGTTGAGTTATAAGCGTTTTCGACCACGTAACAAACACGTTTTTTCCCCCTGTCTGAATAGTTTTTCTTCTCTAGAGCATTCAGTTCAAAATGCCTACTTTGAAGCTATTTTCTGAAAAGTCTATTGTGTTTTCAAAAAAAAAGGGAAAATGAGTGCTATTAGGTAGTTTCTGAACAACAACATCAGTTTCATGCATTTCCAAACAAAAATAAATTAAGAAATGTGTTATAAAGTTGCCCTTTTTGTTTTAAGGCTGTGTGCAACGGCTCTTCTCGACGCGCAAAACGCTTTGACACATTTATAAATTCATTTTTTAACGAAAAGATATAAAATAGGAAAGCCTGACTATGTTAGCGATTTCGAATCGAAATTTGTTTTCCATTTTATGATAATTAAATTACAGGGAGTCCAGCAAATAACACCCTGATTTCAAAATTAAATTTCTCAAAAACAAAAATCAATAGAATTATGCAGTAAACGGTTTGTTTATCAGGTAAGCTGTAAAAATCTTATACAAAAGTTTCGAACGGTAAATATTTTGAAAATATTGTGTTCTGATTGCAAAGAATTCTTTGATTTGACATTTTTCTTGCTTTAGATTGCTGCCAGAGAATGTGTTTTTCGGCTTAAAGTGCCATATTTCATAGTTTTTTTAAATTAAATTTTTGAAATTTCGAAATTCTAAAAATTTACTTCGAAAAATCTTTAAAATATTGCACTGTAAGCTGAAAAATTATTTCTCTGCAGGCAATCTAAAACAAGAAAAATGGCAAATCAAAGCATTCTATGCAATCAGAAAGCAATTTTTTCAAAATATTCACTGTTTGAAATTTCTGTATAAGATTTTTACAGCTAACCTAATCAAAAAACCGTTTACCGCATATTACTACCGATCTTTGTTTTTGAGAAATTTAATTTTGAAATCAGGGTGTTATTTGCTGGACACCCTGTAGCTATTGAGTTATAAGCGATTTCGATCTCGTGATCACGCGTTTTTCTATTGTTGTGAGACTATTTTTCTGCTTTCGTCGGAAAATGCGATTTAAAACATCAAGTTTGAGGGCTGGTTCTAAAAAATCTATAGCTTTTGCAAAAAAAAAAAAAAAAAAAAAAAAAAAAAGAGTGCCAATTTTAATTTAAGAACTGCCTTAAAGAATTTGTGTATTGTTATATTCTCTTTATATTTTTATATTTTAGTTCACACTTAAAAATAAAATAAAATAAAAATAAAAATAAATCGATGCTTAGTTTAATATTTTAAGCTTTAAAAGACGAGCCGTGAGTAAAATTTTAAATAATATTAAGTTTGTAATTTAGGAAAATTACAAGGAAAAAAAAAAAAAAAAGGTGGTGGTTATGGTGGGGGTACACTCTTTAAGAAGAGTATACAGAAAAATAAATTAAGGGTGTATTCGAAAAACCGCTTTTTCACCTTCAACAGCTCGAAATTTTCCGATACAATTTCAGACACATTTTTAAAAGTAGAAACGTGAAACTTACTGCGGGATTTTTGAAGAGACTTACAAGGTGCCGTGTGGTGTCATCTTACGCTCAATTTATTAGAATTTGATTTATAAACAATTACCTTCACAGCATGACCTTTTTTTCGTCCTCAGATCTCCCGCTTCGGAAAAATCAGTTCAAAATGCTGTTTTTGAATGCTTTTTTTGCAATATTTTCTGCATTTATCAAAGAATCGACAATCACGGCACCTTGTGTACTTTCTAAATAAGACAATTTGCCAGTTTGATGCATTTGAGAGCAAAAATGAATTTAAAAATAAATCGGAAAATAAGCAGTTTGAATCGAAATACATCCTTAAAAATAACAGTTTTGTAAGGAAATAGTTTAAAAAGAAGAATGCATTTTACATTTATAAACTTAACATTAGAAAGTAGTATTTTAAATCTTCACTAGCACCTAAAAAAAAAAAAAAAATGAAATACAGTATTTTCTTAACATTCGCGAGTTTTGATTTTTTGCTAAGAAAAAAAAAAAAAAAAAAAAAGAATGAGGAACATTTCAACATTTGCAAATTCGCGATTGTTGAATGTTGCAAATTCGCGAATTTCGTTTTATAAGGAATATTTTTTTGCAAAACTAATTCGCTTTGTTTCATCAATTCCATAAATTATTTGACACAAGACAACTTCATTATTATTAGCAAATTACTAATAAATTATTTGTCACTGGACTTTATGCTATACAAGGTACAACTCGTCGACGAAAGAAAATGTTTAAGAACGAGCTGTTTCATTGATTTTTAATAAACCTACAAAATTAGTTGCAATAAAAAATGCACCATAAATTGGCAAGTATAACTCGTAAATAAATGATATTTTACCTAAAGTTAACAAAACACTATTTCTAACTCAGTTGTATAAATTGTTAAAATGAAGCGTTATAAGCATACATGTAAGCAGTAAAACATATTAAAAGATCTGTTACTGTTAGTATGATTGAGTTATCAATTAAGGCTCTTATGCTAGTATTCCAAAATGAAAAAAAAAAAAAATTATTCCACTTTGATTCAATTATAAAAAATTTCCCCCGTGAAATCGAAACCCGATATAAGTTTCAGCATATCAAAATTGACATATGTACCTTTCATATCTGGATTCGCATTTTAAAACAATTGGTACTTTAATTTGATCATTTTGAGGTAAATTTAATTCAACACTTGAAGTCTAGATGCTCTTAGCTGAAACATATACTAAACTTATTTATAAACGAAACCAAAATTCACCGGGTTTTTTAACAGACGATATCCTTAAAAATGGAGTACTTCTGTTGCCACGATTTAAAAAAAAGGTATTACTACAGAAAAATTAATATTTCAAAAACAAATAAAGGTACAGTTTTCAAATAAATTGCATTTAAATGTAGATATTTTTCCTTATATGATGGTGTAAAAATTTAAAATGTGGAATGTTTAGAAGTTAAAAAATTTGCAGTGGTAATAATTGCAAAACCGAAATTGCATTTCAAATTTTAAAGTGTTGCCATTCGCAAAATGACGAATGCGTTACGCAGATACGTTTGGCTTTTATAATATAGATAGTCTAAGTTCCGAGAATTTCAACCCTTATATTAAGGCAAAATATAGATCAGTAATTCTAAGAAATGCAAAATATGACGTTGCTAAAAATAAAGAATCCTAATTTTTTTTTTTTTTTAATTCAAAATTTTTATTGCAAGTGAAGATTTTTCTGCAAGAATATATGGAAAACTTTAAAGTTTCACCTATAACTTGTTGAAAAAAAGATATACAGAGCTATCCTTAACTTGTGAGGAGTCCTAAATGCAAAAGAGAAATCCAGACGGCAACTTTTCTTTACAAAGAAATTCATAAACAATAGATCTGTTGTTTCAAACAATCGTACATCAGTAAATTTTTTCAGACATCAACTAGCAACGGGGCTTTGTACATACGGGGACTTTGTACATACATTCATAATTATTCAAATTTATCTACAGCATGTATTTTACGATGCTTAATAAATATATTTTTGCATTTAAATTACTTTTTCCCATTAAAAAGAAAAAAAAAATCTTCAACAGTTCCAAACTTTTTGAAACATTTTCAGACCCTTTTTTAAAAGTAAAAACATGAAACTTGCTGAAGTGATGTTTGATGAGATGTATAAAAGGCCGTGTGATTACATTTAGCGCTCAATTAATTAGAATTTGATTTATAAACAATTACTTTCTCAATATGGCCATTTTTTTTTTCCAGATCTCCCGCTTCGGAAAATTCTGTTCAAAATGCCAACTTTCACTGCATTTTTTGTAATATTTTCTGCCTTTATCGAAAAATCAGCATTCACGGCACATTATGTAGTTTCTGAATAAGGGAATTTGTCAATTTGATGCGTTTGAGAGCATGAATTTAAAAATACATCAGAAAATAAGCAGTTTGGATTAGAGCACACCCTTAAGGGGTTAAGGGATTACTGGGTATGAAAGATTTTTTTTTTTTTTTTTAACTAAGGCCGTATTTGAATCGATAAAAGCTATTGTCAAAACCAGGTTTGGTTTCGACACCTTTTTTTAAATTCAGTTTTCTTTACAAATGTATCAAACTGGCAGCAGCAATTATTCAGAAGCTATCTAATGAAACTGTTTTTCGGTAAAGACAGAAACACTTTGTCATGAGGTAGCCGCAAGAAAGGATTTTGAAAATATGACTTACCCATCATATGTAGTATAGAGTAAATTTTGTAAACGTTTTGAAAATCGAAAAAAAAAAGTGACGGATTTACACGCTTCAAACACTGGAGATTCCGAAAAACATGTTTTTAGGGGAAAAAAAAAAATCGCATCCCATCTGCCTGTGTGTGCGTCTGTAAACGCTCTATCTCCGGAACAAATAGCGATAGAGACTTGAAATTTTGTATGTACTTAGTATGTAAGAATGGGACGAAGCCTATTTAATATCAGTAACCTCGGTTATCGGAAACTATTTTTTTCAAATTCTCAAAAAATTCGTTCTGGTGAAAGATATATAAAAATTTTCGAAATTTTTTATTTTAAGGAGAGGTAGTAAAAAGCAATAAAATGACAAAAATTTTACATAAAGAACTCAGTCGATCGGATTATTTGTTGCTAAGATATTTGTAATCCTGTTTTTTACATTCTTCGATTTTTCATGACCCTGTATTTCATTCAAATTTCAATTCAAAGATATATTTAAAGTAGTAATGAGACACTTAAAAGAACGCAGTAAACTGTTAGTTAATAGGATTATTATTTTTGGAGTTATAAGTATGCTTCTTTTACGCAATTTGGTACTACTTGACTAGTTTGGCGTTTTATGTAATTTGTCGAAATGGATTCATCAGCAATTCATTAATCGAGCATCATTATGCATATTAAAAATATTTAAATATACGTTTAAATTTTGTTTTGGAATTGCAATGCATTCTATAAATAGTTTCCACATGTTTTATTTTCATATTTTATAGAATGCATATCCATGATGGATAAGTAGATATAATAAATAGTGGCCCCCAACGACTAGTTTTAAATTAATGTAATTTCGTAAATGAAATCTCGTTATTAGACTATAGTCTTTTTTTTTTTTTTATTTAGATATTTCCGATATTATGTTTTTTAAAAGTTAAATGTAAGGTACGGTGAAGAAGAAAAGGAAATCGACATCTTGAAGTTTCCAATGCAGATATAAGAGTAAGTCCGACAAAACTTTATCTCTAAAATGGCAGTTTTGAACTCCACCTACTGTGCACTTTGGTTTATTTGTACAATCGTCACATATATGATATCACTTGACTTCTATGCTCACATATCCCACAGTGACCGTGATGTTCTACTCTCGAAACTGATAGATGGGAGGTGCTGGGTTCGAACCCAATCCCGCTCGTCAGCCTAATCGTTCAGAGTTCCGTGGTTTTCTACTAACCTTGTATTTCCTTGTGTAAATACGGGTTAGGCTCTCTTAGAAAGAACCCCATGGAGGGTATACCTCTCTTAGGGCATATATCCCAAGGGAAGCAAAGAGGGAGGTCACCCCAGGCGTGGAAATTTAGGGGGCACCAAATTTACACTACCAATGTCCTTTTTGGCCTGTTGCAAGAAAATTTGTAAGGGGGTGGGGATGTCAAATTTTAACTTTGCCCCGGGTGCAAGTTTTTCTTCGCACGCCCCTGTCCTAGTGTAAATAATTGGTTGACATAAACACAACCAACTATCCATGCGCACATTATAAGAATGATTTGCTCCTGAATTCTGAAATTTCTGAAATTACTTTTCTTAAGTTCTAATCCATTTCGCAAAACCTTAAACCTTGTAAAAATGTTAATAAATGATAAAAAATAAATTATTTTAATGCATTGTAAATTAGTAAATTTTATTATTTAATGCCCTCGAAATTTTGCCGAAATAGTAATTTAAAATACATTGAAAAGTTCCAAAATTACGAAAGTGATCACACTAATAAACAAAATTTTGACTAAAAATTTTTTTATAGTAAATCATATTTAAAGATTAATAAAGATTCTTTTTCTTGAAATTCTCTTATTTCTAATTATGACCAAAAAATATACATAAAAATAAAAAATACACATATTTGATGTAATTTTGCAGTGACTGAGAGTTTCTGCTCTCGAAGCCGATAGATGGGAGGTGTTAGGTTGAACCTAAGTAGTTGAACCCAATCGCGACCGTCGGCCTAACCATTGGCGTGAGAAGAGAAAATTGCGCCCGGGGCTAAGTTTCAATTTGGCGTCCCCCCCCTCCCCCAACTTTTTCTTGTGACAGGCCAAAAAATTATGTTGGTAGTATAAATTTGGCGCCCCCTAAATTTCCGCCCCAAGGCGATCGCCCCCCCCCCTTTACGCCCGGCCCTGGGCCTAACCCTAACCGTTTGGAGTTTTCGCGGTTTTCTTCGAACATTGTGTAACATGGGTTTGGTTTCCTTAGAAAGACCCCCCTCCCCCATAGAATACAGTCTCCCTAGGGCCTATATGCAAATTATCGTCCATCATAAATAACATCAACATCTTACGGTAATTTTTATTTATTTATATATTTTTTTCTTGTATGATAAAAATTAATTTATTTACGTACGGTATTTTGCTTTACAACAAGAAAATATGAGTTATTTTTTATTAAAGTTCAATGTTTATAAAATGGAGATATTATGTGTATATCTTTCAGATTATCGGAAGGCTCTGGGATAATGGTTATATTGAATAGTGCTGCCATCTATTTTAAGGAATAAAATCTAAATGAAATTACATGCATGCAGGATGAAATCTGTGTAACTTGGTCTGCAAAATTAATAACAATAATAATAATAAATAAAATAAAAAGGTGTAGAAATAAAGAAAAATAAATATGTGTTGCAGAAAAAATGAAAGATATATTTTGTTGAATTTCATGTCAAAATCTCAAATAAAATAAAAAAAATTGTAGAAATAAAGAAAAATAAATATGTGTTGCAAGAAAAATGAAAGATATATTTTGTTGAATTTTATATCAAAATCCCTGAAAAAAAAAATCTAAAAATGTTTTAATATATTTTTAAAGCGATTTCAAAAGCAAAAGAATGATAATAATAATAATAAATCCTGTAAACAAAATAGATGAAGTAAAAAATGGTTTTCAAAGATCGATCTCAGTTATCCAACTTAATAATAACAGTAATAAAATAAATAAATAATTTTAAAATATTGGAATGAATATGATATATTAAAATAATAATAATGATATCCCATAGGATTAAGGGCGTATTTCGATTCAAACTGCTTATTTTCCGATTTATTTTTAAAATCATTTTTCCTCTCAAATGCATTAAACTGGCAAATTGTCTTATTTAGAAAGTACATAAGGTGCCGTGATTGTCAATTCTTTGATAAATGCAGAAAATATTGGAAAAAAAAAAAAAAAAAAAAAAAAAAGCATTCAAGAACAACATTTTGGACCGATTTTTCCGAAGCGGGAGATCTGAGAACGAAAAAAAGGGTCATACTGAGAAGGTAATTGTTTATAAATCAAATTCTAATAAATTGAGCGTAAAATGACATCACACGGCACCTTGTACGTCTCTTCGAAAATCCTCACAGCAAATTTTATGTTTCTACTTTTAAAAATGTGTCTGAAATTGTATCAGAAAATTTCGAGCTGTTGAAGGTGGAAAAGCTTTTTTTCGAATACACCCTTAAAATGAGGAAGCAGGTATTTTTGAAAGAATGAAGTAGCCTCTTATAAATAGTTCACTGATACTCCAAATGTCTAAAATATATAACCATTAAAAAAAGGAAAGGGAAGTATAACACTATGGTTTACAAACTTTACTTTTCAAAGTTCTTCTTGGAATTATTGTCAATACTTAAAATTACTATTTACGTTGAAATATGCATAATATATATATATATCAAATTAATAATATTTAGTAATGCTGCCATCTACTGAGTAGAATGGAAATCTACGAATGAAATGGAAATCTACGAATCGAATGGAAAAGAATTTATATTAGAAAAAAGAAATATGTCGAATTCAATCTATAAAGTTAATAATAAAAATAAAATAAATAAACAGTTACAGTGAAAAAGAAAATAAATAAGTGTGTAGGGAAGGAAGGAAATATATATTTGGTTGAAATTCACAACAAAACCTTAAAGAAAAAAAAAAAAAAAAAGAAAAAAGAAAAAAATCTCTAAACGTTCGAATGTCCTTTCAAATTTCAATAACTGTACAATCAAAAACCTCCAAAGTGAGTACAATCGTAATTTTTATTAATACTAAAAATTTAACAAATAGACTAGAACGTTTAATTATTTCCATCTCATTACAAATTTTACTAACTGAAAATAAAAGGTATGTTCATTTGTATTCATTCGTTTTCATTTTATGCAAACGAATATGAAATGTATAAACCATTTTTACATAAATGAACCATAAAAAATATCAGTACCAAATTATATCAAGGATTAACTAAATCTGAAGTTTTATGAAAATCCGCGCTTTTACGGAAATCGGAGTAAATGCAGCATAGCAGTGCCACAAGTTGGGCAATTTATATAAAAAAGTAATCAGCTCAAAGTCACCGTATTTACTCATGTATAAGGTGCATCCCTATTTTACAAGTAAAAATGGTAATTTCTTAAAATCTCGTGCTTAACGCGCACCATAAATTTGATACGCTTCTTAAGAATGACCAAATGAATTTAAAAAAAAAATAAATAAATAAATAAAAAAATAAAAAAAAAGTTGACACAAACGTTACACCAGACCAGAAAACAAGACGAAAATGTATTTTTAGACTTCGGGTTGTAAGAGAATGACGAGAAATAGGAATGAGTAACGGTAAAGAGAATTGCTAATTAGCGTCTATATAATGTCACTAGTTCTGTTGCATAAAAAACTGCAAGGAATGAAATAAATATGCATTAATACTTCAATTAAGTGACATTTTCCAAGTTTTAATATCTTCTTTGAATAATTTCTTGTTTCATATGTATATCGTCCAACTGCATCCAACAGTAAAAAATTATTCCGTGTATAAGGCGCACCTAGGAGTTTTGCCCTAATTTTTTGGGAAAAAAGTGCATCTTATACACGAGTAAATACGGTATATCATATATTAATTGAATTTAAACTTTTATTAGCCACAATTTTTTTTTTTTTTTGACACATGCAGGTTGTTAAATAGAAGTACAGATTCCCAGATAGACATTTTGTAAAAACATGTTTTTCGAGATCTCTAAACCCTAAAATATGCACATTTGTCGAAAATCGGTGTTTGAAAATTTTTAAAAATATAATACCGTCTTCTTCTAAAGATGGATGAGCGTAAAAAGCACTACGTCGGTATCCGAGATAGATCTCTTTTCGATGGACTTATTTCTGTATTTCGATAACTGCATTATGCAATTAGTAATCACCTTATCTCATTTGGGCATGTATTAAGAGGCTACTTCAGTCAAATGAAAAGATTCGGTTGTTAATGCTAATCCTATAAGAAAAAAATTATAAAGATATCTCAGTCGCATTTCAGTCAATAATTTAAAATGTTTTTACCTACTAGAATTTTAGAGTAATAATCTTTGATTTATTTAATGAGGGAATGTCTGTGAATATGTATACTGAATATTTTGGAGATAACGTGATTAAAAAAATATATATACTAAATGATGACGCTGTCGTTCAACATCCTGTTAACCCTTTCCGGCACACTGTGCCCGGTCTGGGATACCTAATTTTAATTCCGAACTTGCAAGTGGCACCAATAATATTTTAGTAAATTTTTGCCTTTACAATAAAAGTTTAAATTAAGGAATTTAAAATGTCTCGAAAATTCGTTTGTGAATTCCGGTGTCTGTCGATAATTTCTCATTTTACTAACACATTTTGCTCGGGCCGGAAAGGGTAAGGGTTAAGATATAATTTACAAAAGGTAATAGAATAAAAAACTTTCAGTAGATGGCAGCACTACAGAAAATATTTTGTTGCTGGACCATACAACATTTAAATTCACTATTTTCTCGAAATTTTCTGAAACACTTTCAGATTCATTTTTAAAAGTAAAAAGATTAAACTAGCTGAGGTGATATCAATGGCGGATCTAAGGGGGGGGGGCGATGGGGCGATTTCCCCCCCTCCTTCTTGAGCCCAATAAAGGATCTGCAGAACGACATTTAAATGCCCGCACGCACGGAAAAGTTGTGCTGGTCCTAAACTCCAGACCAGCGCGACACGGGTCGGGTCGCGCCAACTTAAATTTATTATACTGGGACTAGGTCAGGTCTTCATACTATCAGAACCGGGTCGGGTCTTCACACACTCAGAACTCACACTCTCAGGTCTTATTTTTCCTGCAGAGCTGGATCGAGCAACACTGTTTTTTCCAGTTGGGTCTTGCGTAGACTTACTTCCTGCTAGAGGTACACACGGGTCAAACTTTTCGAGGCCAGGCTCCGTCCGGTATAAAGGTTAAACGTTCGATCTGGGATCAACACAGTTCCTATGCTGTGGCGATTCTAAGGGGCGGGGGTGGGGGCGATCCCCCCCCTTTCTTGGGCTAATACAGAGTTTACGAAGGGACATTATGCATCCTCACGAGAAATAACTTGGGACGAAGCTCGAGTCCGTCTCGGCCTGGCACGGGTCGCGCCAGTGTAAGTCCACGAGACTTGGACTAAGTAACGTTTTCTCTCATTTTGAATAGGGTTGTATTCTGATCTTGCTGTTTTTGGAGATTCCGGTGGGGACAGGCTTCTTTTTCTTCCAGGGTGGACTCGATTTAATTTTCCTAGAAGTTTGCGTCGGACAAAATTTCCTGGTCATGGCTCGGACCTAGCTAAAAGCTAGTCCGTCTGTGATCTAGATAGTATGATAAACATTACTGGCCCGACCGCGACCCGTGCAGCTAAACTTTCGGTACGTCTGTGATCTGAATTTTTTCGAAGGATCCCGTTCACGGATAAAAGCGAATTTCGTCAAAGGATCGCGATCAAAACTGGGTCAACCATTCTCGCAAGAGTAAAAACCGAATCTTTTACTGATTAAAATCCAAAATGTATGACAATCTGCTCCTATGCACTAAGCGCAGCTAAAGAGCAAAAGTCAACCCGACCAATAGTAAAATATAGTTGTTAACCGGACAAAGACCCGACCCGAAACAAAAAATCAGAAATTAACTTGACCCGTAGCAAATAGTAGAAGTTAACCGGATCCAAACGCGACTCATAACAAAAAGTAAAAATTAACCCGAATAGCAGCAAAATATAGAAGCAATCCGGACATCAAATTTTGTAAGATTATCGCGAAAAAAACATGAATTTCTTCAAAAGATCGTGAAACAAACGCTCATTTCGTCCAAAAATTGGAACAAAAAGTTTATGAACGAAAAGTTTATCAAAAATGAAAAGTTTATCAAAGGACTCACTCCAATCAATTCGGGTCAACCCGAACCCTTCTCGCAAAAGTAAAAACCAAATCCTAAACTGCCTGAAATCAGAATTGTATGTCAAACTGCCCAAAGCCCAAATGCGCTAAGCACGGTTAAAAAGTAAAAGTAAACCCGACAAACAAAAAAATGTAGTAGTCGACCGGAGCCAAACCCGACCCAAAAGCAAAAAATCAGAAATTAACTCGAAGCGCAGCAAAGAGAAGAAGTTAACCGGACCCAAACACGACCCAAGTAGAAATTAACCTGACCAGGAGCAAAAAAATGGAAGCTAACCGGACCCAAACCCCACCCATAGCAAAAAAGTAGACGAAATACGACCCGCATTAAAAAAATGAGCTCCGACCCGTACATCAGACTTGAGTTTCCAAATTTCTAAAATCGCCTCCCCCCCTTCCTTGAGGACTCTCCAGATCCGCCCTTGGGTGATTTTGAAAAGAGAGGTGTAAGAAGCCGTGTGATTTCATTTGTAGCTCAATTAATTAGAATTTGATTTCTAAAAAAATTACCATTTTTTTTCATTCCCAGATCTTATGCTTCGGAAAATTCTGTTCAAAACGCCAATTTTGACAGCCTTTTTTTGCAATATTTTCTGCATTTATCGAAAAGTCAGCAGGCACGGCATATTATGCAATTTCTAAATAAGAGAATTTTTCAGTTTGATGTGTTTGAGAGCAAAAATGAATTAAAAAATAAATCAGAAAGTAAGCAGTATGGGTTGGAATACACCGCATTTTTCCGAGAGCAGAAGATAATTTGCTAAATTTTATCTAATATATAAAATTTTCGTGTCACAGTGTTAGTTGTCATACTTCTCCGAAACGGCTTAAACGATTTTGATGAAATTTTATATGTATACTCAGTAGATCTGAGGTTGTTATAAATTGTTATCTATTTTTTATACCCCTAAGTGTAAGTGATAAGGGTGGTCCACCCCAACCGTCAAAGCAAACCGTAAACAAATGGTAATGCCTCCAATTTACATGCTATGACGTCATAAGTATTATTGTCCATGTCCAAATCATTGTTGGAGTGCTTTGCGAATTATTTCTTATTCGAAAATATTAAACCACATATTTGTCATATTTTCAAGAAATGAAATTCTGTTCCGGTTTCCTTCTGTACATTTCAAGCTCTGAACCAAATGTATCTTGTCTATAAGATGTCTATCTTGTTTCTTTGCACACTCCACTATGTTAGAAATGAAATATTAGGTAAAGCGATTAATATGCTTTGTAACAAATATTAAAGATGACTAATACAGACTCATGTCTACTAGACGCTAAACACCTGAGCTTTTATCAACATTCATTATCGAGTGTAAAACAAAGTTGATAAAAATGCTTCCACATGCATACTTAGGAAGGCGCCAGTCACATAGCTCAGTTTATCCATTTAAAGGTCCAAAATTAAGTACAAGCCTATCCACAATTGGATAGAGCCCATACAAATTAGCAGGACCCCGGACTTCTTGAAGTCCCGGCGTCTATCATTTTACCAAGAAAGTTTTGAAATAACACCCCTCTTTTAAGGGTGTATTTGAAAAAAAAAAAAAAACTTTTCCACCTTCAGCAGCTCGAAATTTTCCGATACAATTTTAGATATTTTTTTTAAAAGTAGAAACATGAAACTCTTTGAGGGGATTTTTGAAGAGACGTAGAAGGAGCCGTGTGATGTCATTTTACGCTCAATTTATTAGAATTTGATTTATAAACAATTACCTTCTCAGTATGACCCTTTTTTTCGTTCTCAAGTCTCCCGCTTCGGAAAAATCGGTTCAAAATGTTGTTTTTGAATGCTTTTTTTTTTTTTTTTTTTTTTTTTTTTTTGCAATATGTTCTGCATTTATCAAAGAATCGACAATCACGGCACTTTGTGTACTTTCTAAATAAGACAATTTGCCAGTTTGATGCATTTGGGAGCAAAAATGAATTTAAAAATAAATCGGAAAATAAGCAGTTTGAATCGAAATACACCCTTAAAGGTCCAAAATTATTATAAAGTATAAGCCTCTCCAATGTGGGATAGAGCCCATACAAATTAGTAGGATCCTGGACTCCTCGAGGGCCTGGCGTCTATCCTGTTATCAAGAAAGTTTTGAAATAACGCCCCTCTTTTTATGATGTGGCTGATTTGAAACGCGTGAACAGAATCAGGTTGAAAGTTGGATAATGACACTGTAGAGGATTTTAAGGACCAAAATGTCCTGACCTGGGCCCGGCCTGTATATGTTTTCACAGCTCATGGCCTGGAACGTACAAAAATAAGTGAAAAAACGCTTAACCCGACTCAATTTCTACAAAACATTCAGATTTTTCTTAGCATATAATTAAGTGCCCTTTAAAGAATACTGCATACATATTTATGGGATAATGTTACAGTATATTGTAAAATTACGATTTTTTCGCAAGACAGAAAATAAACAGCAACATTAATGGTTACTTCGATTCTTAGAGGATTCAACAGTCAAATAAGGATTCATAATAAAATTAATGCAGTTTAGAATAAAAAAAGAAAACAAGAGGGTGAAAAACATTATAACTTTTGAGGCTGCATAGTCAAAAATAGATTTGTGAAAGTATATCTCTATTATTTAAGGGTGTTCTTAAATCAAAAAGGGCAACTTCGTGACACATGATTTAATTTATTTTTGTTCGGAAATGCATGAAAATAGCAGATGTTGTTATTCAGAAACTGTCTAATTGCACTCAGTTTTCTGTTTAAAAAAAAAAAAAAAAAAAAAAAAAAAAAAAAAAAAAAAACACAATAAATCTTTCATAACAAGCCTTCAAAGTTGACATTTTTGAGCACATTTCTCGACGAAAGCAGAAAAACCGGTCAAAAAGCAGGAGAAAAACGGGTGATCGATTGATCGAAATAGCTTAGAACTGGATAGGTAATTTAACTATCATAAAATGGAAAAATAAGTTCGATTCGAAATCGCTTCCAATGTCAGACATTCCAATTTAATATATTTCTGTTAAAAAAACGAATTTGTAAATCTGTCAAAACGTTTTGCGCTTGTTGAGCGGAGCAGTTGAGAGAACACCCTTAATAATGCATTTCTCAACTCCAAGGGAGTTACTTTCTGACAAATTTCTGAATTCATTTCTTCGTCATCCATAAGTGTTCTTATTCAGAAACTATGTAATCGAATAGTGTTATGCACTTTTGATATACTTTTCCAATATATCTTTGAGAAACTACTGTCAAAGTTAGCGTTTTAAATTGAATGTCCGGAAGCCACCGCACGGGAAAGGAGAAAAACCTGCAGTCACGTGACAAGAATCTCTTACATCAATTAATATTCATTAAAATTCATTAATAATTCATTAAAAATGGGAAACAAATTAATCGATTCCATATCCTTTCAATAGTGAATTTTATGTTATTGCAGTTAAAAGTTACTCAGAAAATGTGCCAAAGTTTCGTGTTGCTGAGCAGTGAATTTGAGAATCACCTTAAGGTATAATTCCAAAGATTACGTTAACAGAAGTACATTACCGCTATTAATAATTTTAAAGGATATATTGAATGCTTTACAATTAAGTCCAGTTCCGACACAGATCGACTTTGTAAAAAAGTAAAAAGGTACAACACGATTTTGGCCTGACACAAGAGTGCTGGGAAAAAAAAAAAAAAAACTAAACCCGGGTTAGACATTATGTAACTGACTGATGTCGATCTATAAGCTAGACATATGTTACATTTCTGTATTGATGTTGTCAAAATTAGCATCAGCTCGCGCGGCACATTTATACTTATTATCGCGAAAATCATATTCATTGAAAATAGCTCTTATTTTATTGTCTACGTTTACGTTTTTATATCGGTCCGGTGGCTTACTACTATTTTTTTTAATCGGTCGGCGCGCAGCATGCGATTTTGTAAATCTAGTGGAAAAAATGTCTCAAAATCAACCTGCAGTAATTTAACTTTTAGACACTTCAAATTCATGGGAGGAAAAAAAGGTAAACTGATAGAAGCCTAACTCAACAACAAAATTGTCAAAAAATAGGCTCAAAAACCAAATTTGCTTTTCATCTTTTTAGAAAGGCGATTGATGTAGTTGTAATTGCCATCGATATTTTTGGCTGAAAACACACATATTTTATAAATATTTTTTATGATGCATAGAATCTTTACAACAATGTAGATACTTTGTCTTTTATAATTACAATAGTTATTTAATATATTTTTTAAGTCAATATAAAAATTATTAGAAATTTTCATATCATATGATAAATTTTAAAAATCTGCCAAAAGTTTAGTCCACGACGCCGGTCTATTGTAACATATATATACTACCTCTGACAAAAAAGTTCGGTGAATGAATTCAGAATGACCGATCTCGCAACACTGGGGAAACAAAACGCTACATAGAGGCAAGTGTTGACCATCTTTCTCTTCCGTTGTTCAGTTGAGCGTCGTTTATGTTCTGTGTAAGACGTGCTTTACTAAAAGTCCTTGTTCAATGTGTTGGTTCTTAACTGAGAACAAAAAAATGAACGAACAAAAGATCAGTTTGAAGTTTGGTTTTAAGCTTTGCAAGACACCGAAAGAAATTCATGAGGGTGGTGCAAACTGAACATCCTCCATACTCGCCAGATCTCAAATCCCAGACTTCTTCCTATTTTCACGACTCAAACTCTCTTTGAAAGAGATTCGACCATATTGCTGACACCCAACGAAACGTGACGAAGATTTTGAACTCCATCCCAAATATATAGTATATATATATAATATATATATATATATGTAAATATATACTTTTGTAATTATGTATGCATATAGATATATAAAGAAAATCGATTTCAGCTGCAACTGTTTGCAATTCTTAAGTATAAGTAATTTTTTTGAGGTACTGATTTTATGTAATTTTACATTACATGTTATAAAATAAATATATTTGGTTTTATGCATTATAAATCATGACATTAAAATTTCAGTAAAACTATTAATAATTAAACTATTAATAATTAAGTGGCTGAAATTCATTTTGAAGTTTTAATATTCATATTTTCTTACAAATAATAAAAGAATAGCAAACGACAAAAGCAAACGACGTAAATGAATGACAGTGATTTACTTTATGATAACACTGTATCTATAGCAATATGTAATTAACTAATTATATATTTTTAATACAAGAAAACACTTATTGTTCAAAATAAATATATTTTTAAAAATATGCATTGAATGCTAACAAGATGTAAATGTCGATCTATGAAAATGACAAATAATCTTTTTATTATGATTATGTTGATGGAATGACAATGACGTAAATTGTAGAATAAAGTATGTAAAGATTTTTTTTTTTCATAATACATAACCATTTCACCTCTAGTAAGATCAACTTTCTTACTTTAATACTGGTAATTTTCATAAATTGAATTTTGAACCGCTAGATTCGCAAAATCTTACACTCTACGGCTTGACCCGGCTAGCCCATTCAATTTTTTTGCTGGCCAGGTCGGTTTATTTTTTTATCGGCCCGTGTTCGCATTCCTTTTGCCGGCCCGAGCCCGTGAGGACCTATAATCACAGCTTCAAATTTTAATTCTTTCATACTATAAACTTTTTTACTAAAAATTAATGGATGAATTCAATTAAATTTAACTATAATTTCAATGTTTAAAATTTTTATAGAAAATCATTAGATAAAAAAGTTTTGCAAATGCATCTTAAACTATAATACTGTAGAAGAAAAATAATAAAATATATATAGAACTTTGAAAATATCTTATCCAATGAATTTATTTTTCAATAGAGTAAAGCTTGTTTATAGCAAAGTCTTTTATAAAGAGAAAAAAATCCTGGTCCAGCTTTCACATTTTTTCTATAAAAATTAACCATAATTTATTTATTTTCAGAAATTTTTATTGCCAAATACTGAAAAACATAAATTAAAATTTCTCTTCAATAACTAGTTTCCAATTAAAAATTAAAAAAATAAGTTTGAGGAAAAAAAAATGGACATCAAATAACTATAATATGTACCGCAAAATTATCCATGTAGAAAATAACATCATGCTTAGCAGGAAATAGTTATTTTCATTCTTAAAAACAAACAAACACAATAAAATAAAATAAAATAAATAAAATAAATAAAAATTCGATTGCCTAGAAACAAAAAAACAAAACAAACAAATAATATGAACAACAACAACAAAATAACAATTTTTAATGGAAAATTCTTAAAGCCGTTCACCCCAGAAAATATGAACCAAAATTATTTTATTTTTTAAAAGAAAGCTTCGTTTTCGTTCATAAAACTTAAAGGTTTAATATACATTTCTAAATCCTGGTTTGCGAACAGTATTTAATTCCTCATTTCTTATAACTTTAAAAGAGTAAAACTATGTTACAATTTTTTAAACTATTTTCTAACTATATATTTCTGTAAATTCTTACAGGATGCAAGACAAACATATGGAAATCTCACACATATATCACCTAAAATACACTGATGTAGCAAAAATCTGCCAGTGTTGTACGATAAGAGAGATTTTGTCGATTTCGATGCTTTTACACTATTAAAACTAATGGTGACACATTGCACCTTTTAGAGGTGAAAGGTTTGTCTCATTGGTAACACCCCTAAGGGAGCCAGAATGGAACCTTTAATTAGGATCAAAAGTTGGCACCCTTAATCCAAAGTGCCCAATAATAAAAAATTAAAAAAATATATAAACCGACTATTGACCCTCGAAGGAATCCAACTCACAACGTCTGATTGCAAGCTCAAGGCTCTAACCGCTCGGATATCGAGCTCACCTTCAAAGTCTATATGAAATGTTCAAATGTCCTGAAATTCAAAGGTTGCTTTATATAAAAAAGCTCGCCAAAAGTTAGCCATCCGAAGTTCTAAACGAAATTGGGATAGTGCATAGCGGTGATAGTCATCTTAGGGATTAATTGCTGTTTTGATCCACCAGTGACGGCGAGTTGAAGGGCAAGGATACACGTGACAGAGCATGCGCAAATGACTAAGGGGTGAAAATCTTCCAACGGTATGCATTGCGCGGCACCCTAATTAGCGTGAATCACCCAGTGAGAGATCAAACGGCACCCAAAACACATTTTCAAGCCCCCGGGTGTCAAATGGTAACACCTTTTCATCCCTGGACGCCAAATGCAACTGGTTCGTCACCTTTATTTTTAACAGAATACTTGGTCCTCTTTTTTCCATTGGTTGCAATTTAATTTTTGCGATCGTTTTTATTATTTGGCACAAAATTTAATTTTTTATGACTAAGTTATGTCAAGGCACTTATAAATAAGAAATACAGTAATTGCTTTCTATGAAATACAATAAAGATTGGTTAATTATATATATTTTTAATTTCTGGTAATTTCTATTTTTTTAGGTCTGAAATGTTTTGCTTAACACTTTCGGGTCTGACGTACGATTAATAATAGCACATGTCATTTAATCGAATATTATTTTATCTTAACAATTAGTTATTCTCTACACATGGAAATGATATTATATGGCTATGCCTTTAATATTACATCTTCATTTATGTTTTGACATTTAGTAATAATTGTAATAATAAAAGTTTACTTACTTCTCTTTGCACCGATGGCGATTTTTTTATTTTATACATGTGTTTCAGTCTGTAAATTTAAAATATAACTTACTTTTCTGAATCAAACCTTTACAATAAAATGCAATAAAAATAAAATAAAATAAAATAAAATAAAATAATAAAAAAATTAAAAAAAATTAAAAAAAGAAAATTAAATAAAAAAATTAAAAAATCGAAAGTTATAATATTTTCTCAAATTCTATTGTAATAAGTTATTTTCCAAACGTCTTCAAAAACTCTTCCTTAAGGGTGTCTTTCGATTCAAACTGCTTATTTTCCGATTTATTTTTAAATTCATTTTTGCTCTCATATGCATCAAACTGGCGAATTGTCTTATTCAGAAAGTGCACAAGGTGCCGTGATTGTCGATTCTTTGGTAAATGCAGAAAATATTGCAAAAAAAAAAAAAAAAAAAAAAGCAATCAAAAACGGCATTTTGAACAGATTTTACCCTAGCGGGAGATCTGTGAACGAAAAAAAGGGTCATACTGAGAAGATAATAGTTTAAAAATCAAATTCTAATGAATTGAGCGTAAAATGACATCACACGGCACCTTATACCTCTCTTCAAAAATCCTCTTAGCAAGTTTCATGTTTCTACTTTTAAAAATGTGTCTGAAATTGTATCGGAAAGTTTTGAGCTGTTGAAGGTGGAAAAGCGTTTTTTCGAATACACCCTTAATTTATTATCATATAAATATGAATTGAAGAGTACACAAAATAAGAACATTTGTTAGATTTCAGATAATGAGATAATTTTTAAATATTAGTAAGCCTATTTGGATAGCTACGATTAACTTTATTTATATTATAAAGGCCAAACGTACCTGTGCGTAACGCATACGTCATTTTGCGAATGGCAACACTTTCCCATGTAATTTCGGTTTTTCGCTACTGCAAAATTTACACTTCTAAATTTCACATATTTTAAATTTTTATACCGTCTTATTGAGAAAAAATGCACTTTTAAATACAATTTGTTTGAAAGCTGTATCTCAATTTATTTTTGAGATGTTAATTTTTTTTATTAGTTTTTAGTACCAATTTTGCAATTGTGGCAGCAGAATCGCTCCGTTTTTTCTTAAAATTGAAAAGAAATTAAAATGCGTGTGTTAAATATATCGTCTGTTATAAAATCCGGTGAGTTTCAGTTTTATTTCCTTTTTATTCATCATTGATCAAATTAAAATACCATTCTTTAAACATGGTGAATACGGATATGAGAAGTACGTATGTAAATTTTGAGAAGATGAAAATGATGACGGGTTTAGATTTCACGTGAAATTTTATGATCGTGTCAATTTGGTATGGATTTTGTTTTTTTCATTCGCATTTATACCAAATATAAGAGAGCCTCAATAAGTTCATCATATTAACTGATCTTTAATATATTTTACAGATTACATATGCGATTAAAATTTAATGTTAATATTTTGGACAACTGTGTTTTATAAAAATAGTATTTTGTTAATTTTAGCTTAAAATAATATTTGTTTGTGGATTTATTGTAAATCAATAAAACAGTTCCTTCTTAAACATTTTATTTCGTTGAATTTCGACGGGTTCCACCTCGTTAAAATAATTAATTTTATTTTGAAAATTGAAAAAATTCAGTCCCGAAAGGATTAAGCAATTCCTCTATCTTTCTTTTAGGACTTATGCAAACAACGTTACAGATAACAACTAGTTTCATATCTAATTCAAATAAATAAATATATTTTGACAGACAATTGAAAGAAAAAAAAAATCCTGTAAAAGCATAATTTATTATGCAAGTTGCGTTTTAGTCACAGGAATACGAGAGGAAAAAGCATTCCAGGAGAACAAGAAAAATTACATGAAAATATTCAATGCACGACACCTTAAGAGTTTTTTCCATTAATTTTTTCTCATATCTTGAAAACGAAATACCAAGATAGGTATATTTATTTTTAAAACAGATAAGTAATTTTAAGCATTTAAATAGATATTTTAAATTCATATACGTGAATGATAAAGAGTTTTTATAAGAGAAAACAAATGATTTTTTATAGCAATCGTGGTAGATAGATCGCAATATAATCTATTTTATAAGATTATTTCATCCAAGGTTAACGAAAAAACGTGGTTTATTTATAGGATAGCATTACTTAAATGAAACCTATTTTAAAAAATCCACTTGAAGCGGCAGCACACACAACCATCTCATCGAATTCATGGCTGAAATTCTAGAATTAGTTTGACCGAGATAAGAAAACCCTCTGCTTTCGAAGGTTCCAAAACTTGTAGGGAGGGAACTTCATCTATAGGACAAAAAAAGACTGCTTATTCGTAGAATGACCGGTAGAGGTCTGCACGGGCCCGGGCTTGGCCCGTGACCCGTATCCGGCCCGGCCCGCGGGCCGGGCCGGCAGATTTAGAATAGTTTTTCAACGGGCCGGGCCGATAAAAAAAATTTTCGGGTCTGCCGGCCCGTTCTGAAGATTTCAGCAGAAACGATAAAATATGAGCTATTTTCAACGAAAATGGTTTTAACGAGAATAAGTATAAATGTGGCCATACTAGTTTGACAGCATCAATATAAAAATGCACAGTGTATCGGCATCGGAGAATTACATTTTGTGTAACCCGTTTTAATATTTTTTTAGCTGACTCATGCCGGTCCGAGATCACGCTTGCATTATTTTTCTACATATAGACTGGCCGGACCGGTACTAGACTTAATTATTGGCAGAAAACCTGATTTGTAAAATTATTAACAGCGATAAAGAACTTATGTTAGCTCAGTCTTCGGATATATACTTCTTGATGATTTTTAAATTAATTTCTCAATAATGCGAAAGTTTGACACATTTTCTGATTAATTTTAAATTGCAAAAGTATAAAAGTGATAAGCCTAACCATTGAAGGGATTTGGAATCGAATAGCGTTTTTCATTTTTGGTAAATAAAATACTTGTATAACCTTGTTGAGATATAATAGTTTCTCAAGTGATTGCAGGTTTTTCTCCCTTCCCTTGCTATTGCTTCTGGAAATTCTATTCAAAATGCTGATTATGACAGTGTTTTATTTGTTTGCAATATTCTTAAATTGCTTGTATCAAAAAACGGATAACGCCATTCGATTATATAGTTTCTGAATAAAGATATCTGCTAATCTTATGCGTTTCTGAGAAAAAAAAAATGAATTTAGAAATGTATCAAAAAGGAGCTTCTTTGAATTAAAGAATGAATTTGGATTTGAAATCTAAAATAAAATGATATAGAAATATATTTATAAATCTTCTTTTATTAAACAGCTTCAAAATTAACGATGTTTTTAGCTTTCTTTCTTTTTTCTTTTATTCTAAGCCATATTAATTGTTTAATGAATCTTTATTCGAATGTTGAAAGCCTAAGAATCTAAGTAATCATTAATGTTGTTATGTGTATTTGCTGTAAAATATACTGTAATTTCATTCCATAGATATGTATGCAGTATTTTTTAAAGAAATCTTAGTTATATGATAAAAATCTGAATTTTTTAGAAATCGTAGAAATTGTAACTGGCCAAAACGGGCCGGGCCAGGCCGAAATAACTTTCCTACGGGCCGGGCCCAGGCCTGGAAATTCCGGCCCGTGCAGACCTCTAATGACCGGTTGAATGATGATTGAATGGGAGAAAAGGAAATGCCGGACTTCCCTAAAATGAAGTCGACTGACCAGTTAACTTGGCAACAGAACGGACCTGAGACAGGTTCTAGATTCTTTCTTATAGGAGCCAAACAGAACCCATTTAGTATATGAACCCAATTAAAACCCAATTCGTATATGAAAACGCAACCGGTCTTTAAGTCATATCTTGGAGGTAAACACCTAAAAACCCAATTTTAGCGGTTGACTCGTAGGTTTAACAATGTGTTTTTCGGCACGCAAAGGTATAAAAAAAAAAAAAAAAAAAAAAAAAAAAAAAAAAAAAAAAAAATGGAGAACTAGGAGAAGGAAAACATAATGGTAAACTTACAAGTCAACCGATAAAATTGGGCTTCAGGTATTTTCTACCAAGGAATGACTTGGCAGACCGATTACTTTTTAATGTGAGAATCAAATTTTTAATTAATTCTAGAATTTCAGCAGTGAACTCTATGAGGTGATTATCTGTGTTGCCGTCTCCAGGTTTTGCACATTTCTGCTCAGGATCTACTGGTTATAAAAATAATGAAATTCAAGAAAAATTCACAAATTTCATTAAAGGTGTATTTCGATTCAAACTGCTTATTTTCCGATTTATTTCTAAATTCATTTTTGCTCTCAAATGCATCAAACTGTCAAATTCTCTTATTTAGAAAGTACACATGGTGCCGTGATTGTCGATTCTTTGATAAATGCAGAAAATATTCCAAAAAAAACATTCAAAAATAGCATTTTGAACCGATTTTTCCTAAGCGGGAGATCTGAGAACGAAAAAAAGGGTCATACTGAGAAGGTAATTGTCTATAAATCAAATTCTAATAAATTGAGCGTAAAATGACATCACACGGCACCTTGTACGTCTCTTCGAAAATCCCCGCAGCAAGTCTCATGCTTCTACTTTTAAAAATATGTCTGAAATTGTATCGGAAAATTTCGAGCTGTTGAAGGTGGAAAAGCGTTTTTTCGAATACACCCTTAATCGGTTATGAAAATTCTGAAAAAAAACACAATTTTCTTCAATCGGTCACCAAAGTCAAGAAAACTCGAATATAAGCAACTGGGCCAAATGCCGCGAAGGTGCTTATGCTGCTTATCTAAGCAGTATATTCCTCATCCACACTATACAATCGTGGTTAAAAGTTTCTGGCAAAGAATATTTGTTATTCATTTACAGGGCCACACAAAAGTATTCTTTTACATAATGGTGTATTCCGATACAAACTACTTATTTTCCGATTTATTTTTAAATTCATTTTTGCTCTCAAATACACCAAACTTTCAAATTCTTTTATTTAGAAACTACACAAGGTGCCGTGATTGTCGATTTTTTGATAAATGTAGAAAATGTTGAAAAAAAAAGAAAAAAAAGTTTCAAAAACGGCATACCGGATCAAATTTTCCGAAGCGGGAGATCTGGGAACGAAAAAAAGGGTCATATTGAGAAGATAATTGTTTATAAATCAAATTCTAATGACTTGAGCGTAAAATGACATCACACGGCACCTTATACGTCTCTTCAAAAATCCCCCCAGTTTCATGTTTCTACTCTTAAAAATGTGTCTAAAATTGTATCGGAAAATTTCGAGCTCTTGAAGATGGAAAAGCGTTTTTTCGAATACATCCATAATGACACAGGGAGAACATTTTTTGGTGCACGTTTTAATTGTATTAAGGGTGTATTTCGATTCAAATTGCTTATTTTCCGATTTAATTTTAAATTCATTTTTGCTCTCAAATGCATCAAACTGGCAAATTGTCTTATTTAGAAAGTACACAAGGTGCCGTGATTGTCGATTCTTTGAGAAAATATCGCAAAAAAGCGTTCAAAAACGGCATTTTGAACCGATTTTTCCGAAGCAGATGATTTGAGAACGAAAAAAAAGGGTCATAGTGAGAAGATAATTGTTTATAACTCAAATTCTAATAAATTGAGCGTAAAATGACATCACACGGTACCTTGTATACGTCTCTTCAAAAATCCCCTCAGCAAGTTTCATGCTTCTACTTTTAAAAATGTGTCAGAAATTGTATTGGAAAATTTCGAGCTGTTGAAGGTGGAAAAGCGTTTTTTCGAATACACCCTTAAATTATTTATTATTTTATGAAATTGATATACATTGCTGAGTATTACTGCAAGTTATTTCCTGTATAATAGAAAACAGACAGTATTTACAGAGACACACAAAAGATTTCGGCTACTATACTGTATCCAAAATACAGTATATAATTACACCAAGATAAGAATATTTTTTGGTGCGTTTGTAATCATACAAATACCAAGCACCTATCGTCGTCGTTCAGTCTGCCCGTCTATCTGTCCGCATATAACAGAGCAAAATCTACACAACCAAATCGTTTGAGATTTAAACTATATAATTGTTCCATAATTTTGTCGAGTCAATTCAAATTTTTTCTGAAAATCGGATGCATAGTTTAATTACAGAGACAATCAAAAGTATTCCATTACATTACGGTCAATAGGAAAAAAATAGTTTCAAGTACATTTTAATGATGCTACACTCTTTGGAATATAATACAATTGACATGAATTTATGAAGAATATACTAAAATATATATTCTGTACAGTCTGTGGTGCAAAGAGTGTTTATTTTTAATTTACAGGGCCACACAAAAGTATTCCATTACGCAATGGTATACGGGGAAACCTTTTTTGGGGCATGTTTTAATTATACTATTTAATTAAACTATTTCACTTTTTATGAAATTGATATACGCTGCTGACATTTAATACAAATTACTTTTTGTATAATAGAAAGCAGATAGCATTTACAGGAACACCCAAATGATTTCGACCACTATACTTTAGCCAAAGTACTGTATACTATAACAGCAAGATCAGAATAGTTTTGAAACATCGTTATAGTTCGCACGCACCTCATTTGCTGCGCTTATCGTGCAATTTCCAACTTGTTTCACCTATGAAAGTTTTTTTAACGCCGACTCTTTCATAAAGACCTATGTCAAGAAAGCATTTTGACTCGGTAGATGTACTTATTCCAGCAATATTTTTATTATGTAAGTAGTATGATTCAAAAGTTCGGGTGCATTTTGTAAAAAAAAATTCCCTGAATAGTTCGCAGTACCGAAACATATCCACTTGCAAAGCAGTCTTCTTGGGCGACGATACACTTCTGCTAGCGTTCGTATAACTTCTAGAAGCACCGCTGGAAGTCATTTTTCGCAACCACCCATAAGGACTCTTGCGTTGCTGTTTTCACCTCATCTGATGACTGAAAACGGCGTCCATGTAAAATGTTTTTTCATTGATGAGAACAGGTAAAAGTCACATAGGGCTATGTCCAGTTGACAGGGGAGGATGTGAAAGCACCATAGTGCATGTTTTGACAAGGAATTGTTTTACCAGTTGGCATCGATGTGCTGGTGCGTTCTCAAGTAGAATGTATCAGTGTATAGCCCCAGCGAAGATTGTCCAACGCGTTTATCATCTTTGATGGATTCTCGACCCTCTTTAAAATCTTGATGCCATTCATAAACCTTGAGTGCAGGAATGGCCATTCACTAACCATAATAGATTCATCGTACACCTTTATTAGCATTTTTAAAATCCCCATTGGTGTTTTACTTAAACATTGACAGAAATGAATGCTGCAACACTGTTCAAGAAAAGCCATCTTTCTTACGTCATCGTGGGGCAAAGGTAAGTAACTTCGGCACAGCTGCGCGTGCGGTTCTGTCACACGATATGGACCAAACCAACATGAGCAAGTAGGGGAGGATTGGGAGAATACATTTCAAATGGTTTTATTTTAGGCACTTGCTTTCATTGTCCAGAAAGGCCACAGTCCCGGAATTTGTGATTCACACTATGTAAATCGCGGAACATTGAAATGGCATTTTTATGCAAGTCATCAATTACTTTTCGCCTGATAATTCTGCTGACACTGCTTTTGGTGTCTCCCGGAACATAGCAAGTCCTGAAGGTCGTTTCCAACTTTATATTTTTTAAAAATATCGTTCACAATAGATTTTTCTGATAGATAACTTTGCCGCAATCTCACAAGAGTATATTGACCTTTTAGCAACAAACAAATCACTTATTTACGAACAATAATTATTGAACTTCTCATTTTTTAATAACGTTATTCATTTTGATTAATTCATAAACATAGCTAAAAAAATACCTTTTCCAAAGAAAAAGCAAACGAATGACGAATGGCCGGAAACTTTTGCGTACGCGAATTTCGAATTCCTCCCGTTTGCACCAAGTGTCTGCAGTATCTAATTAAAACGATCACGTGGTCAGAACTCACTTACATATCCCTAACTTTTGCAGCAATTGCGCTTCTTCTTCGCTGAAATTTTCTTACAAACAAATAAAAAAAATTCCTGGCTGGAAACTTTTGACCGCCTCTGTAAACTTGAACATATAGTTTAAATAGTTTTTAGTTTTTCTAAGTTATTTGAAAATCTTCGTATTTTTAATTTGTCTATGAATTATCGGTTCTCCACTTACACTGTAAAAAATATCCTTTAATATACACAAACTTTTCCGTAAAAATTACGGAATAGTTTCATTTTTCCGAAAAAAAAAACAGAAGAATTTCCGTATTTGACATTTTGGAGTCACTAATCCCGTTAAATAACGGAAGTGTACCGTTATTTTTGTCAATTTTCCGAAAACAGTAGAGTTTAGTGGTGCCATCTACTACCAAAATTAAAAACCTTATACTGAGTTGATGTTTTTTAAACAATTTGCTAGACTATTTCTCTATTTCATTCTGTTTTAATAATAAAGAGCTAACGTATTTTTAAAATATTAAGAAAATAATAATAATAAAAAAATAATAAAAAAATTATTATTTCTTTTTAAGTTTGAAATAGCTGAAAGGGAAAGTTGATTGTGATTTTAAAATAATGTTATATATATATATAGTGCGTTGGATGTTTTGAAAAAAGTGGGAAAAAATTCTTCTTTTAATTTTAATATATATATTTTTTAGTATATTCAAATTAAGAAGTTCGCACATAAAATTAAAAATATATCGAAATATATTACCGAAATTCTTATAATTTTGGCGATTACATAAGTTATAAAAAATTAGTAACTGAAATTTATTTTATAATCTATTGTAATTATCTTTATTGAGTTTACCTTAGATCGTTATAAAATAATTTGTTAAAATGCACGTTTTTTTTCTTTCTTTTAGTATGTTAGTATTTTTTAAAATAAATAAATAAATATCAATAATATTACAACAGAATTTTAAAACTTTTCCAAAAAAGAAGGAAACAAAACTCTTAATAAATTCTTTCATGCATGTAATATTTTAAAGACTAATTTTTATACACATAAAGCTGAAATTAATAAGCTAAATATTCGAAATTATGGAAAGAAAATCGAAACTATGGAAAGAAATTATGGAAATTAAGAAAGATAATTTTGGGGATTACATAAGTTATAAAAAATCAATAACTGATTTTTTTTTTTATAACCCATTGTAATTATCTTTATTGAGTTTACCTTCGATCGTCATAAAATAATTTGTTAAAATGCACGTTTTTTTTTCTTTCTTTTAGCATGTTAGTATTTTTTTTAAATAAATAAATAAATATCAATAATATTACAATAGAATTTTAAAACTTTTCCAAAAAAGAAGGAAACAAAACTCTTAATAAATTCTTTCATGCATGTAATATTTTAAAGACTAATTTATATATATATATATATAAAGCCAACATTAATAAGCTATATATTCGAAATTATGCAAAGAAAATCTGTAAAACATTTAGAATTATCAATTCAATAGAAAAATATTATCTCTACAAAAATAAACCTGCGTTCAAAATCTTATCTTTACTTTATGAAATGCATCCGAAATAACTAAAGGTATTTGAAAGAGTCGTTTGAATAATCCTGGTGAAATGGTATTACACTGCAAGCTACGACACAAGAGGCCCCGGCTTCGAACCCCATGGAAGGTATGTAACATGTCTTCACTGTTGTTTAAATTAATTGTATATAATGTGTCCTTGATATTAACGTGTCTTTGAAAAGTAAAGAATAAAAATCACAAAGATGTTAGTTAGTCCTTGAAAAATTCTTTTAACTTTTCAAACGAAAATTTTTACATAAGGAAAAAATAAAAAAACGGAAATATTTTGTGAAAAAACGGAACTATTTCTGGAATTTACGGAAATTTTTTCTGTTAAAAAACGGAAGTAGTACTGGCGTCTAGATAGTTTTTTAACGGAAATTTTTTTTACAGTGTATCATAAAAAAAGCAGATATTCATAAATTGTCTTAGGGATAGGAATGAAAATTTTAGCTTCGAATTTTTTGCCTGATATTTATTGTCATCTAAAGAACATTTCAAAGTTGTTTTAATAAATTGATGATATGGCTTCAGTTGCGGTAGTGGATGTCCTATCGTGCGTGCCGGACATTTCCAAGTAGGCGGGATCTGATATAGATCGCGAAAGTAGTTTGTAATAAATTTTTATGAGCATGTTTTCACTTTCGGAACCGGTTACGAAAGTGAAAGGGACCCAATTGAAAGTATTTGTAAACAAAATCGAAAATGTAGAAAAACGGCCTTTGTAGAGATCCACTTCAGCTATCCAATAAAAAAAAAAATCATTTAGCAATATTAAAATCAAACAAGATATCCTCTTCTAATGTCTTCTTCTTTATCTTCTTCTTCTTTCGTTACTTTAGTAATGTGAAAACACCCACTCACTAATGTTAATCAACGGGAGGCAATCTTAAAGATATGTACATTTGCGGTCTGACTGATAAGATTTAAGCTTGTTCTAAAATCCAAATGGACCAGTTTCTGACACATTCTTTGATTCATTTTTTTTTTTTCAGAAACGCATAAAATTGACAGATTTTGTTATTTGGAAGCTATGTAATCCAAAGATGTTTTCCGCTTTTTGATAAACGACAAAGATCGTTCAGAAAATAATGTTGAAATTGTGTTTTGAACCAAATTTCCAAAACGAGAAAGGAAAAAAAATCTTTGTCATGTTGCCCAAAATCTCCATTACATAAAAGACATTGTCCCGCTCACTAACTAATCTTGTCCATCTTAAGCTACTGAACGTCGGTACTTGAAAATTCAGGGAAACATACGTCTTAAGACATAGTGAACATTAAAGAAGGATTTTTAAAAATCCTCCCCTCTTAAGGTGTTAAGAGCCATTATATTGAAATTCAGACAAAAATTTGATATTTTGATAGTTGTACATTTTAATAGGCTTGATATATTTTTCTTTATTGTTGAAGTAATATTAAATCATATTTAATGAATACTTTAATGAATACTAAATCATATTTAATGAATAATGTGCAATTTTGAAGTTTTGAAAAAATTTCCTTTTCCCTATAGAAAATGTGAAAGTTCAAAGTTGTGAATGCCATTTTTCACTAAAAATGAAATGCGGTATATTTGGAGTGGTACATCTCTGGCAAGCAACAACATCCCAAAATTATTTTAGCAAAAACTATTAGTATAACACTATCTGCTTCTTAAAATTTACTTGTTTCCATGGAACAATGCTACTTTACGTTGCTATGCTGCCACAAAATACAATCAAAATGACATTTTTGTCCATTTTTCGTACTTAATATCTTATTTCAGTAATAGTATTCCAAAGTTTTTCGTATAAAATATGAAACTGTCCTATTAGGACAAGCTAAATTATGTAGTACTGCACTAAGATATTGTTGCTGTTAGCAGATATAATCTACTAACTATTCAAAACTTTCAAAATCTGCAACGTTTAAATTGGTGTTATCTCAAAAAAGCGTCACAATTGAATAAAACAAAATATATCATGCTGTAATTGAATATATGTTCAAAAAAATAGAAAAGAAAAAATATTTTTAGTAAAAAAAAATGACAAAAGTTACAAAAAAAAGTCAATGATTACATTTTTTCCCTATCAGAAAAAGAAATGTTCCATTTCTATTTCGGAAAGGGAAAGAAAAAAGGGATATTCCATTTTCTCATTGGGATAAAACCTAGAAAGAGGAAAGAGAAATAGGATTTTTCATTTTCTGACAAGGGAAAAGTCTGATCATCGGAATTGTTTGAAAATTTTGTCATTTTTTTCCAAAAATATTAAAGAGACCATATTTTTTTCTTTTTCAATCATATATTTTGTTTTATTCAACTGTGGCGCTTTTTTGAGATAACACTAACTTAAATGTTGGAGATTTTAAAAATTTTGAATATTTAACAAATTTTATCTGCTAACAGCAAAAATATCGCGGTGGAGTACTTATATTATTTAACTTGTCCTTGTAGTACATTTTCATATTCTGTAAGAAAAAGTTTGAGGTACAGATGCTAAAGTAAAATAATAATAAGTGCGGAAAACGGACAAAATATTTTGATTTTATTTTGTGGCAATATTACAACGTTAAATAACGATGGCCCATGGAAACAAATAAATTTTAATAAAAAGGTAGTCTTATACTAACAGTTTATGCCAAAAGAATTTAGGATATTGTTGCTTGCCAGAGATATAGCACTCAAACATAATAGCATTTCACTTTTTATAAAAAATGGCATTCTCAAGCTTGAATTTTGATATTTTCTATATGGAAGAGGAAATTTTTTCAGAGTTTCAAATTTTAAATTATTTATTAAATATGATCTACTTCAACATAAAAAAAAAATCAAGCAAATCAAAAAATAAAACAATCGCACTTTTTTCTGATTTTCAAAGTAATAGCTGTTAAAAGGAGGTTTGAAGATTTTAGATCATATACTCGTATCTCAGCAATCGTTTTCGACAGAAGCACGAAATTACAGAAAATAAATCTACTAAAAAATTAATTGAACATATGTATTAGCGATTTCAGAAATTCCCCCTCTTAAGGGTACTAAAAGGAGGAAAGGTTGGACATTTTAGAATATTTGGTCATACCTCGGCAAATTTCAAACTTTTACAGAAACTCTCATGTTATATATCACTGAAGAATTCTTGGGCTACTCTTTTATATTATGAACCTTTCTTTCCTCTCATCCCAATTTGCACCCTAGTTCCCAGGGGTTAAATTTTCTAATATTTAGCTCCTAATTAAGTTGCACAGAGATTCCACCTCTTTTGAAGGCTTGACCGGAGACGAAACTCTTCACAAACCTTCAATTGGTGAGATTAATTTTGATTCCATACAGCTAGAGGGCATTCCCTTTCCCTTGGGGGGAGGAAGGCGGGAATGGTTTTCTTCATGTGGTATAGAGTTTGAAAGCTTTTGGTCTGTAGAGCAGCCACTCGCTTAGCTCATTTTTCATCACTAGAAGGACTTTCGAAATTGTAACTTGTTATTTAATACCCATACAGTTTTCCGAAAATTGTGAAAAAAATTACATAACAAAATGCAACAATTACCAGCATCTCCCCCATTTTCACGCAATGTACGAGTACGCATTTCAGACAAAATCATGTTAATGATATAAAATCATACAAATTTAAAGTTAGTTTACGAATATTATAACGGGTGCTGCCAAATTGGAAGGGTGAGCTAGTCACTCATAGCAAAACTCGACAAGCAAATTTAATTATCTAAAGTGGAAAACTCTTTTAGACTTCAAATCAATTTAATGGTCAGCCTTGCTTTATCAATTTTATGATTTTATGTTTAAAAATGAGTTAGTAAATGTGTAAGAAAGTTTTACGTTGTTGAACAATGAATTTTTGAGAGGAATATACAAGGATTATAGAAGTAGATAATATTGTCGGGAACTTCAATTCTTTGAGGTCAAAAAGCTGAAAATTAACAAAGTGGTAGCCATTCGAAAAAAAAAAGGTCTATTTTTGACTCCTTTTTTGCACTTGGGCGTGCTTCTAAAAATGTTTAACAAACATAAATTTTAAAATAATATAAAACTCCTAAAAAAATAGATTTTTTGTTAAAAAAATACAGTTATTTTCCGTAAATTGAACAGTTTTCCACTGGCGCCAGTTTTTTTTATCTTTAATTTTACAGATTTTTTTTTTTTCAATGTATTGATTTTCTTGTGTTCCAAACAGTACCAGCGTTTCATTATTAAAATTTACTTCAAACGTTCGCCACTAACAGATGTTGATACATAATTGTCAACCTTTCATTTTTTTTTTCAAATAAAATAAAACAAGAAATTTTATTAAATAAAACATGTTAATTAATAACCATACAAAAAATAGAGACGTTTTATTAAGTAACATTGTTTATTTAAATATTTCTTAATTAACTTTTAAAAAAGGAAGATTAACATCGATGGTAATGTAGCCAAAGATTTATGTTTGTATGTATGTAAATAAAAGGGATTTACACACAATTTTAATAAGGGAACATACTTTTTTGTATTTTAGTCTTATTATTTGCGATCCCAAATTAAAAACCATCTTTAAGATATGATGCATTAAATAAAAGTATCCTCACTAAAAAAAAAAAAAAAAAAGAAAGAAAGAAAGAAACCAAAAACAAAATTGAAAAAGTAAAGAAACGGCAGTTATAGAGATCGACTTTACTTATCCAATGCAAAAAAAAAAAAAAAAAAATCGTTTTAAAATATTGAAATGCAAACGTGATATTTTAAAAGAACTGTCCTATAAGATTAACATTTGCAAAAAAAAAATATTTTTGCGTGAGTGTAATAGCCATTAAACAAATCTCGCCATCGTTTTGCCAATTTGCAACACAAAAACAGATTTTTTTTTTTTTTTCATTCTTTCTTTTATGTCCTTAAAAAAACAGTTATCTTTCAGAGAAGCTCTTTATACTCCCAAAATAAAACATATTAGCAAGTGTCTGAAGAAATGCGCTTTTACGATATCCTAATCATGGCTACTACGCGTGCGGCACCAGATTTATGATAAAGCTGCCGCTGATATTGCATATGATGATAGATCAGCCACATCTGATAGATATCACTTGTTGAAAATCTGCCACGCTCAAGCAGTCTGCTCAGTTTATATGAGCTAAAATGGATTTCAGACGCCAAAAAGAATAAGGTTTTGTTGAACACTGTCCATCAAAAAGGGTTTAATTAAGAAAAGTAGATATAATATAATTTAATCAAAGAAATAAAAATGATTGAATGTGATTCGTAATTCGTCTCATAAATTTTCTAATTCTTTGAAAAAATAATTCCACAAAGCTGAACTTTATTATTATAAAATCATCTATTTGATTGTTTATTATGTACTTTAAGCAATCTATTTGCACAATATGCAACGTAAAGCATAAATGTTTCTCTATTTATGTCAGCAATGCTGGATCTCAAAGCATTATCTAATGATTTACTTTGTGTAATGAGTTTGGTAAAACAAAAAAATTGGAGAGATGTAAGAAGTGTACCTACATACAATATATGTGTGTTTATGTAGACATATGCATGCCCAAATACACAGACACGTAAGCATGCACGCATATGCACACACACGGTCTGTAAGTTGTTCCCACACACATTAGACAAGGTATCACCAAATTTTGTGTTTTAAAAAAGTTCCTAAAAGCAAGATTAACTTCGGCGTAACTGAATAAATTGGCGAAATTTCCATTGAAATCCTTTCCTATATCATAAAAACATCTTTTATCAACCGCTAAAAAGAACTGCAAATCTGTTATATTTACCAAGTTTTGATTCAAGGGCATGCAAAGAGAACACTGCGCCCGGGGAAAGTTTTAGTTTGGCACACTTTCCCCAAACTTTTTCTTGTGACAGCCCGAAAATGACATTAGTAGTATAAATTTGGCGTCCCCTAAATTTTCGCGCCTGGGGCGACCCTCCCTTCGCCCGCCACTTTCGCATGGCGTTTCTTTGATTTACTACATTTTTTTCTTGTTGATTTTTTAAAGAACATTTGTAAGTAATGAGAAATTAACATGAGCCCACAATCTGTAAAGGTGGTTCACAAAAAATCTGCTATATTGCTGGTATTATATTTAATGAACACTTTCTGTGGTATGATAATCTTAATTATTAATGAAATTTGTTGTGTAATTGATAAGAACTCATCAGAATTTTTAATGCTTGACAAATATTAAATTTGTATAGAATAAAATAAATTCAATATTACTACATGATAACATTTGGAATGAGATCAACTGTTCCCTTTACATAAATGAAAAGAGATAGTAGCGAAGTAAATGAGAAACTTCCGTTTTCTATATTCTGTGGGAGTCAACATTCCAAAACTCTTTTAGGTATAATGTTGGCCGTTGTCAACACTTTTTGAAATTGATACGGAAGTATTTTTAGGGTTTTTTTGGAACTTTCATTTCGTACATCCTCTTTCAATTGACGGAACTTCCTATAAGATGACAGACTTTTCAATGGCAATATGTTTCAATATGACAACATTTCCCTGCCATAACTTGCATATGAAAATTCAGACACATCTTTGACATGGGATCAGAATCAAAACGTATTTAGATTGAAGAACAAGGATGATTTATACTTATGTATGCCTTGACCTGATCTGTACTTGCCCGGTATAGGTCCAAGACCCATACCCTGACCTCCTCGTCAAATTCATATTTTATCTTTGTTATGCCTATTTATTTATACAACATTCGTTATTTACTTGATCTTTGGTTTTAATAACTTAATAATTTTATATTATTTAACCGGTAAGTGTTAGCTAAATTAACACAAATACATAAAATACTCCCCAAAAACTATACGTCTCATATAAATATGCAAAAGAGAAAAAAATGCCAAATACTATAAATTATAATACATTGCCAAATACAGTGGTTTAATGGCTATAATACGAATACAATCTAGCCAGCAAACTCGTGCATTATTTTATCTCGCATCTCCTCGAGAAGAATTGAACTTGAAGATTCTATGCTAACATTATAATAATAAGGCATTTGAATTTATTCTAGTTACAAGCAGCACCAAATATATTTAAAATTGATTATAAGTTTGTTTCAACTAAGGAACTTGAACAATTTTGGGAATAATCTGACTAAAATTGGAGTACTGCCAAATACTTTAAAGTACATTAATAATACGTAAATTAGGAAAGATGTATACTTTTAATGAATATTTTCAATTTTCAATGAATATATACAATGAATATTTACAGACCCTGGAACTCAAATACTCAAAATATTAAAATTCATCTTAAAAAAAAAAAAAAAAAAAAAAAAAATTAAGGCACACCAAATATACATAATTATACTAAGTTATTCTAAAATATATTGTAATACAGTGATAAAAAATTTATTTAGACTAAAAATGCAGAAAGTATATGAACACAAAATGCAAAAAAACTGTTTAACTAAGTATACTACTGGCCATTTAAATTGCTACACCCTGAAGGCGACATGCTACAGACGTGAAATTTAAACGACAGTAAGAAGATGCTGTAATATGAAAATGATTAGCTTTTCAGCGCATTCTGACAAAGCAGGTGTCGGTAGCGACACCTACAATGTGTTTAAATGAGGAAATTGTTCAGCCGGTTTCTCACACAGAAATTGCATTTGAGCATTGTTGCCTGGTGAAAAATTGTTGTGATGCCTCGTGTAAGAAGGAGAAATGCGTATAAGTATGTTTCTGACATTGATAAAGGTCGAATTGTAGCGAATTGTACAATATTGTATATTGTATACAATTGTATACAATATACAATGTCAGTGTGGTTTGTAGGTCAGTGTGGTCAACTCAAAAAAAGAGTAGCTGAACATATTGGTTATGTTAAAAGAAAAGAGTTAAAGAATTCCTCTATGGCTTCTCATTGTTGGGAGGAGGGCCATAATTTTAATTTTACCTCTGCTACTATTATCCAAAAATGCACTACTCCGTTAGACTTAGACTTTTTCGAAGCACTCCATATACATAAAGCAAAAAAAATCTTGGTTAATGATCTTTCAAGTGTACCGTACATCTCAACTTTCTGGTTAGATTTATTATGTCATAACACCTCATTTCCGGTTTATCTTATTGGTTGCTGAAGCTTGTGGGTATTTTGGTATTATGTTTGCGATCATTTGGGTCTCTGACTTGCTGTCAGTTGGGGGGTTTTTCTGTTTTTAACATTTTAACTTTTATACACTGAGGAAGCGAGCCCTGGTGCTCGCGAAACGTATACGTATGTGGTGTGTGTTTGTGTATTGTGTGTTAAACGTTGATTTTAATTATTGTTACACCTTTTCTTTGTAACATGCCCCGACTACATGACCGAGTCTCTAGCAATTGTAGCATCTCAGGTCTATGGCATACATTCTAAATGTGCAAATTTAAAGTCAAGATACTTTTTTTGTGAGATCACAGAATCCACCAACTACTCAGATATTTGCATGACTACGTTTGAAATTTCCGGAATATTAAAGTTCTGCAAAATTTTAATAAGTTATAGTGTTCGCCTGTTTCACTGTATCTCCTGATTGCTGGCTGGAGTATAATGTAAATTTAAACCTTATAATTTTGACCTGTCACCTCAACTATACACTTAATCTCTTGTGTAAGTTCATCTATTACTTTCTCTGACATTGGAGGGGTCAATAGAGCACCGAAGGTAATAATTTTCAATAATTTTGGTTTTTTACTCCTTATATCGAGAGTTTGCAAACAATTAAAAGTAAATACTACGAAAATCGCATAACACATTTGAAAACCCAATGTCAGCAATTACGTGAGTAGTCAGAAAAGTATTCGAATACTTTTGTGTAACCCTGTATAGGATCGATAGATTTGAATATTTATGTACTACGTAGTGCGGTAAAATTTACTTCAATCAGGAAACGTATGTAGCATATTTTAATATTTTCTTACTGCAAATTGCATCATTAAAAGAAAATGACTCAAGATCTTTTGTGCATCCCTGTATTGGATCTGTATAATTTATGTACATCAAATAATGTACAAAAATAGATTTACATTTAAAAATGTGCACTACAACTGAAAATACACTTGTAACAATTATTATTTAATCATTGTTGTTAGGTAATATTGGGGATGATTTATTTTATGTGTCACTGTAAATGAATTATGGATACTATGTATTTACTTTATATTAAGCATCTTGTAGTGCATCTCAGTCATATTTATCAATTTCAATGTGTTTGAAATAGTGTAACATCATTAAAGTATACAGTAAATGTTTTTCCCTTGTGCACTGTAATGAGACAGAATTCGTTTAAGTGTCCCTGTAAATGAACCATAACACTCCATTTTCGATATCAAACAAACCATAGCAATTCTCACATCAACTGTATGATAATTTCCAATCTATTATATTTACGCGAATTCGGACACGACAAACAGCAGGCAGACAAACCTAATTCATAAACATTTCCTCAGGAACGGTTTTTTCATCCAGCTTGAAATATGTCAGAATAGGCTTAAACTCAAGAGCTTTTGACGATGCAGCAGTAACTAAAATTATATAGGCAGCCATTTGATCTTTAAATTTTGTAGTTTCTTTTTTTTTATGTTGAGTAAATTACTTAGTAAAATTTCCGCTGAAGACAGTTGTAAACTTATAAAGTTTTTAGTGTTCTGAAGGAATTATTTAATATCTGTCAGACCTTTATTTCTCATGTCTTTCTTGATTCTTTAATCAATTATTTTACACGACGTATTAAGTTCGCAAAATTGGAGAAATCTTATTGCTGTTTATTTATACATACCACCTAAAAATGAAGATTGGCACAGCTGCTTAATACTGTGTTAACTTAAATGCAATTAACTTTTCATTACTCGATTAAGAAATTATTTTTCATTAATGTTATAACACTGTCTTGTTTATTTAAAATATAAAAACTTCAACTTAGAAGACCATTGTTACAAACTGGAATATCATTCTTTAAAAGTAGCTCCTTCTCTGTACCCCTCTAAAAAATCATTATGTTGGCATCCATCTATAATAATCAATTTATAATAACCTCCGTCAGCTTCCCCTTGCCTGGTTTAGACATGAAAGATCGCTTAACTCAAGTTTTCTTACTGATTTATCTTCCATTTTTGCACTTCCCGAAATCTTTTTGGTTACCCACCCAATAACAAAAACTGCCATTTTTTTTAACGTTAATTAGTTTTACTTCCTTTACCTATTCTGAAAATATCAGTGGAAAGATTCATGCCTTCCCCTTGAAAGAAACAACCCTATAAAAATTGAACACCACAAAATAAAGAAGAAAAAAGTTCTGCTAAAAACCAAATCAACAAATGTCTACATCCCGTGGTTGCAGTTGAAGAAAAAAGAAATCACGGGTGCGCCCTGAGGCCATATTGTGGCATTTGATTGGCCGTCGCGGATTTCTCGCCTCCACCAGGTAATCTAGGCAGGTAAAGCGGTAATTATGGCACCACCCCGAGATGGGCCCATCAGTTTCAATAACCGGAGTTGAGAAGAGGGATGACCTTCGCTGGACGTTAAGGCCCTACATCAGTAACGCTCCGAGATAGAACGGCTAATGTTATTTCAATGGAAGAAATTTATTGCTTTCATTCCTTTGCATTTTGCTCAAATTTAATAATTTTTGTTGTTTTGAAAACCTGTAGGTTTAAACTTTGCACGTCATTTTGAAATTTTATTTCTTTTTTTTAATTTTAAGGCAATACAAGTACGTTATTTTATAGTCTTTAAAATTCACCTTTAGTGTCTTATTATGAAAAATCTGTTTGTCATTTTAAAATTTAGTAAAACAGCATGCAGAGTTTAATTATTTAGCTTTCAGAAAATATTTTTTATTTTGATTTTTAAAAAAATTTAATCTATGCTATTTGTATAAAAAGTTGAAACACTTTGATTTAAAATCGTCGAAACTGAGGTTTATTCCCGCCTTCAAAAGGGATACGCTTTAAAAGCAATTAGGGTGTAAGACGATAGGTCTTTACTCTGCAGGAAGTCCAGGGTGAAATTTCTTGCCTCTGGCTATTCGTAAAATGTTGCTTGCTTTATTGTATATAAATTGTTTTTCTTTTCTTTTTCCCTTTCAGAAAGATAAACGAATGATATTTAAAGTGCTTATACTATTTTAACTAAATAATACGCATATATTCCAAAGCCTGTCATAGTCTAACTGATCTAAATTTTAGAATAACGGTTTTTTTAGTCACGCGAAAAGACAAACTCAATAATACTAAATCTACGGAAGATTTTAATAAAGATAACATACTTTCATTCCAATTTTTAATTATTTTTTTCGGCATAGTATAGCTGACGATGGTTTGTATAAGGCCGCTTTTTACTTTTTTCGATACTGATTGTAGATTTTAAATATGAGGATAATATCACTTTTGAAAACGGTTCTGAAAATGAAACTGCCCTGTAAAGAAAATTAAAAAAAGTAGAAAAAGGCCTTTGAAGAGATCGCTCTGAGCTATTAAAGGGGAAAAAAATATTAAAACGCAGACGAGATTTATTTATAAATTTCGACCGTTGGATTATCGTCGAAAGAATTATCATAAGCTAGTAAATTGTTTCGCTTGATTAAAGTTTTTTTTTTTTATACCCATAAAAAAAAACGAAAAAATAGAAAATGGCCTATGTGCAAATCGATATCAACTAAGCAATGTAAAAAAAAAAAAAATTATTTAAAACTATTAAAACACAAACGATAAACTTTTATAAATTTCTTTCATAGCATTAGCTTTAAAGCGAAGGCATTGTTTCGTTTAACTGCAGCAGCCTCTTTAAAATAACTGAAATCGTAAAAGCTATTCAATGTAAGAGAGAAAAAAAAATAAAGATAAAAATAAAATTTTTTTAAATGTAGGCGAGATATTTTTATAAATTTCTACAATGGGATTTCGCTTGACTGAAGTAAGTCACTTTAAAATACCTGCATCGAAATCAAAAATTGTAATACGGCCTTTGTACAGAAAGATGTCAGCTGTTCAATATAAAAAAGATTATTAAAATATAGACGAGATATTTCTATAAATTTCTGTCATAGAATTTCGCTTCATTGAAGTAAGCCCCTTTAAAATACCCGTAAAAAATCGAAAAAAATATAAAGCGGTCTTTGTACAGAAATATCTCAGCAATTCAATGCTAAAAAAATCATTTAAAAAAATTAAAATGTTGACGAGATATCTTTATAAATTTCTATAATGGGACTTCTCTCTATTCAAGTAAGTCACTTTAAAATACCCGTAAAAAATCGAGAAAATGTAAAACGGTCTTTGTACAGAGAAATCTCCGATATCTAATACCCCCCCCCCCTCCCGAAAAAAAGTTTAAAGACAATGAAAATACAAACGAGATATCTTTAAAAATTTCTAAAATGTGTTTTAGCTTTATTGAAGTAAGTCACTTTAAAATACCCGTAACAAAATCGAAAAGATATAAAACATTCTTTGTACAGAAAGATCTAGTTATATAATGGAAAAAAAAATTACAAGTATTAAAATGTAGACTAGATATATTTATAAATTTCTACCATGGGATTTTGCTTGATTGAGGTAATCATGTTTATATTTACTTGTAGACGAGATATCTTTATAAATTTCTAACATTCAATGCTAAAAAAAATCATTTAAAAATATTAAAATGTAGAAGAGAAAAAAATATATTTATATGAACTTCAAAACTTCATGGGATTTCGCTTGATTGAAGTAAGCCCCTTTAAAACCCCCATAACAAAATCGAAAAAATATAAAACGGTCTTTGTACCGAAAGATCTCAGATATCCAATGCCAAAAAATCATTTAAAAATATTTAAATGTAGAAAAGATATATTTATAAATTTCTACTATAGGATTTCGCTTGACTGAAGTAGCCTCTTTAAACACCTGTAAACAAAGCCAAAAAAGTACAAAACGGTCTTCACACCGAAAGATCTCAGCTATCCAATGACAAAAAAATCATTTAAAAATATTGAAATCTAGAAGAGATATTTTTATAAATTTCTACCATTGGAATTCACTTGACTGAAGTAACCTCATTAAAACACCTGTAAACAAAATCAAAAAACTACAAAACGGTCTTTGTACCGAAAAATTTCAGCTATCCAATGCCAAAAAATAATTTAAAAATATTAAAATGTAGAAAAGATATTTTTATGAATTTCTACCGTTGGAATTCCCTTGACTGAAGTAGCCTCATTAAAACACCTGTAAACAAAATCAAAAAAGTACAAAACGGTCTTTGTACCGAAAAATTTCAGCTATCCAATGCCAAAAAATCATTTAAAATATTAAAATGTAGAAGAGATATTTTTATAAATTTCTACAATTGTATTTCACTTGACTGAAATAATTTTTTAAAATTCCCCTACACAAATGCGAAAAGTACAAAACGGTCTTTGTACCGAAAGATCTGAGATATCGAATGCCAAAAAATAATTTAAAAATATTAAAATGTAGAAGAGATATTTGTATAAATTTCTACCATTGGATTTCACTTAACTGAAGTAGCTTTTTTAAAATTTCCCTAAAGAAAGTCGAAAAAGTTCAAAACGATCTTTGTATCGAAAGATCTCAGCTATTCCATGACAAAAAAATCATTTAAAAATATTAAAATGTAGGAGAGATATTTTTATAAATTTCTATCATTGGATTTCACTGGACTAAAGTAGCTTTTTTAAATTTTCCCTAGAGAAAGTCGAAAAAATACAAAACAATCTTTGTATCGAAAGATCTCAGCTATTCCATGACAAAAAAATCATTTAAAAATATTAAAATGTAGAAGAGATATTTTTATAAATTACTACCAATGGATTTCACTTGACTGAAATAGCCTCTTTAAAACACCTGTAAACAAAGTCCAAAAAGTACAAAACGGTCTTTGTACCGAAAGATCTTAGCTATCCCATGACAACAGAATCATTTAAAAATATTAAAATGTAGACGAGATATTTTTGTAAATTTCTACCATTGGAATTCACTTGACTGAAACAGCTTTTTTAAAACTCCCCTAAACAAAGTCGTAAAAGTACAAAACGGTCTTTGTACCAAAAGATCTTAGCTATCCAATGACAAAAAAATCATTTAAAAATATTAAAATGTAGAAGAAATATTTTTATAAATTTCTACCATTGGATTTCACTTGACTGAAGTAGCTTTTTTAAAATTTCCCTAAACAAAGTCGAAAAAGTACAAAACGATCTTTGTACCGAAAGATATAAGCTATCCAATGATAAAAAAATACTTTAAAAATATTAAAATGTAGGAGAGATATTTTTATAAATTTCTACCATTGGATTTCACTTGACTGAAGTAGCTTTTTTAAAATTTCTCTAAAGAAAGTCAAAAAAGTTCAAAACGATCTTTGTATCGAAGGATCTCAGCTATTCCATGACAAAAAATACTTTAGAAATATTAAAATGTAGGAGAGATATTTTTATAAATTTCTACAATTGGATTTCACTTGACTGAAGCAGCTTTTTTAAAATTTCCCTAAACGAAGTCGAAAAAGTACAAAACGATCTTTCTACCGAAAGATATCATCTATCCAATGATTAAAAAAATCATTTAAAAATATTAAAATGTAGAAGAGATATTTTTATAAATTTCTATCATTGGATTTCACTTGACTGAAGTACCTTTTTTGAAATTTCCCTAAAGAAAGTCGAAAAAGTACAAAACAATCTTTGTATCGAAAGATCTCAGCTATTCCATGACAAAAAAAAAAAAAAAAAAAAAAAAAAAAAAAAAAAAAAAAAAAACATTTAAAAATATTAAAATGTAGAAGCGATATTTTTATAAATTTCTACCATTGGATTTCACTTGACTGAAGTAGCTTTTTTAAAATTTCCCTAAATAAAGTCGAAAAACTACAAAACGATCTTTGTGCCGAAAGATATCATCTATCCATTGATAAAAAAAATCATTTAAATGTAAAAAAAATGTAGAAGAGATATTTTTATAAATTTCTATCATTGGATTTCACTTGACTGAAGTAGCTTTTTTAAAATTTCCCTAAAGAAAGTCGAAAAAGTACAAAACGATCTTTGTACCGAAAGATATCAGCTATCCAATGATAAAAAAAAATCATTTAAAAATATTAAAATGTAGAAGAGATATTTTTATAAATTTCTACCATTGGATTTCACTTGACTGAAGCAGCTTTTTTAAAATTTCCCTAAACGAAGTCGAAAAAGTGCAAAACGATCTTTGTACCGAAAGATATCATCTATCCAATGTTTAAAAAAATCATTTAAAAATATTAAAATGTAGAAGAGATATTTTTATAAATTTCTATCATTGGATTTCACTTGATTGAAGTAGCTTTTTTTAAAATTTCCCTAAAGAAAGTCGAAAAAGTACAAAACAATCTTTGTATCGAAAGATCTCAGCTATTCCATGACAAAAAAATCATTTAAAAATATTAAAATGTAGAATGAAATATTTTTATAAATTTCTACCATTGGATTTCACATGACTCAAGTAGTTTTTTAAAATTTCCCTAAATAAAGTCGAAAAAGTACAAAACGATCTTTGTACCGAAAGATATCAGCTATCCAATGATAAAAAAATTATTTAAAAATATTAAAATGTAGAATAGATATTTTTATAAATTTCTACCATTGGATTTCACTTGACTGAAGTAGCTTTTTTAAAATTTCGCTAAAGAAAGTCGAAAAAGTTCAAAACGATCTTTGTATCGAAAGATCTCAGCTATTCCATGACAAAAAAATCATTTAAAAATATTAAAATGTAGGAGAGATATTTTTATAAATTTCTACCATTGTATTTCAGTTAACTGAAGTAGCTTTTTTAAAATTTCCCTAAAGAAAGCCGAAAAAGTACAAAACGATCTTTGTACCAAAAGATATCAGCTATCCAATGATAAAAAAAATCATTTAAAAATATTAACATGTAGAACAGATATTTTTATAAATTTCTACCATTGGATTTCACTTGACTGAAGTAGCTTTTTTAAAATTTCCCTAAAGAAAGTCGAAAAAGTTTAAAACGATCTTTGTATCGAAAGATCTCAGCTATTCCATGACAAAGAAATCATTTAAAAATATTAAAATGTAGGAGAGATATTTTTATAAATTTCTACAATTGGATTTCACTTGACTGAAGCAGCTTTTTTAAAATCTCTTTAAACGAAGTCGAAAAAGTACAAAACGATCTTTGTACCGAAAGATATCAGCTATCCAATTATAAAAAAATCATTTAAAAATATTAAAATGTAGAAGAGATATTTTTATAAATTTCTATCATTGGATTTCACTTGATTGAAGTAGCTTTTTTTTAAAATTTCCCTAAAGAAAGTCGAAAAAGCACAAAACGATCTTTGTATCGAAAGATCTCAGCTATTCCATGACAAAAAAATCATTTAAAAATATTAAAATGTAGAAGAGATATTTTTATAAATTTCTACCATTGGATTTCACTTGACTGAAGTAGCTCTTTTAAAATTTCCCTAAAGAAAGTCGAAAAAGTTCAAAACGATCTTTGTATCGAAAGATCTCAGCTATTCCATGACAAAAAAATCATTTAAAAATATTAAAATGTAGGAGAGATATTTTTATAAATTTCTACCATTGTATTTCACTTAACTGAAGTAGCTTTTTTAAAATTTCCCTAAAGAAAGTCGAAAAAGTACAAAACAAACTTTGTATCGAAGGATCTCAGCTATTCCATGACAAAAAAATCATTTAAAAATATTAAAATGTAGAAGAGATATTTTTATAAATTTCTACCATTGAATTTCACTTGACTGAAGTAGCTTTTTTAAAATTTCTTTAAATAAAGTCGAAAAAGTACAAAACGATCTTTGTACCGAAAGATATCAGCTATCCAATGATAAAAAAATCATTTTAAAATATTAAAATGTAGAAGAGATATTTTTTATAAATTTCTATCATTGGATTTCACTAGATTGAAGTAGCTTTTTTAAAATTTCCCTAAAGAAAGTCGAAAAAGTACAAAACAATCTTTGTATCGAAAGATCTCAGCTATTCCATGACAAAAAATTCATTTAAAAATATTAAAATGTAGAATGAAATATTTTTATAAATTTCTACCATTGGATTTCACATGACTCAAGTAGTTTTTTAAAATTTCCCTAAATAAAGTCGAAAAAGTACAAAACGATCTTTGTACCGAAAGATATCAGCTATCCAATGATAAAAAAATCATTTAAAAATATTTAAATGTAGAATAGATATTTTTATAAATTTCTACCATTGGATTTCACTCGACTGAAGTAGCTTTTTTTAAAATTTCCCCAAAGAAAGTCGAAAAAGTTCAAAACGATCTTTGTATCGAAAGATCTCAGCTATTCCATGACAAAAAAATCATTTAAAAATATTAAAATGTAGGAGAGATATTTTTATAAATTTCTACCATTGTATTTCACTTAACTGAAGTAGCTTTTTTAAAATTTCCCTAAAGAAAGTCGAAAAAGTACAAAACAAACTTTGTATCGAAGGATCTCAGCTATTCCATGACAAAAAAATCATTTAAAAATATTAAAATGTAGAAGAGATATTTTTATAAATTTCTACCATTGAATTTCACTTGACTGAAGTAGCTTTTTTAAAATTTCTTTAAATAAAGTCGAAAAAGTACAAAACGATCTTTGTACCGAAAGATATCAGCTATCCAATGATAAAAAAATCATTTTAAAATATTAAAATGTAGAAGAGATATTTTTTATAAATTTCTATCATTGGATTTCACTAGATTGAAGTAGCTTTTTTAAAATTTCCCTAAAGAAAGTCGAAAAAGTACAAAACGATCTTTGTATCGAAAGATCTCAGCTATTCCATGACAAAAAAAAAATCATTTAAAAATATTAAAATGTAGAAGAGATATTTTTATAAATTTCTACCATTGGATTTCACTTGACTGAAGTAGCTTTTTTTAAATTTCCCTAAACAAAGTCGAAAAAGTACAAAACGATCTTTGTACCGAAAGATATCAGCTATCCAATGATAAAAAAATCATTTAAAAATATTAAAACGTAGAAGAGATATTTTTATAAATTTCTACCATTGGATTTAACATGACTGAAGATGCTTTTTTTAAATTCCCCTGAACAAAATCTAAAAACTACAAAACGGTCTTTGGGCCGAAAGATCTGAGATATCCAATGCCAAGAAATCATTGTTTGGTTTGAATATAGTAATCTCTTTAAAATAAACAAAATTGAAAAAGCAGAAAACGCTATCTGTACAGATCAACGTCAGATAGCCAATGCAAAAAAAAAAAAAAAAAATGATTTAAAAACATTGAAATGCAGATGAGATATCTTTATAAATTTAAATCATAAGGTTATGAACGATTTGGTGTCTTCAGTTGAATGAATTAACCTCTTTAAAATATAAGTTAAAAAAAAAAAAAAAAAAAAAAAAAAAAAAAAAAAAAAAACGCAGACGAAAAACATTTAAATTATATCTTTCTTAACACTAAAATTATAGAGAAGGTGTTGTTTGGTTTGAATGCAGTAACCTCTTTAAAATGAACAAAATTTAAAAATCCCTGTCGGCTGGGCCTATAGGCGGAGGTAGATTTCGAAGAGTGATCATTTCAACAAATATATATATATATATATATATATATATGATTAAAGATAAACCCAGTTTAATAACTTCATTTGGCCGTTTATGAAATTTTTTTAATTTCATTTTTCTGCAAAAACTGGTTTTATCAGAATCATCTTAAGAAAAATCCAGCTCAAATGCCCATTTTAACAACATATTTTGAAATAGATTCTGAATTTATTAAAAAATCGACCAAAACAGTACATTATACAGTTCCTAAATAAGAAAAAACTGTCAGTTGAATGCATTTGAGAAAAAAATTGAATTTAAAAATGAGTCATAAAATAATCGATTTGTTGTTTGAATACATCCTTAATTCTTTTATCATGATTGCTTCGGAAAATTTTGTGCGAAATACTCACTTTGACAGCATTTTTAAAAATATATTCTATCTTTATCAAAAAACTGGCCAATGCGTCACAGTATATAGTTCCTAAATAAGAGGATCTGTAAATTGGATGCGTTTGAGAGCGAAAATGGATTTTAAAACGAGTCATAAAAAACGCAATTTGGTATGTGAAAACTTCCTTAAATTTACAAATCACGAAGACTTCGGGAAATTCTGTTCAAAATACCCCTTTTGGTAGCCTTTTTCAAAATATATTCTGTCTTTATCAAAAAACCGATCAATGCATCACATTATATAGTTCCTAAATAAGAGGATCTGTAAATTGGATGCATTTGAGAGCAAAAATGGATTTAAAAACGAGTCAGAAAAAAAAAAAAAAAAACGCAATTTCTTATTTGAACACTTCCTTAAATTTTTAGTTGTCGGAAATTCTGTTCAAAATACCCTTTTTTGAAATATATTCTGTCTTTATCAGAAATTTGACCAATGCGTTACTTTATACAGTTTCTAAATAAGAGGATCTATCATTTGGATGCATTTAAAATCAAAAATGAATTTAAAAATAAGTCAGGATATAAGCAGTTTGGATTTGAGGTTTTTTCTCCAACTCCTATTTTTGTTTAATTTCTTTTTGATATACGAATTGGTCCTATGAAAAACTTGTCAATGTAAAAGTTGTAGATATTTTTGAGAAGATGTAAAATAAATTTAATCAGATTTGATATCTTAAAAATTGACGGAGTTATGGATTTTTCTCTTTTTTCAGCGCCCTTTTTCTTTTCTTTTTTAATTTTTTTCATCGGTAAAAGTTGATCCTATCAAAAACTTGTAAATACAAAAGTTTTAGATAATTTTAAGAACATTTACAAAAAATTTAGTTGTACTTGATAACTTCAAAATTGACGAAGTTATGAATTTTTTTCTCTCAAAATCCCTGTTTTTTTTCGCCCCTTGAGCCCACTTCTAAATTTATCAAAAATCTGTCATGCATATACTTTTGGCCCATTTTTAAGAAGTAATATAAACTTTAAACCGATTCGATATCTACTTTAATTAAGAAGTTATGGCGTTTTTTCGGTTTTCACAAAAACTCCCCCTATTCTGACCCCCTTGGTCCGATTTTGCCCATTAACGAACTCATCCAAGATTTTATTCCCATTGATTTTATGTACAAGTTTGGTGGAGATTGGTGAAGAATTATAGAAGTTATCGTGTCCATAAAAAAGTGAGATATATATATATATATAGATAGATAGATATATAAACTGGTGCGATTGCAATAGGTGGTATTTCTTACGAAATCTACCTAAAAGCAGAAAACGGTATCTGTACAGATCAACGTCAGATAGCCAATGCAAAAAAAAAAAATTAAAAACATTGAAATGCAGATGAGATATCTTTATAAATTTAAATCATAAGATTATGAACAATTGGGTTGCTTCAGTTTAATGAATTAGCCTCTTTAAAATATAAGTTAAAAATATCTGTGCAGATCAACATCAGATAGCCAATGCAAAAAAATGATTAAAAACATTGAAATGCAGATGAGATATCTTTATAAATTTAAATCATAAGATTATGAACGATTGGGTTGCTTCAGTTGAATGAATCAGCCTCTTTAAAATATAAGTTAAAAAAAAAATGGAAAACGGCGTAAAAAAAAAAAAAAAAAAAAAAAAAAAAATTATTAAAACATGAATCAGCCTCTTTAAAATATAAGTTAAAAAAAAAATGGAAAACGGCGTAAAAAAAAAAAAAAAAAAAAAAAAAAAAAAAAAAATTATTAAAACGCAGACCAGATATATTTATAAACTTCTAGAAAAACCTTAGGATTATCATAAGCTAGTGAATTGTTTCGCTTGATTGAAGTATCCTTTTTAAAATATCCGTAAAATAAATCGAAAATGAAAAAAATGGCCTTTGTGCGAATCGACCTTGACTATCTAATGTAAAATAATAATAATAATAATAATAATAATAAAATGTTGACGATATATGTATGTAAATTTTTGTCATAAGACTATCACTAGCAAAAGACCGCATCTACCCGCTGCTGAAATAACATTTAAAAATATTAAAATGCAGACGAGATATCTTTATAAATTTCTTTCATACGATTAAGATTATCAAATGTATTGTTTCGCTTAACTGAAGTATAGCCTGTTTAAAATACCTGTAAAAAATAAATAAATAAATAAATAAATAAAATAATAATAATAAATAGAAAATTGCCTTTATACAGATCGATTTCATCTATCCAATGCAAATATATATATACATATTCATAAGTGTGTATATATATGTGTAAGTTAATATATATTTATTTATTTAAAAATATTAGAATGTCGACTATATACGTTTATAAATTTCTATTGTAAGACTACCACTTGCAAGTAGGCTGTTTTGCTCAGCGCCGAAACTAGCCTTTTTTGCGCCGGGGCAAATATGGATTTCGGTGACCCCCCCACCCCCAACCTCGACATATATGCATTCTTTATATCAAACACACCAAACAAAATCTTAATATGGCGCCCCCTTCAGCTTCTGTTCTGGTGGCACCCGGGGCACGTGCCCCCTCTGCCCCCCTCTAGTTTCGGCCCTGGTTTTGCTTGACTAAATAAGCCAATATCTAAACAAAAAATCAAAATTGTAGAAAACAGCCTTTGTGCTGATCGATCTCAAACATCCAATGCAAAATAAATAAACAAACAAACAAATAAGTAAATAAAAAAATTGAAATGCAATCGAGAAGAGGCTACTTCAGTAAACCGAAAAAGCCCATTCGCTAATGCTAATCCCATGGGAGAAATTTATACAGATACGTCGGCTCCATTGCTTTTTTTTTCGTATGATAGCTGAGTTAGATCTATACAAAAGCCATTTTCTACTGTTCCGATATTCATTTAAGAATTTTTTTATGGGGATGTTTTTACTTTCGAAACGGGAACCGAAAAAGAAAATGGCTCGAATAAAAATATCTGTAAATGAATGTCAAATGAGCAATAAATTGCTAACAGATCGATTTCAGCTATTCAATGAAAACAATCATTTAAAAATTTTGAAATGTAACTGAGAAGTGGCTCCTTCAGTCAAGTGAAAGAACCCATTTTTAATGCTAATTTTATGGACGAAATTTGTAAAGATATCGCAGTTGCATTTCAATATATATCTTTTTTTCCTCATTGGATTGGAGACCTTCATTTTTCGATACGGTTTTAAAAATGAATTTCCATAAAAATATTCTGCAATCAAAATCGAATAGGTAAAAAATTGGAAAAGTAAAAAACGGCCTTTATATAGAATTTTATTCTCTTTAATATTCTATTTGACAAATAGCAAGCTATGGCTACATGTCTCGAGATATTTAGGAATAATAATTAAAAAGTACAAAAATTTTGTAGGTTTTTTTTTCTTTTTTGGAAAGGGGGGGGGCACAGAAAACCAGGCTGCGGAGTCAGTAAAAAAAAAAAAAAAAAAAAAAAAAAAAAAAAAATAGCCGACTTCTATTTTAGAAATTTTAACTCCGACTCTGAAATGGCTAATTAATATACTAGTGTTGCTTTTGATTAAAATTATAAGGAACGCATGAAAAGGTAAGGCGAAATTTTCACCTTTTCGGTATTAATTCAGTTCTTAGGACTTTGAAAAAATTATACTTAAATTCCGTTTTACTATTTTTCAAATTCGCGTCCCACAAAACCAAAAAATTCAGCTATCGAAAGCTAAAGAATAAAATAAAATAGAAATTTTACGATTTTGTATCTTCGGTGGATTTGAAAAGTGGAAATTTTTACAATTTGTTGTTAATTCATATCCTCTAGAGCAAAAAAGTTTCCATGGAAAGAAAATAAATGATTAAAAAGTGAAAATTTTAGTAGCCCGGAAATAATTCGGGTTCTACATGAGTTTTTCATTAAAAACGGTTTTCATCGAACGGTACGCCGGGCAGTATATGGGAAATCTTCAACTTGCATAGCAGGATAGAATCCAATAATAATAATAATAATAATTTTATGGATTTAAAATTATATGTAGATGGTTTAATTTCACTTCAAACTGTCTAATATATTAGATCGGAATCGACTTGTTTTAAAACGGATCCGACTGTTTTGGTGAAGAGCCTATTCTAAGGCCCTTTTTGCCAGAAGAACCTATCCAAATGTAAATAGCCTCGGGCCATCAGGACTGAAAAGGTGCGAGAATGTTGTATTTGCTAATGACTTTTTTCCAGATGGGGTATCAAATCCCCTTTATTTTTCGCCTAGAGGGAAAGGGTGACATGAGATGACCATTTTTCTTGTCAATTATAAGCCTCGGAAATATCTTTGGTCTTTTAAAGTGTCAATCTTTGTGTTTGGGATACGCCTTGCGGTGGCAACTCGCATAGATTCGTGAGAGGATTTTGAGTTCCGGTTTGAGTGATGTAGGCTCTTAATAGTCGGCACCCGATGTTGAGGGAGAGTGTTTTGTTAAAAGTATTGTGTTTCTAGAGACAGCTTTGTCATATGTTTTATATCTATAAGTTCTATCTTTTACAATATTTTCTGTAAGACAGAGTTTTAAAAACTATATTACGCGGAGCAATTCTGGTGCGTGAACCTCCCGATATCGATACGCGAGCTTTCTTTTCTAAATCTGAATGGTGTTATGTTAAATAAGAGCTTTCATAGTCTCAAGATAGTAAGCTTTATCTATCATAACACAATGAAATCCTCCATAAATAAATAAATAAATAATATTTTTTCTTAGTTAACGGAAGACTATCATCATTTCCATAAGTGTACGGTTTTATTGTTGAAAATAGACAGCAAAAGTACATCCTGAATTGCTCTATTAATATACATGTTGCTCACTAAAGCCCTGTCCACTCTCATTACCTCCAGAAAATGGACAACCTATGTTCATAACATGTTCCTGGGGAACGATGAACGTGGTTTCCATGTATAATAAATTGGTTATGCATTACGCGATGAGACTGCTTATAACGTCACATAGCCAGATATTGTGGAGTAAAGTAAATGTTTATATCTCGAACTAGCACCAAATACGAGACAAAGTCAATCAGAAAGATTTAGATCGTCGTGGATTTACCATGAAATAATGTCTTACACTTAAAAACAATTTTCTTGGAAGTTCTGAAATGTAAAACTTTTGTATTCAATTACGAACCTAAATACGCTAATAAGTGCACTGCAGAAATGCAGCAATGTAAGGCAAATGCGCATTCAGGGGCCCGTTTAAGACTTCTCTGGGCTCTAAACACAACATTTTTTAGTTCCCCCAGCTCCGATGACTATTATAAGAAATCTCAAAGCTCAGAATCTTTCGGACTTCGCTTTAACTCTCTTTGTCTTTATAGTTGTTCAAAGATGTGCACATTTATAGCTTTTTCTAACATTCGAGCCAAAGTCGAACGAAAAGAAAAAGAACTTTAGTTCTGAATGAAATTTAAAAACATACGAAATTCACGCAAAACTATGATTTATTTGCTCAAAATGTTTCTTCCGGATTCAGAATATATTCTTTTAAAAATTAAGCAGAAAGTTACACGCATAAAGCAGCCTGAACAAGATACATTTCAAGAAAACCTTTAATGTTCAAAGTTAGCCATTAGCTATTTCTTTTTAAATAAAATTTCGTTAAGAAGGTTTTGAGCGAAAATTGTCGCTTCATCCTTGAATTGTATAAATCTCGAATAAAATATAGTGTATTACAGGATGCCTGTGTAAATGAGTTCTTGTTTTTCATTTCGTGCTTTCAACTGCTTGCTCTGGTACACTGTAAAAAAATCTCTCAAATTGACAGAAAAAAACTGTCAATTTTGGCGGCAGTTTAAAACCGTTTATTTTACAAAAATGTTTCATTAAAACAGATTTTATCTGTAAAAAAATACAGCTTTTTACAGTAAAAATTACGAAGTTCAGTCTATTTTACAGAAAAATACTGTTTTTCTTTAAAACAGTTTTTACTGTAAAAAATACAATTCTTTTCTGTAAAATTAACCGTTTTTTTTTTTTTTTTTCTTTTACAATGTATAAATTTCAGATACAATCGGTTTATTCAGCATTTTTTCACTGCTTTTCTTTGCAGGTAATACGATAATATTTTAGAATAAAACGATTTTAGAAAATGATATCTAAGATACCGTTTTCTGAAGGAAAAAAAATAGAGTTAAGATAAATTCGCTAAGATAAATTGAGCAATAATTTCAGTCTACTTTACTGTTCTGTGAATAAGATGATACACAATAAATATGTTTTTCTAAGCTAGTTTCAAACTGTCTCTAGAACAATCTATATTATAGTTCTGCGTTTTATCTTCTCTATATATTTCTGAGAAAATATTAAAAATCTGCCTCATCTGCAGATTTTATTGCTAGTTCTGAAAAGGATGTTTTGGAAGGTTAAAAATAAAAATGAAACACCATAATTTCTCTCATCTAGCGGCTGAAATAATTTTTTTTCGTATCAGAAACTTAATAAATAAAATAAAATAAGTACGAATTAGAAAAAAGTTTCATTTTATCAAATACAATTACTGGTAGAAAACAAAGTTATTTTAATCTTATCTTAAACGCAGTAACCTTGGACGCTCAGATTATTGAATACAGTCTTATAAATTTTTATAAGCATTTTAAATTTCGCTTCGTATTTTTTACACTAAAACTATAAATAAACATTCACTACTTGAGACATATTGCAATAAACCTGGATGAAACTGGGCTGTTTGAACAAAGAGGTAGTCAGTAACGCACACAGGATTAAGCTTTGGGGGGGGGGGGGGGGGAGCATATTTTAGAGGTCCTGATCTGGCCCGAAATATCGACGAGCTCGGTACGATTTTTTTTTACATTTGTTTCAAAATAGACGAGATATGTCGAGCCCAGACGCACATTTTTTTTCTGTTGGCTTTATACAGAGCGAAGACTGGGTGGTGGGTGGGGGAAGGGAAAATTTGGATGGGGTTAATTCCGAAGGTTTAAACTTCTTTGATAAATAACAAAATATATATCATTTTAAGCAATGAATATTAAAATGCTAATATTTTAAATTTTATAAGAAATCTTATAAATAAGGATTGTGAAAAGATCATCGTTTTTTCAGAATTTCTAATTGGCAGGATCTGTTAAAAATAATAAAAATAAACTTTCATAATTTTAGAAAACTTTAAATAGTTAGTCTAACTCCCGTAGATTTGCGAGAGGCTTCAGCGCTCTTAGCTCTCCCAGTGGGTGCAAAAATGGAGACAGTCATTTTCTTATTAGTCAAAAATTACATTTCATTGCAATGAGTTTTTAAAAAATGTCAAGCCGATTGAGATTAAATGGATAATTTCCAACTAGCCTAAACTCGCCACAAACTCTTTGAAATGAGTTCGAAAAACAGCAGGCTAATTGAGAAACAAATTGTCATTTTCCAATTAGCCTAAAGCTGTTTAGGTTCTTTGCAATAAGCCTGAAAAATACGATTGGAAAAAGGATGCTAATTCTCCAATTAGCCAATCTCTTTTGCAAATAACCTAGGTCCTTTGTAAAGAGCAGGATGTCGCAATTAGCCACACTACCAGAAATTTTAACTATGTTAAAAGTCAGGTGAGGTAGTTCTCCAAGAAAATTTTGCTTAATAATTGGAAATAAATAAAGAAGAATTTTTTTCTAGTAACAAGTTCAAATAAAAAAAAAATAAAGAAATACTCTAACTAAAGAAACACTTTACAGAGTTGAAGAAGATTTAATGAACTTTGGAGATTCTTTTAAAATTTCTAATTTTTATTTACTGCGCCCCTTAAACTTCTGTGTCCTTCAGCAGTCGTAGAACTTGCGTGTAGTTAGTTACGCCATTGGACTTGGGCTATTCACAGTTTCAGGATCAGGAAAATTCTGGATGCTCACTGATCTTGTTATTCTCTCTGGATATGTATATTCTATTCGTATGCTTCTAAATTAATTAGGCTTCAGGAAACTAATATATTGAGCTGAAAAATTTTCTATAAAGTTGAGTTCCGAAGGGTGCAAAAAAGTGGATTTATTCCTGGGAATGAAGAGTGTTTTTCGGGAAGGAAATTTTGAAAACCCGAAGAGCTTTCAGAAAGTTTTAGGTATGGAAATTTTTATTACTATTTAATTTTTTTTCTAATGAATGTGAATTTTTGCAAATGTAAACAAAACCAAGTTTTTTGCATTAATATAGAAAAAGAACACAGTTATTATAAAAACTAATGAAATATATGCTCAAGTTGCAGAAATGTTAAGTAAGAAAAATTAAAACACTGTACAAATTTGCATAATTGTCGATAAGTAAAAAATAAAAGAGGCAGATGATAGATTTATATTGCCTGACATGAATACAAATATCGCTCCTGTTCTCCGAAACAGTCTATATAAACAAAAAAGACATTGAGAAAAAATAGAAATCAATGCAAATATGCAATGCATAAGAAAATTGATATGGAATGTGCCTGAATATGCCATATGCACACCTGAATATGCCATTTGCATATGTACATGAGCCAAATGAAAATAGTTTAATAATGATAATAATAAAACATACAAATCTCGCCAACTCACAGCCGCCATTTATCCAAAACTAAAATTCTAGAATAAATTATAAAAATTAAGAACGCAAAATCACAAATTTTGTGAATTTATAATAAAAAAACTTGTCCTTAATTTATCAAAACGTACCTGAAATTTCTTTAGTATAAAAATTTACAATTGAAAAATGACTAGTTTTTTTATTTTCAAAATTTTCAATATTCCATTAAATTTTGGTTTATTCTCCAAAAATCCTGTATTTATTCCATTCTTCAAAATCTGCGAGTTTTTTGCAGCTCTACTGAAAACTGCTAAACTCATATTTTTAGTTCACCAACAGATTCGATGTGTATCCTGCTGTGGCATCGACAAATCTCACTTGGATAGGGAGAACTAATTTCACAGCATGTACGATGAAAAGCAAGTACGATGTTTTCCGGATGTTGGTAGTACTCTACTAAACATCCTTATTTCCCACGACCACGAACATCTTATTTCTTCAATTTCATTAAAGATATCTAAATTCTTGTAGCAAATAAAACATAATTTTATTTTAAATGTTGATTTTAAACATTCAATTTTTTTTTTTTTTTTTCGTTAAACACTAAAACTTCTTTCAGAATATTCTAATACATTTGAGCCAAATATCTTTAGTGCTACAGAGTGATTTTGATATAGTAAAGAAATGGAAAATGCGTCTTCCAATTTATTGAGCTGTAAAATATTCATAAAGTTCAAAGTTTCACAGATTGGTGAGTTTCGTTCGTAAAAAAATAGCACTTTTTTCTTTTTGATGTTTCTTAGATGTAGAACAACATATTTTAAAATATAAGTTGCAGGAAAAGGTGGTACATAAAAATTCAATTTCTCATTTTAATATGTATACCAGGGTTCGTACATATCGAGGGATTAGGAGATTTCAGGTGTTTTAACCCTATAAACTTCGTAAAGTACTGATAGTTATAGCTGAAGATATAGTTTATTCTAATCAAATAAGGCAAATATTGCTTTACAAAAATTCTGGTAAAAGGTACTTGAAAGTCCTTCAAGCGTACGAACCGTGTATACAGCCTCTTGTAAAACCAATGTTAAATCTAAAAGCTAGCATGTATACTTTTTGTAACTGAATGTATATTGTATCTCCTTTTATAACTATCACGTTGTTAGTAATTTTTTCGAACTATTAAAATGAAAATGCTTTTAGCTATATCCGTATTAAAATTTAATTAGAGAAACTGAGGCGATTTTAATACAGCGCTTTATCCTCCAGAAGCAATCAGTGTTGCCAGTTTAACCCTGGTGTAACTTCGATATCTTTACATCCCTTTATTAAATTTTTCTTTTAAAATCATTAAATATTTAAATTTTTGCAGTTAAGATTAATCTTTCATATTTTTTTAAATTATAGTTTGTAACTATTCTATAGTTACAGGATTTAGCTGTTTTTAATTTTACCTTTTAGCAGGATATCAATACCTTTTAGCAAGCATCTTTCATTTTAAAGACACTGTTATGTAAAACATATAATTTGTGTTATCAAATGCATACATTTACACTACTTTTTTTCCTTATCAGATTTATGATTATGAATAAAAATTACAGTTTTTTAAAAGAAAAACGATATCGTACTGACTTTAAAATTTTGATCAGCAGCAGGAATACAACGCAGTTAAAGTCTCATTTAAATTTTCATTCTTTTGTTAATTTTAATAATTGTAGCAAATGTTTAGCTCCGATTTTGACCCCTTTTTCTTCCATATAAATTCTGCCTTTTTTCAAGTCAGTTTTAGTTCTTTTTTTCCTACATGCATTGACAAAACTGGAAACATTACATTATTCGTATTTCCTTTTAAAGAACAAGCAGCAGATTTATCAAAATGGATACATTGTAATATTTCAAATTGATCAATTGCAATATTCAAAAGAGATTATTTATTAAGAGTCAGAAATTTCTAGCATTACATTTAATAGACATTATACAACATAATAATGCATTTAATGTCCGCGTTAATTTTTATTTATGTCTCATTCGTCGGTAAATACCTGAAATATTTCTTCAATTTTCACCGATCTGCAGGTGTTGAATGAGTGAGAAACACTACTCTAATAGAATCCACATAATGCAGCTTAATAATAGGGTCCACACAATCCTGTTTAATAGAGAGATAAGAAGTAGATGAAATTTTGAGACATTTCGCTTAACAAATGACTTTGGTCATTAACACAAGGCAGCCCGAACCTTACACATGGATGTCTGATAAGCAACTTTATGGACAAGCATTTTGATGAGTTATTCGTCCCCAATTTAATTGCGTCCTTATCGCCTATCTTTTGTATTTTATTACCTTGTCTTAATGTGCACAATCCTTGCATAATAGCCTGATTTTGCGAGGATAAAGTTTCATTGCGATAATGTAATAATATTAAATGAAAATATAGGATTGTCTTGAAATTCCACATTCAAACTTCGAGGGTAATTAAAGCATATTGTACAACAAAATTATAGTATAGGAAATTGGGTTTGCAATCCATAGATTGTGTTAAAAATAGCAGAGTCTCTCATTTCAATAAAAAATTTAAGGGTCTGGTATCGATATATTTGTTACCGTTAAAGCGTATAATCTGTTATTTCATAAAATACCTGCTATTTGATGAAAAATCTAACCGTGCCCGTTAAAGTATGTAAAATTATTGAATTTTACGATTTAACTAGTTATTTTATAGAATAACGATTGCCTAACCGTTAAAGTATTAAAGACTACACGCAAAAGTCGTTTGAACCGTTTATAACTCGTTTTAGGCAGTTTTGAATCATTTATGGTTAGTTTCTACGTTATTAATTATCACTGCGAGTGCATGTTTTGTTCATGTGTGTATTGAACTTGCATAAATTTATAAGCAGAATATTTATGTTAGCATGTATCATTTGGGACTATTCACAAATATTTTCATATTTTTTTAACGATGATTTCTACAGGAATGAGAGATCAATTGGTAAATAAAAAATATTTTAATGGAATAGCAGTTAGAATCCTTGTTAAATCAGCGAGAAATTAAGAAAAATAGTGCTATATTTACTCGTGAAAAATTATTGAATTCAATAGAAGAAGTAAATTAGGTACAGTTCAGAAAAAATTCCACGTGACTCTGGTTAATCCAGATTTATGATATCTTAGAAATTCAGGAGGTAGAAAAATCTATTTGTGCCATTAACTATTGACATCTTCTATTAACAGTTGTGCCAAAACCTGGTGTCACATTTTATTTCTCAAGGGATACTCTGTTCGATATTTTTTCATATCACCTGGATATAGTGACAGAAATATTTTGAATGTCATATTACGGCAATCCTTGTTTTTATAAATAATGAAAATAAAATAAAGATATTTCATAAATTTTAAATTAATGTACTTAAAGTTTGTAAAATATTGTTAATAAAAAACACAATTATTTTTGTCAACATGAGATTTTTTTATAATATTTAAAATTATTATATTTCTTTTGTAAGCAGTATTTATATTTTGTGTTTGGGACATAATTTTTCTAATTTCATTTAAACGACATTTTTTTTTTCAATGGAAACAAGTAATTTAATAATTATGTAAATATGAGTTATAAAAATTTTTTATGTAACAATTTTCGCACTACATTCTGTTATTTTGTATTACTTTTAACTAATGCAAAAATAATACCATTTTATATTCAGTTTTTATATATTTTTTACTGAATCATCTATTAACAATTTGCAGTGTATTTTTCAAATGACTTTAACTATTTATCATCAGCTAATTTATAAAACAATTGATTCATTTTTATGTTAAATTGTTTATTTTATACTTTAACGTTTAGGCAATCGTTATTCTATAAAATAGCTAGTTAAATCATAGAATCCAATAACTTTACACACTTTAACGAACTTCGCTAGTTATTTCATGAAATAACCTGGTATTTTATAAAATAACTAAATTATATGCTTTAACGGTAACATACCCATTGATTAATGACAATATAGAATACACAATATTGCATGTAATGCTACATTTAAATACAGCCACTCTTTTTTTTTTTTTTTTTTTGCTTTATTTTGGGAAGAATGGATTTCATACAGCATAAATGTCACTTATTCAATCTATTTATTTAATCTAAAAAAGTCAAAAGTTTAGTTACCATTGTTTTAAAATAGTAACTTCATGAAACATTTTAAATTCTTGCTCTAGATCATCACTCCCTGGAGTAAGATATATACTGATAGATTGTTTAACGGAGTTTCGTTCAGATACAGTTTTGTTAAGAATAGAGTGAGCTCTATGGTGGTGGAATCTGGAAGTAACAGAACAGGATTTTGAAAAATTTGGAAATTTAGCAATGCGATCTGTTTAAAACTTTGTGATAATTTATAAAACTAAGCCGTGGTAGCCTAGTGGTCATAGCACCGAGTTCCGGACTGAAAGGTCATGGGTTCGAGCTCCACATCATCAAAGACCGGCTCACCGAGTGTATGCAGTGTACGTTCTCGTTAAATAAAGTGGTTCTGAAAATCCTTTGGCTGGCCTTAGCAGTTACCATGGGTAATAAACCTCTCTCAATAAACCTTCCCCTTTTTTTCAGATACATATTGAAATTGAGGAGGTGACGTTGTTTGGTGATGCCATCTATTGGCAGCTTTGCCGAACATTTTCTTCTGCAGAAGTGTGACTTTTAGTCCTCTGGGTCCAGTTTTATGGAAGCTCTAGCAACCCTTATTGCCCTTCGGGCACACGTCATCATCATTTATAACACATGGTTAAAAAATGTATAAAAGAATGGCGCGTCAGATTTCGGGAGAAAGGGGGATGAGGGAGAGGAACATGAACAAAATTGGGAAATATAACCACGTGATCAGTTTGAAACTTTAAGATTGTTTAAATCGCATATTAAAAATGAGGGCGCATCAAAAATAGAGATGAAGGGAGGAGAGCGCTTTTACCAAGTGGAATCTAAAGTTTGAATGCATGGATAATAAAGTTTTTAAAAAGTCATTGAAACTGGTTGCCAATGTTGTCAGAAATAATGCAAGTATAAAATTACTTATACATTCACGGACTTAAAAATAACAATATAACAAAGTTAAATAGATTAAATACAATTGTACCCATCATTATTAAATCAGATATAGTGCTATCCTCTATCACTAGATAATACTATTAAAAATTATTGGCTGTATATTATTTAGGGGGGAAAATGCTTATTATTATTTGTGGATTAACCTTTAAAACACTAACTTTATTAATGTAATATAAAAAACGAATAAAAAAAAAATATTTGATATGGATGAGTTGTTTAATTATGATTCAATTTTAAATAGATGTATAAATAAATACACAACATTAAAGAGAAATAATAAATTTAAGTGAAGTAATATTTATTTATAAATTCCACAACTGTGCAGAATCATAAAAATAGTAAATTTAGTTACATAATTATCACAACGCTTGAAAAGAATTTTAAGTATCTGATTTGTTTATTCCAAAAGATTTTTCAAAGTGACACATGTCTAAGTGCAATGATTTCTCATGTGGATACTTTAAATGTATTTCTTGTGGAGTAAATAATATTCTTCACAATTCTTCTTCATATGTTTTTTACTATTACAAAAGTTATAGGGTTTTAGTTATATCATCTTTTCTTCAATTGAAGGTTATCTGAAAACGGCCGGATGTATAGAAAGCCTGTAATTTAATATCATCTTGTCTTTTTAAATGTTCACACATCTCGTATATAAAGAATACTCATAAACATAGTAAAACAAAATAAATACACACACACCAGCTCAGAATATAATGATAATAATAATACACATATACTTCCAAAAGAAGAAAAAGAAACGAAAGAAGTCAAATGTGTGTTTTCTTCAAAATATGAAATGAAATTTAAGCACCTAATTTGATTATTTAAATTACTCCAAAGGATTTCCCTGCTGAAAAAATTTAAAGGAAGTAATTTCTTATTTTTCTAAACGAAATGATGTCTCATTTGGAAAGGTTAAATTTATAGCTTTTCATAATTTAATACAATAAATAATATTCATACTATGCTTTCTCCCAATCTGTATAACTTTATCATAATATCTGTGTGTATCTAACATTAAACTTCATGCTCTCATAATCTTATACATTGTTTCTTCAGTTGCTGATTATCTTAATAAGACAACATATATCCAAAGCCAGTATGATACAATTTAATTTCTCCCCCCCCCCTACCCACGCACACACAAGCTATATATGTATAGTCGCTTTAAAAAACTAACAATACCAATAATAATTGTAGTAGTACCACATCACTCTAAATCAAAAAGAAAAAGGCATTCTCAAAATTTGCAATTAATGTTAAGTATCTATCTCATTTGGTTATTTGCTTATTCCAAAGGATTTTTCAGAGTACAAAGTACTTAAATAAAATTATTATTATTATTATTATTATTTGGATGTCAAAAATTTTAATTTTTTTTCATATCCATCTAGTACAATTAATAATATTCGCTTATACCAGCATTATTTGTTATCATTACAAAAAATTATAGCTTCTTTTCCTTAGTGGAAGATAATTTTAAAAAGACAACATTTGTTCGGAAACCTGTAATTTAATGACATACCTGTAATTTTAGTGGACGTGCATAAACAACATATGCGCACACACTGATTATTTTACACACATTTATTTAATCCATCTTTTTTATAACAAATAACAATAATTTTATTTGATGTATGAAAGGATTTTAATTCATTTTTATTCAAAAAAAAAAGAAAAAAAAAAGAAGAAAAAAGAAAAAAAAAAAAAAAAAAAAAAGTAACTGACGAAGTCTTAAAACGTAAATATAAGTTCACTCTTAAACAATTCATTATTCCGTTACATAGCACCCCTCTCTAAGATCCACATCGCCAATTACGGATATTATACTGCTCTAATATATATATATATATATTTGTAAAATTTACTGAAAACTTTCTTTGTTTTGAACAAAGAATGGAAAAATTATCCATTTACCGAAATTCTTCTATTCTGAAACAGAGATGAAAGTACTCCGTAAAACTGAATGGGAAACATATTGCATTTTTACGGATTTTTTTTACATTGTACTTACACATATCCTTCCAAAAGAAGAAAAAGGAAAACGTAAAACGTATTCTTCCCAAAATTTGTAATTAATTTTAAGCTTTTCATTTGGTTATTAAATTATTCCAAATGATTTTTTCCTATTATTAAATATCTAAATGATATAATTTCTTTTTCGTTGATGTCAAAGATTTATTATCTTTTCACATCCATCTAGCGTACAATAAATAATATTCACCTACACCAATATTATTCTTCATCATTACAAAAGGTTATATCTTATTTTCTTCAGTTGCAGGTTATCTTAAAATGTCAGCATGTGTCGGAAACCTGTAATTTAATATCTTGTCTGCTTCAGTGTTGAGATGTCCGCTGTTATTTTATTTTGCGGGCTATTGCGTTATTTCCCGAACCGATTTTTCGATTCGATGCTCTTTGTGCGGCTGGTCATCCAATAAGATCATTCAATAAAGCCCGGGTAACGAATGCTCACTAGTTTTTGCGCCAAATCGTAGAGTTGGCGAAAAAATATGGGCTTTGTTATTTGGAAAATTTTAAGTTTGACATTAGTTTTAAACATTAGACGATACAAAAAGACCTACCCTTACTTATATTCTAGTGTTTTAATGACATAGTTGGCCTAAACTGCATGATTATAAACTCACTATTTTTACTATTATTATTCTATCATCATCATCATCATCATCATCATTATTATTATTGTTATTATTACTGTTGTTATTATTTTAAAAACTTTGAAGAATCTAAATATTTTTATTTTAAATTATGTGCACTTTCCACTCATTTATATTGTATAAGTAAAAATTTAAAATATATATATATATATCAACCAAAATTAGTTAGAAAATGCGAGTTTTTATCTCTATATAAAAATATCAACTTGAATAATAATAATAATGGCAATAACCATAATAAACTTTAGATATGATGGCTGATGGCTGATGATCGAAAATTATCTCGCTCTGGCTACAAAGGTATTATTGGGGGAAATCACATGAATTAAGAGGCACCGACTCACTCAAAAAGACCTGGATGATAATGATAATGTTATGTCTGCAGGGGCGTCATTTTAAAATATCTCGCTCAAATTTTAAAATTTTTCCGTGTTTTTTTTTTTTTTTTTTTTTTTTTTTTTTTTTTGAATAGGATAAGCAAGGACGATCTACAACCGGGCTAGTTTTTACTTTTTCTATTTTAGTTATACAAGGTGGAACCCGTCGAAATTCCACGAAAGAAAATGGTTAAGAAGGAACTGCTTCATTTATTTATAACAAATCTACAAAATTACTTACAGTAAAAAATAATCTTATATTGATCAGTCTACTTCTCAAACAAATATTATAAAAAATACATCTTATATTGATCAGTCTAACTCTAAAACAAATATTATTTTAAGCTAAAATTAACAAAATACTATAAAACTCAGTTATCCAAATTTTTAAAATTGACCATTAGTCGCATATAAAACCAGTAAAATATAATAAAGATCAGCTATTATGATGAATTTATCAATTGAGATTCTTATATTTGGTATAAATGCAAATGAAAAAGACAAATATTATTTCAAATTGACACGATCATAGAATTTCAAGCGAAATTAATACCAATCACAATTTTATCTTCTCAAAATTTAAACACGTACTTCTCCTACTCGTATTCACCATGATTTAAAAAATGGCGTTTTAATTTGATCATTTTAACTCAAAACTTGAAGTTATTTAACTGATGAATAAAAACATAATAAAACCGAAATCACGGAATTTTATAACAGATGATATTTTTTGCAAAGTATACGCATTTTAATTTCCATTTTTTCCTCAATTTTAAGAGAAACTGGATTGATTCTGTTGCTGCAATTACAAAAGTGGTACTAAAAACTATAAAAAAATTAATATCACAAAAAAAAAATTGAGATACAGCTTTCAAACAAATTGCATTTAAAAGTACATTTTTTTCTCTATACGACGGTGTAAAAATCGGAAATATGCTATGTTTAGAAGTATAAAATTTGCAGTAGCGAAAATTGCAAAACCGAAATTGCATCGGAAAGTTTTGCCATTCGCAAAATGACGTATGCGTTACGCACAGATACGTTTGGCCTTTATAATATAGATAGATATTTTTTACATTATGATAGTTTCTATTTCAGAACCGGTTTAAACCAATTCCGAAAGTTAAAGTAATTTTTTTTAATTCGATACCAAAATCGAAAAAGTAAAAACTAGCCCGGTTGTAGATCATCTTTATCCTATTAAAAAAAAAAATGTGAAAATATTAAAATTTGTGCGAGATATTTGAAAATAATGCAATTATCATCTTTTGAGCAATAAGGATTAAGAGTGTATTCAAATCCAAATTGTTTATTTTCTGATTTATTTTTAAATTCAACTTCGTTCTGAAACGGATCAAATTGGCAGATTCTCTTATTCAGAAACAATATAGTGTGCCTTGATCGTTAATTTTTTTGATAGAGGCAGAATATATGGCAAAAAATGCTGACAAAGTTGGCGTTTTGTATCTAATTTTCCGAAGCGAAAGAGCTGAAGGGGAAAAAAAAGGGGGGGGTTGTAAAAGGTCATGTTGAGAAAATAATTGTTTATAAATAAAGTTCTGATTAATTGAACAAAAAATAAAAACACACGGCTTCTTATACATTTCTTCAAAAATCACATCATCAAGTTTCATGTTTTTGCTTTTAAAAATGAATCTGAAAATGTCACAGAAAATTTTGAGCTATTGACTGTGGAAAAATATTTTTTGAGTATGCCTTTAAGCAAGATTCTATTTATATTTAATATTAAATTTCCTTTTCCATTCATGTTTGTTGTATGTTCGATTAGTATATTATCCATTTGTTTTTAGCAAAATAATTTTAAAATTAAAAGATAAAATGACATAAAAAACATAATTTTACAAAATTTCTTTCTAATATCATTTATCTCTTTATTATTGTTATTATTATTATTTTCGAAACAACAGCAAGAAAGAAGAAAAATTCAATTATGTGCTTCTAGATTTATATTGTAATATAATAGATCCTGTGTGAAATAAGATTCGATTTAATTTTTCATTTCATCCTTTGTAACATAAGATGATCCTTTGGCAAATAAAGTTGAATTTTTCAAATTACAATATTTTAAAGTGAAATTATTCATTGAAATATGCCCTCATGACACAAATCTTTTATTCAATTTCAAATTTTTACAGTTATAAAATTATGCTCTATGAATATGCACGCACACACACACACATATATATACATATATATATATATACAGTCGAGTCTCTATATAACGGAATTCATGGCTCCAGTAAAAAATTCGTTATATAGAGAAATTCGTTGTATAGAGAATTAGGTTAAAATTCCTACTTAATGTGTAAATTTTGGAACAAATATTATTTTTGATATGGATAATTAAGAATTTGAAAGGTTTAAATATAAATATCGACTTAATATTCTATTTCTTAATTATTTAAACAGTTTCAAAAAAGAGAACAGACATTTATTTGAAATCTTTATGAAAATCTCATAAGGAAAACTTACAGTAATTTTAGACTGGAAGGAAGACTGGCATTAATGGAAGGGGCGTGGGAAGGGGGGAGTATGAATTGGTTGGCCTTAAAGAACAAGGAAATTCAAAGTAGAGAAGTAATATAAAAAACTCAGCTCTGGGCAATAAATCAGGAATAAGTAATGGGAAAATCATTTCATGGGATTTTGAAGCTTATTAAAAATTGGATAAATACAGAATATTTTATGGAAAAAATCGTTATATGGAGATAGCTATTTCGGTATATAGAGACTGTTTTTAATGTAATCATGAGAAAAGGGGACCGTTTAATAAAAAACCTAAATAAATTCGTTAAATAGAGAAATTCGATGTATGGAGTTTCGGTGTAAAGAGACTCGACTGTATATATATTGCTATATATATTTATATATATATACCAAGATCTCACAATTGATAAATATTTTTATTCTGCTTGAAGATACAGAAGTAACAACTATTTTTAAAGAAAATCATAACTGTTTTATTTATCGTCTGATTTCATCAACGAAAATGAAGAAATATTTCTTTCTTATACTCAATCTAATTATGATAGATTCGAAAGCAAAATTAACTTTTGATTCAGAAGCTTTTTGCGTTCAGAGGGAGATGAGTTATTTGGTTGTAAAAACTGGGAGAACACACCAAGGGGTCAGAACAGCAAGGGATTCCCAACTTCCCTCCGCGTCCTCCTACTGTGTAATGGGAAATCTCAAGTTGTTGTTCAGAGGGAGGGGATTCCTTATTTTACTACTGACTGAAACGCTAATTACCGCGCGAAGTTTCACTGACTTTGCAAACTGAAAAAATAGTCTAAATTCAGCAATAAAGGTATTAAAAATTTCAGAGATGTTGTTCACTAAAATCCGAAGGCATTGCAACAAGAACAACATTGTAAATCATTGGTTTACGCAGCATTTTTGTTAAGGCTCCTGTCTCCGTCAGGCGAATCTCTCGCGAGCTAATGCTATTCCTATGGGGAGGTTATTTTCTAATATCTGGTTTGCATTTTGAAATTTTTAATACATATATATATATATACTGTTTTCCCTGGAATAGCTGAGGTGCATCTCTACATCGCTCCTTTTTTATTTTTTCGATTTTGGTTGCATATATTTTTTAAATAACCACTTTCCCTTTCGAAACCGGTTTTGAAAGTGAAACTACCTTTATAAAAAATATCTGTATTCAAAATCGAAAAAAAAAAAAAAAAAAAAAAAGAGAGAGAGAGAGAGAGAGAGAGAGAGAGAGAGAGAGAGAGATGCACCTCAGCTATTCAATGCAAAAAAAAAAAAAAAAAAAAAAAAAGTCAAAATGCAAATTAGATATTAGAAAATAACCTCCCCATAGAAATAGCATTAGCTCGCGAGCGCTTCATTGGCTAGGGACAGGAACCTTAAGAAGGAGGAAGGAGAGCAGTGAAAAATTGAATTCATTACCCACATTCGGCCGCTATATACTGCCTGTTAAGTATTGTGAATTAGAATAATAAAGTAATGATTCCAATGTCTCATGAATATGACGCCATTTAGTGTTGTGTCCGATTGCTGATTTATATGTAAATGTTTTTGATGCATGGAGGAAAAATCAGTAATTTTTCATTAATCTCAATGACATTTTCAAAAGTATTTTACTTGTATCAAACTCTAAGGAGGGGAGCATTATCAAAATATTCCACAGATGTGCGCAATTGGAACATGCAAGAGCCATTATCCTTCCCTGTATTCTTAAAATTAATTTAAGGTCTGGCAAAATTCTCCGTGAGCTTTCATTCAAAACAAATTTTAACCCCTCATTTATTTATTTATTTGCTTTTATTGGATGTGTTTAAAAAATATATTTAGCAGATGGTCACGATTTTTTCACCCGGGTCCTCTATCTTTCAAAATAAAATTAATGTATAACAAAATTAATATTTCTTAATTTGTGCACATTGATATACTTAAAACCACTTTCCAAATGGTTAATAATAAACTAGTCTAGATTGTGTGTGAAAGAGAGAGAGAGAGAGAGAAAAGATAAATAAAAGTGTGAAATTAAGTGTATTTTAACAAAAGCATCTAAATTATTGTGGGGGGGGGGGGGCAGGGTAGGGAAGGATTGATGCATTTTTATTTTTTCTTAATATATGGCATTAATAGAAAATATAACTCATCTAAAGGCTTCTTTTATTCGCAGAAATCATGGGGGACTTATCAGCGAAAAACGAACAACTTTGCTTGTCCTTTAACTTTGAAGACATTTGGTATGTTAATGTATTTTTTTTCATAACTGTTATGACTGTGAATATACTATGGTGTATTTTTTTAAATATAAAGCACATTGTTAGGATAACTTTTAATGTAAAAAAAAATTGCTATTTTGCAATTGTATATAAAGCGATTGAATGTTCAATAGATGGGGAGAAATGATACATTAATACAGGCAGGAGAAATGATATACATGTATATTTAAAATTTAATACTTCTTTTCTTTTTTTTTTCTTTTTCTTTCTTTTTTTTTTTTAAGTTTCAAACTAATATGGGACTGTAATATTCATTATCGTTTTACAGCATGAGCTTCTGAAATTGGTAAGGAATATTAATTGTTATAGCTTTTCCGAAATCATTTACTGAAAGAAATATTTTGATTTATCTGGATTGAAAAATACTAAAACTTCTCTTTTTGATCTTAATTGTTTCGATAATACCTATTTCATCAATCTCATCATCTTTTTGTATTCATCTATACGAAGTCTGTGGGTTAAATGTGCACATGTTATCTACGGATATGACACCTTAAAATTTCTAGATAAAAATACAGGGCGTCATACCAAGTGTAGAAGACTTCTGAGGATATTAGACCTTATCCCAAGAAAACAGCTTCAATTATAAAAAGTAGAAAACGTGCTATAAAAATCTTATATTGATAGCAGAGGCGTGCGAAGAAAAAATTGCTCCGGGGGCAAAGTTTCATTTTGGCGCCCCCCTTCCCAACTTTTTCTTGTGAAAGGCCAAAAAATGACGTTGGTAGTATAAATTTGAGCGCCCAGGGCAACCACCTCCCTTGCTCCCTCTTTCGTACGGTGCTGTTTAATAGATAAGTTTGTCATTAAAAAAATAAATAAATAAATAAATAAATAATAAAAAGATGAATAATTTAAATTTAAAGATAAAAGATGAAGAACATTGCAGCTGGCTATCAAATTGTTAAGGCAAAAAATTAAATTCTCAAGCAGTAAAAAGTAAAAAAGTAGAATTTTTACCACATAGTTCTGATAATGATGATATTGATTTATATACAATTATATACTGATTTGGTCTATAGTAACTAATTTCAAGTTATCGTAACCTTATGGGTTTTTTCTTATTATTTATTTTCTAAAAAGTATGTTAATAGGATGTTTTTTTTTAAATTTGTAATAAATATTTCTGAAACAAAAAATTGTCAATGTCTCTTTAAATTTTACTAAAATATTCCAAGATTTATCATTTTTTTTTTTTTTTTTTATGACACAAATTGAATTGTCTATTCATTATGTCTCTTTATTTCCTTTTTCTATTAAAATAACAATTTGCCCTTGCAAGTGTATCAATCCTCTCCAGTCGTGGGGAGATTTGATACAAAAGTAGCCATTCAAATTAACTGGGATAAATTTTTTGAATGAATATTTTTTAAAGTCACTATATTTTTATTAAGTAAATAAAAGATCCCTCTATAAGAAAACGCGAAATATTTGTTTAAAAAGGGTTAAAAATAATTGTTAAAAATAAAGTGTATCATAGCCCTACATCTCCTTCTAGTTATCAGCATCAGATTAATCTAAAAATAAAGAAATAAAGAAATTGATTCAATGGCATACAGTGTGTTAAAAATACAATTACGAAATTTGAACAAGTCGAAGAACTAAAGGGATTTTTTAAATATTATTTTAAGGCACATTTATGAATTTCACAGCTTCTTTTACGAAGGAGAGACTATTTTGAGAGACTCCAATTAATATCTAAGTCCATTAATTAGAAGATGTCAAAAGATAAGAATCTTCGAGTTTTAGTTTTAATAAATAAAGGAAAAGACGGATTAGTTTTTCATAAATCCGTCGTACAACTTTTATTTTATTTCATGTTTTTGCGTTACTTTAATTTTCGCACATATGAACGTTACATTTAAAAGGAAAAAAAAAATGAAGGTATCTTTTAGAAAATAAATATTTTAAGCCATTTACAGATACGCTTAAAAAAGCACCTCTTTCTTGCAATGTTTAAAAAAAACGATATCTTTGAAAACATATTATTAAGTTATTTAGCATGAGCTCATAAACAGGTTTTTTTTTTCTTTTTCTTTTTTTTAATAGCTAATTGTTATTTTAATATTATTTGCTAGTTTGCCAGGATATCAATTCTCGTTAGAGATCGTGTCGAGGATGTGGGGCTAAGGTCCCAGGCTCTTCGAGAAAATGTTCGTAGTCGTCGTCTTTGAAAACTTTCCTAATCCCTCCCCCCTTTTTTTTCCTTTGTATCTTTTAAACTTTTAAAATGTCTTGAAAATGTTTTCAAAACTGTTTTTTGTTTTTTCGGTATTTAATACGTAACAAAATAATTTAACAGATTGGTAAAATGGCTGATAAAAGGAGGCATATAAAAAACTTGAAACGATTTTAAGAATCTATGTATTTTTTCACGCTTAAAACGTTCAACCTCTTGACTTCGGAAGGAAAAAAAAAAAAAAAGACATTTTAAAACTAAAGGAGAAGCCCTAAATATTTTTAATAATTTCAATTTTTAAAAAAAGATTCGAAATTAAAAAAAAAAAAAAGCGTCAAAAATTGATCTCAAACTTCAAACATCCTCAATCTTTTGAGACTTCTATTTAACCCTTTATCTATCGACGGCTCTTATAAGTAATATTAAAACAACTTATTACAAAATTCTTTTAATACGTCAGTTAGTTGTAATATTGTTTAGAATGAGTTACAGATACATTACTTTATCTTCTTCCAAAAGCATCATTGGTTACACAAAACAAAAATATTTTTAAAAGGATGATTTCTTTTGTCTTTGCATCTTTTCAGCTTTCTTGGCGCTGAGAGAGGGGGATGAAGATTTTTCATTGCGGAAATATTTCTATATTTATATTGTAAGAACATCATATTTGTATATTTTATAATTCTACAAAATACTAAGAAAACAGTTAAAACTAAAAAATTTGTGTGGGGTTATAAAATTTGCACAAAATTCGTATAAGGGTTATTCTCTAATAAGTGGGTAATTTCACTCATTGATTTAATGAAAAATAAAAATTAAATTTGAACCAATATTTTTTAATAATTAGATACAGCATAGATTACTGAGTAATATGCAACAGTTCGGCATAAACTTTAAGCACTATATATATTTTTAAAAATTATTTTATAAATTAATTTAGTAATCAATGTCACTACTGTCCCCAAGATAGTTGTTTACTTTATAAATTAGGATTTTAATAAAATTTACTTGAAAAATATGTGTATTTTATTAAAGTGTATATTTTTATAGTAAAAAATATAATATTTAATACATCATCTCTGATAAATCTGAATATATTTTAAGTTTTAAGAATAAGGTGATAGGAGTAACATTTACATGGACAGAAGTGACATACTTTCAAAACTTTTCAGTTTTGAACATTTTAACAATTATAAATTATTTATTATTATTTTACTATTTTAAAATTTAAATAATCTTTAAAAAAAATCAATAATAAGATAATGATTAAATAAGTGAACATATTTGGACAAAATTTCAGTTAGAAAAAAGTGTTTAACTACGAGAAATACTGATCATTTTAAAATTTATGTCATATAATTTGTCTATAATAAAATATCGTGAAGGTAAAATAATTATATTTTGTAAAATATTTTATAGGGTCGAGGAGGAATATCAATAGCACAAAAAATTTCATTCTCTGGAACATCCTGGATATTTGGTGCATTTGGCCAACAGAATTGGCTTCCATTCCTTAACTTAAAGTTTATTTTAAGGATGTAATCATTTACTTCTTCAATTAAACCTATTAAAAACAAATGTTGTAATAAGTAATATGAAAAAATAAAATATGTTGATAAAAATTTAAAATAATAATTTAATTCTAAATAAAAATTTAAAACTCACCAGGAAACCAATTTTCATCATACACACAACTGCAACCCAAGTTCCTACACAAATATGTTCACTTTCAGAACCAGGAGTAGATACTTCAGTATTTTTATAATCATTGGGCATATTCTTGAAACAGGGATATAAGTCTACAAATGATGGTTCTGAACAGTAATGTTGACATTTTTCATATGTGTCACATGTGTGAAACAGCTTAAAGGTGTTCTTAAATCAAAAAGGGCAACTTTGCGACACATGCTTTAATTTATTTTTGTTCGGAAGAGCATGAAACTAGCAGGTGTTATTATTCAGAAACTGTCTAATTGCACTCAATGTTTTTTTTTTTTTTTTTTTTTTTTTTTTTTTTTTAACGCAATAGATTTTTAACAACAAACCTTCAAAGTTGACACTTTTGAGCACATTATAATAGTTTAACGTTTTCAAACTTATTACAAGTGAGCTGATGCAATTTTAATAGATTTGGAATAGATGGTATCACTGTATCCTTTGGCTTCAAGTCATCTATGGCATTAATATCTGCTTCGGAGATTCCGTTCTCAAATAAATAATTTGAAAGGGGACAGAAGTGACAGGGACAGTAGTGACAAAATTAAGAAAATTACTTCTGTGTACATAGTAAGTTAGACTTAGTAAGACTGCAATATGATATTTTGTACTACGCAAAAGTATGTTATAACATGACAAAATAATAAATAAATAAAAAAATAACAAGGACAGTTTAAGTAGGGGACAGTAGTGACAAGTAATAAACATATTCTTACCTTTTTATCCATTTTGTAGCTTGTAATTATTTTTGAAGTCCTTAGAATTGTGCCATGTATTTTTCTGGGCAATTAAGAAGGCTCCTTCTACTAAATGCACCTGTTCACCAAATTTTATCTCGCCACCTGGTGGTCACTTTAGCAGTTTTATACAAGGGAACAGTAGTGACATACAAACTAAGGAACAGTGCTTCTTTGACTCAGAATAAATATAAAACTATTTTTAATTTACAAGAAAATTGCATTATTATGTACGTTAAAGTATAAATTTTTATTTTGGGTAGTAAAATTGTTAAAAATAGTTTGTTATTACACTTAAAATTGTTCCAGAAGATCAGTACATGAGGTGAGGTACAAGGGACAGAAGTGGCAAATTGCGTAATTAAAATACTATTACAGTAAAATTTACAGCTATTTTCTTGAAAATACTTTTGAAATTCTAGAAATACATTACAAAATATATTTTATGCTAAAAAAAACTATATGAATGACAAAAAAGCAGAATGTAACCCTATAAGGGACGGAAATTACCCACTTATTGGAGAATCACCCGTAAATTCAAATTTAATTGATCCTTTTAAATCCTTCAATTCTTCTAAAATCCTTCAAATATTTATCAAGTGATTATGTAAATCTTTTAATTTAGTTTAAGCAATTTGCATAAAATACTTTAGAATGTAAAAATTTCATGAATACATAATGTGATAGATAAAGGGTTGACCTTACAGCAAAGACACTCGTAAATTAATGCTGATCCAATAGGGAGCTTTTTTTTAACATCTCGTTTGCATTTCGATATTTTTATTTATTTATTTTTTGCATTGAATAGCTGATGTTCTCTACATAACTCTTTTTTTTTTAAAAGTTATTTTCACTTTTGAAAACGATTCGAAAAAGGAAATTATGATTCTAAAAAATATCGGCAACCAAAATAGAAAAAGTAAAAAAGGAAAGATCTATATTGGAGCTCTACACTGTCCAGTGCAATAAAAAAAATGACGAAACGCAAAAGAGATATAATACTATTTTCTAATGCCAAGAATAGGAATTTTCCTTCATTTCTTGTAGGTATTTTACTGCACAAAATACTTTATTAATTTTAATGACATGCCCAATGTCATTAACTTCACGTCATAATACAAAGTATCCAGACATTCTGTCTTCTGCTAGGTGTGATATTTTATTTCAAGGTACGATTTCTTTGTGTCTTTTTTCAGCTTATAATTTGGTTATAATTTATAATCAAGGTTCGAAAAATCCTCATATTCGAATGTTCTCTCTACAACTTTCTTAAATTGGGTAACATCCTACCCTTTTTAAAACCTGAAAAATGTACCCTGGGGATCATTCAAGTATTGCGTAAGTAGTAATCGGAGAGGGGCGGGGGATCCACTATCTGCTTATTTTTGCTGACAAGGGGGAGCAGGGGATCACGAGAATTCTTACGTAAGCATTTGACAACTAAGAAACTATAGTTTAACATGAAAAAGCGAAAGATCAGTAATTGGATGAGCGTTCTGCGGATATTAAACGACTTGAGAAAAAAGATATGAAGTAAACAAGGATTGGAAACGAGAAACATTCTAGTCAACGACTACATTGAAAACGTAATAATAGACAATGCAGAAACATGGATTCAAAGATCTTAGACACCATAGTACAAATGTGATTGCTGAACACATAATATTCCAATGATTCTTGTTAAAAGTTTTTAGTTATGTGGCTAAATAAGTTAGAGCCTGTTATATTTCTTAACGATTTGTTGTTGTTGTTGCTTTTATTATTCAAGTGCTATAAATAATAATATATTAAAAACTATTTTGTATTCTATGAAGATGCAATAAATATTAAACCGATTTTGTTTTCCTTCGATGTCACAACTCCTTACATATCTATTTATGTAAATCTGCTGGATTAATAATGTAAATTTATCGCTAACTGTAATTTTTTTTATGGCAAACAGTTTTGATGTTAGAACGTCATAAAATCTTATGTAAGCAAAGAGAAGGGGGGAGGGTGTCTAGCATTTGCTTATTTTTCCTTACAAGGGGGAGAAAAGGTACAAAATAAATAAAAATATGCTTACGTAATATTTGAACGGCCCCCTGCCCTTTTTTAAAATAATGAAGTGTATCCGTAGATATTTTTTATAAAAATTTTCATTATATCACAATGTTTATGTGTACTCACGAGCTTATAAAATAACAAAATACTCATTTATATAGAAAAAAGACAAGAAATTACAGTGAAACCTCTCTAAAGAGACCATCCGTTACTCCATAACGAATCGGTCTTTCAGAGAGGTGGTCTTTGAATAGAGCGATGGATAAGGCAAAGTTTCATGAAATAAATTCTACAAAAAATTATTGTTGAATTAGTTTATTAAATTTCATGTCTTTACATCTTTAAAGAATTTATTAATTTTGTTTGTTTTGATTATAGTTTGCTTTGATTTTAACAATTTCTCATGAACAAATTTTGCTTCTTAACATTCTTTGATCTCGATGAACAAATTACTTATTTTACTATAATCTTTAACAGGTATCGAATTTTCTATCAATCTATTAATTTGAAATGCCCCTGACTCGTCAGGTCTATGGAAGTAGACTTAGCTGAGCGCACTTTCCGAAGAGAAGTGGAATTTCGAGATTTCACTAAGCAAAAGAAAGTAATCCAACTCTTCAACTGAAAAATTGAAAGCGGTCCTTCAGAAACACACATGAGAAAGAGTGGTCCTTTAAGGGTGTATTCGAAAAAACGCTTTTCCACCTTCAACAGCTCGAAGTTTTTCGATACATTTTCAGACACATTTTTAAAAGTAGAAACATGAAACTTGCTGAGAGCATTTTTGAAGAGACGTACAAGGTGCCGCGTGATGTCATTTTACGCTCCATTTATTAGAATTTGATTTATAAACAATTACCTTATCAGTATGACCCTTTTTTTCGTTTTCAAATCTCCCGCTTCGGAAAAATCGGTTCGAAATGCTGTATTTGAATGATTTTTTTTGCGATATTTTCTGCATTTATCAAAGAATCGACAATCACGGCACCCTGTGTACCTTCTAAATAAGACAATTGGTCAGTTTGATGCATTTGAAAGCAAAAATGAATTTGAAAATAAATCGGAAAATAAGCAGTTTGAATCGAAATGCACCCTTAATAGAGAAAAATAAACACTAAGCCTTTACCCCAAAATTATATACTATAAGTAAACTGTCTTTATGAGAGGTGGTCTTTCCGCGAGTTTTCACTGTATCTAATCATGTTGTAACGTGCTTTTATTTTTTATTCTTAATTCTAATTTTTATAGATATTAATCTCCTTTTTTATGTTTTAGTCTCTTTCTCTTTTTTTTTTTTTTTCCAAGAATGGCTTACCTGATTTGCTATTTATTGTACTTGATGGAGCTCTAGATTGTTTATTTGCATATAATACACTCATTCCTTTTGACATAGTATGTGTGGTATTATCCACAACTTCGCTAGAATACTGAAATTTGGTTTGCTTTCAAAATTCAGTAGATTATTTCAAATTATTATACATTGAAATCATAATAAAGTTTTTCTAAAATGTGGGTTTTTATGATTGCGTGTAGCGTGTTATCATCTGTAGTGATTAAATCATCATCTGCATTGCCACAATCATTCTCATCATTTACATTGTGAACTTTTCCCAATATGATAACGTAAATTTCTTGTATCATCATTCAGTTGTAAAAGCAGAAATTGCGATTGGGAAGCTAAATATATTGCTTCTTAAATCTATACCAAATCGATAATTTTATCCGAACGTTTGCTCCCTACATGTCACTTCAAAGATCTGTAAGAACAATGAAAACTGTTGCAAGTAAGTGCGTTTAAACAACTTTTTATTTTCGAAAAAAATGAATTAATTAATCAAAGTTTATAATATCTCGTTTATTTACGATAGCATAATTTTAAAACAACAAAATAATTTTTAAAACTATCTAATTAAAAAAAAAAAAAAAAAAAAAAAATCTTCAAATTTACAGTTTTATTAAATGCATGCCAATACTTAAATGAACGTCCACTTGCGATTTTAGACATTTTGTTAAATATCTAGAAAAATACATCAGGAATTATCCTGAAACTCTTTATAAATATAATAGTACAAGTTATACATTTCCACGAAGATTTTTTCCCGAAACTCCATAGGGGACTGTCAACAAATTAAAAAAGAATGAATATCTTTTGGATAACACAGTCAAAATTAATGTAGCAAAAGCGCTAAAACTGTAGATTATGATTAAGTGGTTTATTGTAATAAACTGTGTTCATTTTTATGTCGATAGAATGTATACTCTTAGAAAAATTAAGGTTTTTATAAAAACTGCCCCAAATTTTTCGAAGATTTTTGCTTATAACTTGCAGAGTTTTTAATATAAAATAATATTCTTTTCTGAAAATATGACAGACAACATTGCGCATAATACCGTTACATCAGAATTAAAAAAATATTAAAAACTGTATGAAAAATGAGTTGGTTTACTAAATAATTTTTCACTGCGCATGCGTCAATGATTTCAAAATTTCATTTGCATATTATGTTTTCTAAATGTGTAGCGCAACTTTTGTGAAAGTCTCAAAATCATAGCTTGAAAATTTTGAAACTAATCGTCAATAGAATAAGTTGAAAATCCGTTATTCCCAAAATAAAGCAAAAACAAGAGGGGTTGTATCCATATATTCATTGATTAGTGTCAATACAGAATACACAATATGAGACGTACTACTATATTTGGAAAAAACCACTCATTTTTTTTTTCTTCATTTTGTCAACAACGGATTTTGTGCTTATTCTATAGACAATAACTTTCAGAGTTTTCAAGCTATGATTTTGAGACTTTCCCAAAACTTGCTCTATACATTTAGCTAACATAATATGCAAATAAAATTTTGACATCATTGACGCATGCGCAGTAAAAAATTATTTAGTAAACCTCTCATTTTTCTTACAATTTTTAATACTTTTTAATTTTGATTACAGGGTATTGTATGTAATATTATATGTCATATTTTCAGTAAAGAATGTTGCTTTATATTAAGAACTCTGCAAGTTATAAGCAAAAATCTTGGAAAAATTTGGGACAGTTTTTATAAAAACCTTAATTTTTCTACGAGTATGCATGCTATCGACATAAAAATGAACACAGTTTATTACAATAAGCAACTTTATCATAATCTACAGTTTGAGCACTTTTTCTACATTAGTCTTGACAGGATTATCCAAAAGATATACATTCTTTTTTAATTTGTTGATGGTCCCCTATGGAGTTTCAGGAAAATTCTTCACGGAAATGTATGACTTCCTCATGTATTTTTCTAAATACTTAACAAAATGTCTAAAATCGCAAGTGGACGGTCATCAATGGCCATGTAGTGCAGTAGAGATATAATAGATATAAGAGTAGACATAGTACTTCCTACAGTAGAAATGTACACCTTGGTTGAGTAGTTGGCCTTTTCTTTAGACTCTTATATTTACATCTACTTTCCCTAGATTCTTATATTGTTCCAATCTTATAAATCTGGTTTATTTTGAGAGCGTTTATAAAGAAATTAATTTATTACAAAAAATAATTTATTAAAATTTGGAAGCGATATATCTTAATTTCTTTTTAAAGATAAATGTATGGAATTTTGCACAGAATTACATATTCTGTTGTAAGTAAATTGTTTCTAAGTTTTTTTCTTTTCTTTTTTTTCCTTTTAATTGCAAGCAAAAAACAATTGAAGAAAAAACTCAAAACAAAAAACAATTGAAGAAAAGAAAGTCTTTTCATATTTAAAATAAAAAATTTCCGTAAATATTAAAGAAATATTATGAAGAGAAATTTCCTGTTAGTAAAAAGAAAAAATAAGGCAAATTGAGAATATTGTTCAGCAGTTATATAAAAAAATACCTATGGTTAAAAGTTAAATAATAAATAAATAAATAAAATAAAACTTTACACTTTCCAACATAGTAAATTCATAGCTTAAAAATTCATTGCATATTAAAAATAAAACCAATAAAATATTTGAGTCCCAGACAAGTTTAAATACTACAAAAGCAACTATCCCTTTTTTTATAATAAATTGTAGAATACGAACCTATAAAATGCATATACGAACAGATTGCATGAAAATGACTCTTACCGTAATCACCAAAAGATGGCGTGGCCTACGTTAATCAATTTAGTCTAAGTTCAAGGGAAATTCAGGATTTTCAGGAAACTTTATTCCGGAAATTGAAATTACGTGTAAGAAGTTTTATTCCTGGAATCTGTTTCCTGCAGTAGTTAAGGTTTTAGTAATTTATTTGCCGATTTTCTGATTTTTTGGCTCCAAGGTATACGAATAATACTTAATTAGACAGATTTATTTATTGTATTTCAGTTTTTGAAAGAATCGAAGTCCGTGAAATTTTCATTAAGAACGTAGATGAATAAAGAATAGAGATTTTAAAAGCTATTAAAGTTATTCGGTTAAACGTAATGTTTTACTGCAAAAAAGCTATTAATTTTAAGAAACGGATCATGCAAGAATTCACAAGTAAAAAATTGTGGTGTTTCTGCACTGACAAAGAAGATCTCCATACGGGAATACTCAGAAAATGCTGAAAAAATTATAGAATGTTCTTCTCATGTAGATATATATGTTTAAATATATGATTTAGATATATATGTTTATAAATAAAATTTCGGCGGAATCTCGAAGAAACGTTCGTAAAAAATAATAAACATTTCGTTTATTTGGCGATTTATCATCAGTTGGCGGAGAAATAAAATTTCAAAAATACTTTTTATGTCAAATATTTTTTAAGGTACAAATGTTACACCCTGAAATTATTTTTTAAAAAAATATTTAAATAACTTTAGTTTTGTTAGTTTTAGTTTGTTTTAAATATAGTTTTGTCACATATATATTTGTAATGAAAGTTAATTATGAAGTTTCATGAATTAAAACAAAATTTTGATCAATTAAAATTGTTTCAATCTCAAAATTAAGTCCAGTTGAGCAATGTCAATTCAGTTTTGTTGCTATGGAAACAAAAACTTCTCCGATATTGAAGTGTATTTTTGTAGCATTCGCCATCCGACCATTATTTTGCAATGCACTTAAATATGTGAAAATATATTTTTCAATATGAAAATATTTTTATATATGAAATTATTTCTACAGTAATAAAATTAAATAACTGCAGTAACAAGCAACATAAATCTGTAATACAAAAAATATATATGTATTAAATTTTCTCATTGTTTAAATTTAAATTCATTAAATATTATATACAGGCATTCTAAAGCAATTAAATTAATAAGCGATTTTCAAAGATTTTAAAATCGTTCGTTTTTAGCGAGGAAAGATGCTGCTCGCCAAATCGTGTGATGCTTTCGTCTTTTTGCGCCAAATATTCAAAATTTTTTTTATTTTTTATATATTATCTATAGTAATTCCGCCGCTAAATTTGACTGATCCTTTATTACATACATAAGTATAAATCTATACATATATATAATATACATATATACATATACATATACAATACTACACATATATATATAAATAATACATACATATAAATCTGTATAAATCCGGAAATGTATAATAAGTAACTATCAATAACCTAATAAACTATCAATAACCTACAGAATCACTAGAGGAGCTTGCAGGTTTAATTCATAGTAAAGATATGTTTATTTCATCCAATTTTGTCGGCATTAGACTTAAAATGACAAAATTTAGCTCCTTATAAATGTATCAAATCAAGCAAAAATAAATTATTACACTTAAGATATGAAAAGATAAATAAATGAAGGAAGGTAATATCACAATGATAGATAAAAACCTAAAATAGAAGAAATTTGACTCACTAATGGAGGGTGCGTGAAGATGTAAATATATTACATGCATTTAGGAGCACGAAACATGTGATTTAACTAGAAAAGTAGATATTTAATAAGTATGAATGTACAGCTGTCTTCTGGTGTGAAAAATGATAACCAGTGTTCAATATACAGAAATATAACATGTCTACATCTGACGATTCCAACAGCGTCCGCGACAGTTCGTTGTGTTTGTTCGGAGTCAAGTCTGCCTATAATACGCCATGTCGTGAATTCTGGTAAATCATATTGATGAGACATTTTCAAATCACCATTTCGTAAAAAAAAAAAAGGCTGAGAAATTGAATTTTACAATAAAAGCAGTGAAGCAGGCGTTTCTGCAACTTCCCGATTTCTGCCCTTATGTATTTTTTCTGGTTTTGACGTCATGAACTTTGATTTCCATATGAAGTCTTCTTCTTCTGTTTCTGCTAGGCTTTAAATTATGGAAGATTTATTTTATGTTACTTATCGGTATTGCGTATAAGTATTTGCGTAATTTCGTTAAAACCATGTGCTCCCCTAACTGTTTTGAGCAGTGTATATATACAGAAAATATTAAAATGGCAATATAAATGTTTTCTTTCTTTGAATACAAAACTCCTCTTCGTAAAGTATTTTATTTTCTATATATATATATATATATATATATATATATATATAAAGAAAAAAAAAAGAAGAAGAAGAAGAAGTAACTAATGCTGTCGTAGCCGAATTTGTTGTGACCTTTTCACTTTCTCGGATTGATTTCAAAAACTAGTTCATATAAAAACAAGAAAACTGGTAGTTTATAATGTACGCTATATACTCGGAGAAAGAGAGTTTTTAAATCTAAGAATTGTTTAAAGCTTTATTTAGTTTTGAAAAAGGTCAAAATAGTCACTTAAGTAAGTTCAGCTATAAAATCCGGTGATCGTGGTTTATAGGTATAAGGACACTCATGTGATAAGTGTTGACAATTTTCTGCTACACTAAAAAAAAAATAAATAAATAAAAATTACTAAAATATAATATTTAAATAAAAATTACTAAAATATTTCTAGAGAGCTGGTATTTCAAGAACTTTTTATGTAGCGGAAACAACAGAAATTCATGTAACAGATACAGATTTGCACTGTGAATAAAAAAATCTGTAAAATTACTAACAAGGAAGGTCTCCATACGGGCATGCCCGGAAAAATCTGAAAAAAATTACAGAATGTTCTTCTTCGGTAGATATATTTTTTATAAAAAAAATCTCGGCAGAACCTCCATTCAGTATCCGTAAAAAAATAATGAAAATTTCGTTATTTGGCGATTTATTGTCGGTTTGCGATGGATTGTGATTTCAAAAAATACTTTACGCGAAATGCACTTCAAAAACCAAAAAATTTTCATGCTAAACTTGTTTTGATAAATTAAATTTAAATAACTTTAGTTTTGTAAGTTTTAGTTTATTTTAAGTATAATTTTGTTATATTGATATTTATATGCATTTATATTCAAATTTAATCATCAAAATTTGAGATTTAAAACGAAATTCATAATTTAAATTAATTGAATTTGTCTCAAGCTCAAAATCAAATTGAGAATTGTCGATTAGATTTTGTTGCTATTGAAACATCTGCCTTTTATCTTGGAATACGCTTAAATGTATGAAGATAATTTTTCTCAATACATTTTTTTTATCTATGAAAATATTTTTTCCAGTGATTAATTAAATAACTACTTCAACAAGTAATATTTATATGTAATACAATACGTATATATATGTATTGTGAGGAATCCAGTTCCCACATTTTTGAAAATACCCCCCACGTCGGCTAAGCCTTCGGAATCCTCTAACAGAGGGATACATCTCTCTCCATCATCAAAATGGACATTAGAAAGTCAGCCGAATTCTAAAGATAACTTAAAGGAAACTTTCTAGCTAATACATATGGTCGTTACGCTGACTTAAGTCACTTGGTCTTACCCCCCAAGTGATGAGCCTTTGAAGTCCGCGTGAGAAACCGCTTCGACTATGATTTCATCTGTCGGAGAAAGATCTCTCCCCAGTAAAGTCAACCGCCGGTGCAAACAGCGAGGATTCGTGTCATCAGGAGGAATGATGAATGAGGGAAGTCGGGATAAAAGAGCAAGGAGATGCTCCGGAAGAGGACTTGCTTTTCGGATGCTAGAGAGTTGAGACGGGTGTCTTACTCTCGGGAGCGGATCAGTAGGCCGCCAGTGCCTAGGTAAAGTAACTTGTGGAGAGCACCTCCGCATAAGGATTTAGATACTGACGAGTGGCGGTAAAGCCGCTTTAAAAGGAACTCAGACGAACTTTACTATTCAGTGTATCGTACCCACAATTTATATTTGTTATAACCGGATACCGATTTCCTTGTACTAATTTAATAAATACCAGTGAAATCAGATACCAGCCTCTTGCCACTATTATTCGACTCTCTACTACACAACGCCGACTGGAGGTGTTATAGTATATTATATGTTAAAGTCTCTCATTGTTTATGTTTAAATTCATTAAATACCATTTACACGCATTCGAAATATCCAGCAGTTTTGAGTTACATTATAATCGTTTGTTTTTGGCGAGGAAAAGGGCTGCTAGCCAAATCGAGTGACTCTTTCGTCTTTTCACGCCAAATATTCGAAAACATTTTATTTTTTTACATACTTTCTTCTGTGATTCCACCGCTAATTTTGACTGATCCTTTATTACATACATAAATACTTTAATTACTATTTTTTATTACTTCCTTCTATCTTCAATAGAAGAAAGTATTGTAATCGAAATTTTTTCGACTTCCGGTTTTTGACGGATTTACACTTTTAGGGGTCAGAGATTCCAAAAAACATGTTTTTACAAAATGTCTGTCTGTGTGTATGTCCGTGTGTAGCCATTCTACCACCAAAAAGTGTATGAAGTTATGCATAGAATTCAACCAAATTTTTTGTGAATGTTTTTGGCTGAAGCAAGCAGGTCCTCCTTCGATTTTGAAATATTCCGCCGGAAGGGAACGCTGCAATCGCGATTTTTGTGCCATTTTCAATATTGTACCGGCCAAAAGTGTATGAAATTATACATCGAATTGAAACAAATTTTTTGTGTAAGTGTATGACTGTGGCTAGTTGGTTCTCCCTGAATTTGAAAAGAATCCGCTGGAAGGAAGCGCTACAGTCGCGATTTTTGTGCCATTTTCAATATTGGACCGGCCAAAAATATATGAATTTATGTATCGAATTGAACCAAATTTTTTGTGTAAGTGTATTGCTATGGCTAGTTGGTCCTCCCTGAATTTGAAAAGAATCCGCCGGAAGGAGGCGCTAGAATCGCGATTTTTGTGTCATTTTCAATATTTGTACCGGCCAAAAATATATGAAGTTATACATCGAATTGAACCAAACTTTTTTGTGTAAGTCTATCGCTGTGGTTAGTTTGTCCTCCCTGAATTTGAAACATATCCGCCGCTGCAATAGCGAATTTTATGTCATTTTCAATATGACACCACCTGTAAGTGTATTAAGTTAGTCCTAGAACTGAACTAAAATTTTTGTATATGATTATATTTTGATATGGTAAGTAGGTCCTCCCTGAATTTGAAAACAAAATCTACCTATCATTCTATTGTCCATCGGCTCGTGCAGAGACGGAAATTCGTTTTTATTCCGATTAATTGACTGAAGCAGAAATTTTAAGATGAAAATCAAAGTTGGTATGGTATTGAATTAAAATTACTAAAGCATTAAAATGAGTAACTATTTTTTTTTAAATATTAAAATGTACGTATGAGATAGAAGAAAGTTTTTGGATTGGCACATCCAACTAGTTTCATAAAATTCTGAGTATGCCCAGTATGGAGACCTTCCTTATAAGAATTTTTTATGAAACTGGAATTCGAAGAATTTTTTATGTATTGGCAACTTGAATTACACATAAAATTTTAGTAAGATTATACTGTAATTTTAGAAGGTTCTTTTGCTACTGATTTCTGTAGCATTCTGGCATTTTTTCTGATGTTTTCTTTCATTTTGAGGATCTTGTACTTTTTTCGCATAGAAAATTTAAGTACTCGTTGCCACTGTTATATTTACAAAGCCATTGATTAAATCACAAAGCGAAGCGAGCTGGATTGTTGTAGTGGTTCCCATGTGAACTGTGTTGCAATTGACGTGGGTTGGCCTGAGTCTCCTAGTATGATTAATTACTAATGTGAAACTAATTAACGAAACATAAGATAGGAATGAGACAGAAATTAATTTGGAATATTATACTAGCAAAATTAAATAAATTAAAATAGTTATAGTATTATTTATAAATATTGATTTATCTGAAGATATATTAGTAAAAATTCACGCCATAGACAAATACAGTATAAGTATATAACTTACATATAACATGAAAAATCAAGTTTTGGAGATGTTTATTTATCTAATAAAAGATGTCGATTTATGTATGTTTTATATTAAAGGCATTTTTTCTCTAATTAGCTTTGATTTATAAATAATAACAGAGTTTTCTACAAAAAAAAAAAAAAAAAAAAAAAAAAAGTAAAAGTTACATTTAAATAATTTTGGAATGAATAAGTAAATTGTACCATATACACACGGCTTAAACAAACATATTTAGAACCAGAAATCTTTTTTATATATATATACATGATGGCGAGTGGTCAGGGAAAAAAAAGTGTCAAGAAAGTTTTAAATACTAATGTATTTTGTTAAAGAGAAATTCGCTTCTTTAATACCTTTATATTATGCCTATACCAGTATTTTCTATAACAAAATGCTAGTATTTCCTCTATTTTTGACTGTGTTTTTCCATAACTACTCGCCACCCAAATAAGGTTAAATAAATTCTGCACAAAAATGAGTTAAATTTCTTAAATAATATAATTTTTTTATGTAAATTTATTCAATCCATTTATTATAACACAGTTATATACGTTATTTAGGATGCATTTAGCTTGCAATGTCTGAATTGATTCAATATTTTATATTATCTGCACAGAATTTTTTTTATAAATATATATCTGTAAAATACAACTTTTGTTATGCTACAATACTAAAGTATTCCTTTTTAAGTTTTTTTCTTTTTCTTTTTAAGGGTGTTCTCAACTGCTCCGCTCAACAAGTGCAAAACATTTTGACACATTTACCAATTCATTTTTTAACAAAAAGTTATAAAATTGGATTGCCTGACTATGGAAACGATTTTGAATCGAACTGAATTTTCCATTTTATGATAATTAAATTACCTATCCAGTTCTAAGCTATTTCGATCACGCGATCACCAGGCCCGTAGCTAAGGGGGCGCTATGGGCTGCTCAGCCCCCCCCTAAAATATTTTGAGCCCCCCCCCCCTGGAAACGATTCCAAGGTCACTAAATAAATTTCTGCTCCGAAAATTCAAATTAAATTTTGTTCAAAATTTAATTTATTTTTGAGATCCTTTCACAGTTTTACAGAAATACTAAATTGTACCTAAAATAAGTGTTTCAACGCTCCTTCATCCTATTTGTACATAGGAAGCTAACATGATGTTTAATTTTGCTCCAAGTTATACACTCAACATTTTCATCATCCTGTACTTTTATTAGCATGAAATGAAGTTATTACAACAGTTTAATAAGAAACATAGTATCTACAATGTAAATATGCACTAATTTATCTTTCTGCGTCAGAGAGAGAGAAAAAAAATTATGAGCCCCCTCCCTACATTCTCTTGAGCCCCCCCCCCCCCCCCCTACTATTGACTTCTAGCTACGGCCCTGGCGATCACCCGTTTTTCTCCTGCTTTTCGACCGGTTTTTCTGCTTTCGTCGGGAAATGTGCTCAAAAACGTCATCTTTGAAGGCTTGTTATGAAAGATCTACTGTGTTTTTACAAAAACAAAAAATTAAGTGCAACTAGACAGTTTCTGAATAATAACACCTGCTATTTTCATGCATTTCCCAGCAAAAATAAATTAAAACCTTTAATAACATACATATCTACATTATTTTATTACTACAGTAGAAACTCGATTAACCGAGGTTTCTGTTAACCGAATTGATAATAAAGTCTGATTCTCTCTTTTTCTTCTTCTTCTTCTTCTTCTTTTTTTTTTTTTTTTTTTTTTTTTTTTAATGAAGTTTAAAAAACTGCATTTTTTAGTTCACTGTCCATGTTCTTAAAACATTTGGAGAAAAGAAGCGATGTTACATCGATATATTTTCTGTTGCTCGAAAAATGGTGTGAGCGGTAAGCCACTGACAGAAAATCGACTATAAAATGGCAACTTCATTGCTTGTAAATTGTAACAGAAAAATTATTTTTACTTTATTACTGTAATTTTTTAAGAATAGTTTCAAATTATCCTTTCTTAACATAGTTCAAGTAAAAAATATCAAACAATTATATTGCCATATTATTTTTTGACATTTGTTATATTTCTGAAAATGCATCTTTCAATATTTAACTTTGTATAGTTAAAATATTTTCAATTTACTTCTTAATATTTACTACTAGTAGTTGCTTTTTAAAAAAGAAATGCTGAGGTATAAATATAACTTTTATAATCTTTATTATTTCTAAGTATAATTCATTTACTTCATTTAAGCATTTTTCATTGGTTTATTAAAAAAAAAAGTTTTAAAATAATGAATTTAATCAATTTTTTTTCAACTTTTGCTCAGTTATTTGTATTAAATATATATATATATATATATATATATATATATATGAGACAGATATTTAACTTTTATTATTTAAAAAAAAACATTCTGTAGTGAGATGTTAAATTTGCGAACACAACGAGCTTTTATGCACAATTTCTATAAGCCGGTATTTCCAATATCGTTCCCAATTAGCTCGGATAATCGAGGTTACACTGTATTGTATTTTTGTGAAATGAATTGCAGTTCTCACATTTTTTAAATGTATTCACATCATTGTATCAGTAAATACACCTTTAATTATTTTTTTACAAATAAATTAACAAATCTAAAAAAAAAAAAAAAAAAAAAATCTTTTTATGATTTTTTTTTACAAACAATTAGATACGTGAAAATTACAAACTTTTTTTTACATTTATTCGCGTTGACTCACATTTAACGAATATTTTAATACCAATTATTATCTTGTAAATCTTTAATGTTGGTGATATATTTAACGACAAAAACATTTCCTAACTATTGTTTTAACAAAGTGGAACAATTAGTCTTTTAAGGGAGAACTAGTCAGGTGCTTCCCACTTAATTTCCCACCAAAAAGTCAGGGATATTGGATTTTTCGTTTCTAGAGCAGCTGGGGCTGGCACACACAAAGCGTATAAATTAGATGTGAATAAAAATACTGTTTTCGCCCTTTCTTTTTTGTTGAGTCGATTGCTTTTCCATTACTGCTTCAAAGTCTTATACCAATACCTAGCACCACTCCAAACATTCAATGATTATTTAAGGTTAGTTTTAGTTGGGTGATTTAAAACAGCTTAATTAATCCTTGAGTCCCCACACAGTATTTATCTGACTTCTTTCAATTATTTTTACTTATTTATCTTTAAAATAAGATAAATATCTGCAGTTTATTCTGTTAATATAAAGAAATAATGTAGATAATATATTTAATGATTAAAAAAAACATTTTCTAACTGTGATTTTAACAGAGTGGAACAATTAGATTTTTATGTCAAAATTAGACAGTTACTCGTCAAGATTTGACGGTAAATAACTTGAATTATAATTAGAAAAATTCCTGAATTTTTAATTAGTTGCTTTTAAATTAACTATTGAAATCACGTCAAATTGCTATATTGTATAAGGGATTTATATTATTAGGTTGAACAAAAAGTTCTGGGAAATTTTTAATCTAACAATTACCAGAATTTGTATCGTATATAGTAGGGGTGCACAACCTTTTCAAGAGAGGGGCCACTGACAAATATGTCTGGGTGGTCGAGGGCCACATCAATAACATGGAGAGAAATCTATTTAGAGGAGGTGGTCTGCGACCTATAATCGGATAAAAAATGTGGTTTCGGATGGGAGGGCAAAGTTACGCCTTTAAGTTCGCTTTCAGTTGATAAGGATATATCAGCAATTTTTACGTTTTTATATATAACAGATATAGCAAGGATTATTTTCAAGATGGAAAAATATTCCTTGACTTTATTCAGGAGTTTTATTTTATTGAAAATGCTAAAAAGCAAGCATCATTTACTGGTGCTGAAAAAATTGTAAACTTTATGAACGAAGGAGAGGGGAAAAGAGCCAATCAACAAGATTTTCCCGCATCTGATCAACAAAATTCACGATTTTCTGCACCTGAATAATGAAACTTGAAATTCTTCCACCCTGATTGACCAAATTTGTGCCTTTTTACTAAACGAATCGACAAAATTAGCAATTTTTAAAAGCTGATAGAGAAAATTTACGATTTTTCCGCACCTGATCAACAAAATTCGTAATTTTACGAAGATGATCGACGAAATTCGCGATTTTTCTGTGCACGATCGACAAAATTCGCGATTTTGCGTGCCTGATCGACAAAATAGGCATTTTTATACAACCAATCGAGAAAATTTACGCTGTTTCTGCGACTGATCAGCAAAATTCTCGTTTTTTAACTAGCCGATTTTTAGGAAGTTGGTCGATAAATTTCGCGATTTTTACAAAATCGATCAAAAAATCGTATTTCTTCCGCGCCTGTTTGACGAAATTCGTAATTTTCCCATATCTAATCGACAACATTCGTAACTTTTTCGAAGCCGATTGACTAAATTCGCAATTTTTACGAAGCCGATCGAAAAAATTCAAAATTTTTCCGCATCTAATCATTAAAATTCGCTATTTTTACGAAGCTGTTCGACGGTATCGCGATATTTACAAAAGCTAATCCACGAAATTTGCGATTTTCTCTCTCGTGATCAATAAAATTCACATTTTTCCCGCGTTTGATCGACGAAATTCGCGATTTTTACAAAGCTGATCGACGAAATTCGCAATTTTTACAAAGCTGATCGACGGAATTCGTGATTTTTACAAAGCTAATCGACGAAATTCGCGATTTATCTTTGCATGATCGACAAATTTCGCGATTTTTTCCGACCCCGATCGACGAAATTTGCGATTTTATTACAGCCTGATCGACGTAATTAGCGTTTTTTCCGCGTGTGATCGACAAAACTCGAAATATTCCAGTCTCCGATCAATGAAATTTGCGATTTTTCGGAATCCGATCAATACAACTTGCGATTTTTCAATGTCCGATCGACGAAATGTGCGCTTTTTCCATCCTTAATTGACGAAATACGCTTTTTCCGCTTCCGACCAACATAAATTCGCGCTTTTTGTATCAACTCTGACGAAATATATTTTTTTTTTTACGGGGCAAGATGAAAATAGTGATTTCTTTCTCTTGATAAACTGACGAAATTCATGATTGTTTCGCAGCCAATCAACGAAATTTTCAAATTTTCCGTATATCATCGCTAAATTCGCGATTTTCCCGCGTCTTATCAACGAAATTTGAGATTTTTTTTTCCTGATCAACAAAATTTGCGATTTTCTTCATCCCCTATCAACGAAATTTGCGTTTTTTCGTGCGATAAATTGAGAGAATAATTTTTGCAATTAACAATACTTATTGCAAGTAATTTTTTTCGAGCATCATCAACAAAATCGACGCTTTTTTCTCGCCAAATCAACAAAATTCGAGATTTTTCCGTGCCTGATCGACAAAACTCACAATTTTTTCGTGCCTAATCGGGGAAGTCTTTTTTCTGAGACTCATGTACAAAATTCGCTTTTTTCCCACATTTGATCAATGAAATTGGCGATTTTTATCGTACCGATCAACGAAATTTGCAAACCTTAAGTGTTGAAATTTTATATTTTCCCGCGGTAAATTGAAGATTTTTTCCTGCGACATACGCAAAAAAAATTGCAATTTTTTCCAGTTGTAAATTGACGAAACTCGCGGGCCACACGTTAACCCATGGCGGGCCACTTTTGGCCCGCGGGCCACAGGTTGTGCATCCCTAGTATATAGGAGTACTAGTAATATAATCTATAAGAGTTCAGAAAATTTAGAAGAATTCGGCCGAGACCTGGCTCCATATGATTATGGCCTCTTTTGAACTTTTGACCAATGCAACACTTTTTAAAGGGCAGTTGATTTGAATCCTGTATTGAAGTTGAAGAAGCATTTCAAGAGTTTTTTTGTTCCAAAATCCGCCATGGTACTTCCAGCAAATCCTGAATCTGGCAGAATAATGCCAGAAAGTCGTAAACTATGATGGTTATTAGTTTGCGCATAACAACGCAACTCTCATAAATTTCCAAGAACTTTTTGCTCAACTTATTAATTTAATGCTTGTATTCATCATCTACCTTAACCTAGAAAACTTAGGTCGCTCAAATGAAATTCATGACAACATTTGATTGGACATTATTAAGGAGACGTCCAATCAGGATTAAAGGTGAATACCATTTGAGGGAGTGTTCCACCCAGGTTTTCGGTATAACTCGGGGTCGAAGTAGTTGGTGAATACGAACGTAAGGCGATAAATGGTGCTGCCAGTCTAATCTATTCAGTGAAGTGAAATAATTTTAAATTTATAATTTATAACTCACTATGCTAGATTTTCATCCGAAGTTTAATTAAAAAAAAATTAGGGAAATGGATTTTTTTTTCTAGAGCAGCTGGGAATGGCACACACAAAGCGTATAAATTAGATGTGAGTAAAAATTCTGTTTTCGCCTTTTCTTTTTGTTGAATCGATTGCTTTACCATTACTGCTCCAAAGTTTTATACTAATATGAGCATTTCTTCAAACATTCAGTAATTATCTAAGATTACTTTTGTTGGGTGAATTAAAACAATTTAATTAACCCTTCAGTTTTAACATAAGTATTTACCACAGCATGTTTCACGCTTTCATTTATCCTCAAAATTAGACGTATATCTGCAGTTTATTTAGATGATATATAGGGTGTTACAAAATTCAATCTACATATTAAGAGGAAATATATTCTGGGAGAGAATTCTGGAAAAATAATGTGCTTAACTGCTGAAGCATAATAGAAGATACCATATGAACTGGCAATCGCAGTTAAAATGTGGAGCGTAAAGTGCATATTTTGAAGCAAATAATAGAAACTTTAAGCACTCTTTTCGATATTATCACATTTGCAACAAGGTTGCGAATGTCGATTAAAAGTTTTATTATGATATACTTTAACTTTTTGAAAGTTATTGTCGTCAACACAAATTGAATTAGGGCAGAACACCCTGTATTTTTGATTAAATACCATGCTCTGCGGTAGTTTTTCATAATCTTGATGCCTGTTATCTACATCAATTCTTCAACAATCTGATTATATTAATGTTATGATTTAATTATTACTTCATGTTCTATATTCGTTTAGTGTTGTGGAGCTTAGCTTGATTTTAGGCAACATGTTAGTAATATTCTATCAACTACTTGGCCCAGTAATATTTTAGAGTGGATAATAGTATGATTCTGAATATAAGGAAGGCACCTGTAAAGTTCAGACCACATATTCAGCTATCAACAAAAATTTGGGTAATTTCATGAGCTTTACAGATAATCTGATTCCATTACTTTTCTACAGACTCTTTTAGATTGAAAATATTTGCCAATTTTTACAGTAACATTTTTTAGATTGAACTCTACTTTCTCTCTGGTTCACCAGTTTTTCATACGATTTCACAACTTTTTTAGATCCTTTCAGGAACTTGATCAACCAATTTTAACTAACAGATCTAAACTAATATTAGTGTTAGTTTAAAGTTATTAGTAGAAATATTAGTTTTGCGAATTACCAGAAAAAGTGCCAAGTGTGCGTCATTTTCGACGAGTAATATTGGTCGCCAAATCTGACGATTTATCGCCAAGATGGAGACATTTGGCAACAAAACCGTCTCCTCCCCGATGGTAGTCCCCCTACAGTTTCGGGGTGTCTGCGCAGATTTTCATTTGTCCATAGGTATCTACACAGATTTTTATTGCTCCATTATTTTTTTATACATAGAAGGATATTTTTTTCCTGAATTATCTCTTTGTAATTGAAATATCTGTTTTATAGCAAACGTTTTGACCTCGAAAACATTCAAATAAACATGCAATGTCGCTTCAACACATGTTTAGTTAAATTTTATACATATTTTTGTGAAAAATACAGTCCAGTCTCTCTATAACGAAACTCCATCCAACGAATTTCTCTATTTAACGAATTTTTTATAGGAACAGTTAATTTTTTCACGATTACATTAAAAATAATTTCCATATAGCGAAATATATATCTCCATTTAACGAATTTTTTCGAAAATGTTCTATCATAAGTTCAGAAAACACTTCAAATTATTTGTAGAATATTTTTTTTTCGATGATTTCTGGTACCTAATTCCTCATGTCCAAAAAAAGCATCCAACTCCCCCCCCCCCTTCTTCCGAAGAAAAAAATCTTTTTGTATGGTTACACTTGACTTTGTTTTAGCCAAAATGAGCATGTATTCTTGGAAAAGATTAAAACATTTGCTTGCAGGCAGGGCGATTTGCAACTATCACAAAGCATCTTATAAAAGATAAAACTATTCCATTATTGTCTTGAAAATGGTGTTTGTTTCTTGGTTTGAATAGTAAGGCAGAAATAAAGAAGGGTTAAGAGATAATTGCAGAAAAGGTCGTTTTTCAGCAGGTTTCCATCTACCTAAATTAACTCTCATTACTTTTAGAGTTTAGAGAGAGGTCGTTTGTTGTTTGTGGAGACTCGGAGCATTTTTTTCTTGTGAGAGATCATTTGAATGAAGAATTGTTATTAAATGTCATCTTTGCTGGTGTTATCTTCTACTGCATTTGCATAAAATCGCTTCTAGTTTAAACATAACTCTCTCTGATAAAGTAATAATTTTGAAAATAATCAATAAGACACTGGAAAAAAAAAAAAAAAAAAAAAAAAAAAAAAGAAGTGGCGAAATTGCCTAAAAAAAATTCCGTTAAATATTTCAAAAACTTAATTAAACACCTCAAAAACAATTCTGTTTCAAAATTTAAACACTAAATGAAAATTTTTTTGACGTTCTCTATTCAACGAATTTTTCTATATAACGAATTTTTTGTCTGAACGATGGATTTCGTTATATAGAGACTCGACTGTATGTATTTTCTGTTTCGAATGGCGTTAATTTCAAAAATGCAAAAATCTATTAATCGAATCTTAATTTTTATTTATCTATAAAACTAGAATACGTGTTATCATTTCTTTTTTAAATTATTGTGCTGTTTGCCCCCCCCCCCCCCCAAAAAAAAAAAAAAAAAAAATTGAATAAGCAATTAAAAAGACGAGATTTCTTCTATAGCCTTTTGAGAAAAAGCCATTTAAAGATTAAATGTATTTTTTAAATATAAAATATATAATAAAACAAACTAAACTACTATTTATATATCATATTCTGTATTAAAAATAAGATTAGATGCTAGTTTAAAATGATAAATATAAAATTATTTGTAAAATAGTGCAGAATATAGGAACATGCTTAAAAATTAAATAGATGTAATTTGTAAAAATGTAGCATTTACTGTTGCAAAAAAGTAATTTTAAGCATATAACTTAAAATTTTGTTTAGCTTTGATAGTAAAGTGAATTAATTATGCACTTTTTATAAAACTAAATTATTTAATGTAAAATATAGGCCATTTTATAGGGATTCTCGTATTTCGATACCACATACTTTGCTGCACAAAAATCTGGATAGTTCATTAAAGAAGTATGTTAATGTCAATAAAACCGTATTCTAAACTGTCAATTAAATATAAAATCACTATCAAATTGACTACTTTATAGTTTTCTATAAGATGAGTTAGCATCTTAGAATATATTTATATCATCGTATTTTGTAGAGCGATTACCATTAAACTGACTCCTTCTTCTAAGCTGTTCTAAAGCACACTTTGCATATATTTTTTTAAAAATGCTAAAAAATATTAAGAAGTAGAATACTATTACAAATTCAGAAAAGTATTGCTCTAGGGGAAAAAAACTGTCTTGTTTCAAATTTAAGCACTTAATAGCAAATAATGCTGTAAAAAACCATGAAAATGAACAAATTTGGCGAAAGTGGAAGTTGAAGTTACTATTTTAAAGCTTTCTTAATATTTTTAAAGGTATTTAATCAATCACAATTGCCGCATTTTAGCATATTTCCAAAGTTACGATAATGTGAAAGCGAGAAAACAAAATGTAAACAAGTCGCCATGACAGTCGTCAAAGGGTTGTTAATTCGGAAATGAAGGGGTGATGTCTACATTTTCCCTATTATCTCAGTAGATAATAATCACACAGTTAAAAAATTGGTATCATCTTATTTAGAATACAATAAACTTTCTAAAAATGTTTTAAAAAATCAATTTTTGAAAATTTTAAAAGGGTGCTGTCAGTAAATCAATAATTTTCTGATCTTGGAGCTTCATGAGCACTTTTTAGCTTTCTATACGTCCTCATGTCTGATATCCATATCTGCTGACCGATATCAATTTGCGGTAATTGTCTGGCTCGATGATGACGATTGAAGTATTATTTTTGCTTCTAGATCCTATCTTGTTCCTTTTTTGAATAAGGATTTTTCGTCTGATACTTTAGGCTTTAACTTGTCGTTCACTGTAGGAAAAGGCGTTCGTAAGCGTCTTCCCACCAGAAGTTCTGCTGGACTAAATCCAAAGTGGGGTCGATCTTAGTGCAAGTAGCATTAGATATGCATCATCATTTCCAGCTTTCAAGTAATGTAGCTTAAAATTTTTAACCATCGATTCTATAAAACCATTACTTTGAGCATGTTTTGGACTGGATGTTATAATGGAGAATTTATATTGATTGGTAAATTCTCTGTATTTTAAATCTAATATTCTTTGCGAAAACTGGGTACCATTATCGCTTCTCACCAATTCAGAAATACCGTGGCTTGCAAAAATGGACTTTATATGATTAATGACTACATCGGAAGTAAGATTTTCCTACTTTGCCACCTCAATATATCTAGAAGAGTAATCTGCCATTATAAGGTACCATCTTCCACTAATTTTGAGGAGGTCAGCTCCGACGGTTTGCCAAGGTCTATTTGGGAATGCTAATGGTACTAAAGGCTATTTGAAATACTTTTGTTCCTGAATACACTTCTGACAATTTGAGAATGAATTCTCAATTTCTGCCGATAGTCCTGGCCACCAAACAGACTCACAAGCTCTGGCTCTACACTTTGTTATTCCAAGGTGATCATCGTGCATTCTGTTAAGTATTTCTTTTCTTAGTTTCAAAGGTATAATTATTCTAGCGTCTTTAATCAACAAATCATTTTGAATAGAAATTGAATGCCAGTGTTTCCAATATTTTAAACATTCTTCTGGTACTTCATTTCCGCTTGGCAACCATCTCTAGAAAATTTAATTAGTAATTTGTAGATTGGATCTTCTTTTTGCAACGCCCATATTTCAGCCAATCTACATTTGATGAAGGAAAATTTTCAATAATCATTTGCACATATGCCCTAATTTTTTCACTTAATTTTCCTCTATTTGGCAAAAGTCTTCGGGACAATGCGTCAGTAATGGCAAGCTAATTTTCAGGAGTATATTTCATAGTGTATGAAAATGTCATCATTCGAAGTTTCGTGCGTTGGAGTCCAGGTGTTAAATTATCTAAAGGTTTGGACATAAAAGTAGGCATAACAGGTTTATGATCTGTTTCTATGTGAACTTCTAGGCAAACAATAAAATCGTGAAATCTTTCACGATTTACAAAATAGCCAATGCTTCTTTCTCTATTTGTGCGTATCTTTTTTTTGTATCAGACAATGTCCGAGATGCGTAAAAAACTGGACATAAATGACCAATTTTTCTGGCACAAAACTGAACCGATACCATAGGATGACGCGTCGACTGATATAAATATTTCTTTCTTTGGATCATATAATGCTAATTAAAGAGTACGACAAAGTTTTTGCTTGATATCTTCAAATGCCATCATTTGAGGTTTTCCCCAAATCCATTCAACATCATTCTTCAATAACTCGTAAAGAGGCTTTGCAAATCAATAAAATTGAGAACGAATTTGTATAAAAATGCAGCCATTCCTAAAAATCTCTTTAATTCAGTCACATTCCAAGGTGTTGGAATTCTAGAAACAGCTTTTGTTTTTATCTGGAACTGGTTTTATCTCCTTTTCAGAAATTATATGACCAAGAAAATGTATGGAATCTTTTGCAAGTTGGCATTTTTCAACGTTCAAAGTCCATCCAGATGCTTGAAGTTTTGAAAGAACTTCGTTGATAATGCTCTTCCTCTGTCGAAGTAAAAATTACAAATTCATCCATAAAATCCACTATACCAAGACTTTTTTGAATAGCTTCGCGAATTTTTTTTTGGAACACTTCAGGATCGGTTTTAATTACAAATGGTAACCGATTGAATTTAAATCTTTAAAAGGAGCGATAAAAATAGTTAACTTTGCAGAAACTGGATCTAGACATATTTGCCAAAAACCTGCATTTGCATCTATAATACTAAAAACTTTAGCATTACTAAATTGACTCATAGTGTAGTCAACCGAGCCATGGGGAAATATTTTCTTTCAATATTTTCATTCAGAACTGATAAACCTACACAAATTTTTATATCACCTGATTTCTTTGGAACAATAACCATAGGCGCACACCATTCTGTGGCTTCATCTACTGGTTCAATAATTATATTCTTTGTTATTTCATCTAAAAGTTTTTTTTTTTTAATTTACCCCTTAAAGCTAATGGAACTCGGCGTGGTACGGAAATTGCGTAACGTTGGTATCATTCTTTAATTTTATTTAATATGGCTTTTCAACCTTTTCAATTCCGTTAAATAATTTTGGAAATTTCTTGACTGAGTCTAATTTTAATTTCAATTCAAATTCTCTGGATAAGTTTCAGATTTTCACTAGCTGTACAGCTTAACAATGGATGCTGTAAATTATTTTTTACGTACACATCATCTTCAAAACTAAAACTTTTGTTCTTTAATTTAACATGAATTATACCAGCTATCTTCAGATTATTACCATCTGGACCGCAAATGACTTTACTTGATCCTTTTAAATTTACATGTTTCAATTTCGAACCATAAATGCACTTTGGAATTAACCGTCACATCCAGGGGTCGCAGCGTCTCTAAAATTTTCACTCTTTCCTACCACAATTTAAAAACAATGATAGTTATTGTAGAATTTTGTTGCAGATGTTAAAGAAATCTGCCACAAAGTTTTCTTATTTATAATGCTGGTAGGAAAGTGTGAAAATTTTAGGGACGTAGCAACCCCTGCACATCTGCACCTGTATCAATCTCGAATTGCAAAGAAGTCTTTTCAATCAGTATTTAGTTATCCGATATTCTTACTGGTTTTTTTTTTAATCCAAAATATTCATTATGTAACTTATAAATTCAATAGAGTTCGTCGATTTTGTTTTTTAAACTTTGTTAACACGCATTTTATATTTACAAACTTTTCCTATGACCCACCTTTTTACACCTGTTACAAATTGCTTTACGAGCAGGGCAGTTCTAATCTCTCTTGAGCAGGGCAGTTCTAATCTCGCAGGGCTCTTCTAGTTTCGTAAGTTTGTTTTGTTTACCGCACCAAAAACATACTAGAATCTCGAATCACTAAATCTAAAATCACAAAAAAGAAAAAGAAGAAGAAGAAAAAATTTTTTTGACATTATGCATAAAACTTCTTGCAGCAATTTTCTAAAGATCCATTATCGTTTGCAAGTTATTAAATTTTGAAATCCGTCTGTCCTTTTTAGGACCCCCGGTATATTTGATTAAGTTTTAATTAATTAATTACCACCCATTCTAAAAACAATTAACATGCAATTTTCAGATATACATTAAAATATAAAATTGTTTGCTTTTGGCGAGGAAAAATCCTGCTCGTCCAAACGTGTGTCGATTTCGTCTTCTTAAGCCAAATATTCGAAAGTGTTTTATTTTATTTTTTAGATTTTCTACTGGAATTCTGCCAGTAAATTTAACTGATCCTTTATTACACAAATACGTAGCTTCACTAGCATTTCAACATATTCCGAGTATGCCCAGTAAAAGTGCTACTACACGAGGAGTCAAATTTGCTTAAAATTTCAGGCGTCTCAATGTTATTTATTCTATGGCTTCAAAGGAGTCGCTCATAAAGCAAGCGATTCTCTTGTATCGGAGCGTCTTTGACACCTGAAATGAAGTGAGTCGCCAGTAATAGCCAAACAAATGTTTGAAAATACTCGAATAGCCAATGAAACACTTACAAAACGAAAAAAAAAAATGTTGGGCGGGAACCGACGTCGCAGCCGATTTTTGTCGCTTGAAATATAACTTTTGGAGTGCTATTACACGTGAAAATTCCAAGCGACAAAAATTGCCTGCGAGTCGTCAGTTTTCCGCAACACACCTATGACTTTTTTCATTTTCCATGCATTTCATTGGTTGTTCGGGAAATGACTTTTAATCTTCCGTTTTCCAAGTTTTTGGTTGCCTTGTTCCCAAGCTTTTGATTCCTTTGCGACTCGCTTCTTTTGATAGTGACAAAATTGCTCCGACCGAAAATAGTTGCTTGCTTTTTAGACGACTCCATTGAAGTCATACGATAACATTGAGACGCCTGGAATTTGAAGCAACTTTGACGTGTCCATCTACTATTGTTTACTTACTGGAAAAAAATGCGTGAAAGTAACATTAAAAAAGGGAAAAATCGTTTAGGTTCTTTCATGTAAATTTAGACTATTTTATATTTAGATTTTTTTTTTATATATAAAGTTTTCAGTTACTAATTGAATGTTTCTGGGCCATTTACCTTAAAATCTTTTAATTTGTATAATACATTGGTAAAGTTCTAAGATATCTCCTTTTGTAACACCATAAATAGTCAAAAGTAGGCGTTATCATTTTAATAACGAAAATTGGCAGCATTTTTTATATGCAGACGATATTTTAGGCAAAATGAGAAACATACAACTGTAAAGAACTTTATACTAATTAAAAGGTATTTTTCTTTATTTTTATATTAATTAGAATTAAAATTATAATCATTATTCGAATTCTTTCTTTTTTAAGTACTGTACATAGCAGATTTATTTAATTAATATACTGATTATTTTTAGAATGATATTTGTTATTCTATTTATTTCGCAACCCATAGTTTCCTATAGCAAGTATATTTGACTTATATAATATATAAAATCCTAAAGTAGCGATTTTATGAAATGACTGATTAAATGGATATATGTTAAATGCGAGGTTTGTAGAATCTTCACAGTAATTAATTTTAGTATTGTATTACAATCACCTCTTCAGCAAGATTTTTTCTTGAAGAGGACATATGCAGCATTCGTAGTTATTTTACAGGCTGTACGAAAGAATGCCAATATATGAAATGATTATTATGCGATGTTATAGAAGACTCGCGCTTGCGCTAATGTAATTTTAGTATGTTGTTATATTCATCTTCATCCGGTTTTTTCTTGAAGGGGGCATGCGTAGCATTTGTATACATGCACATAACTAAAAAAAAAAAACCCGAATATAGTATGTAACCATTTTATGTAACGAGTATAAGTAAAACGCTGTGTTTGGAGAATGCGCATGCTTAATAAATTTTAAGATTTTGTTATAGTCGCTTACAGCATTTTTGTTCCTAAAGGGGGTGTTTATAACTATCGTACCGAGCCGCATAAAAGAAGTAGATTATACTACAGTCTATGGATAGTAATTACTCAAAATGGGAAAATTTTCATATCCCGTTCCGTTTTTTTTTTTTTTTTTTTTTTTTTTTTTTTTTTTTTTTTTTTCCGTTTTTTTTTTTGAATTAAATGAACCGATTATGGTTACTATCTTCAGGCTTTATAGGGTTGCTTCTTCAATTGGTGAAATGGACATTATCGATATGCTTTTTTACATTTAGCATATTTTTCGGAAATGTTTAAGACTTTTTTTTTTTTTTTTTGACATACATAATAAATACATGAAATACATAAAATTATAAAAATTTATAAATATAAGTCTATAATATTTATTTATAGGTGTATATAATGCGTATTTATATATGTATACTCTATATGTAATTGCATATATAGACAAATATATATATATAAATAAAAATAAAAATATTTATATAAAAATCGTATTTATTTTTTAACATGTGACATTTATTTAATGCTTATTAAATAAATATATGTATATAAATATTTAAAGACCACGTTTTTTCGTCATTAAAAAAATTGATATGATGCTAAAATGGTTTTTTGGCGTCAGTTTGGACTTCTTCGCCAATCGCGCCAACCAGAACACGATATAGAACTCTTCGCTTCAAAGTGCTTTTTGGGGTCAATATGTTATTTAAAACGCTAAGAAATTTATATATTTTACTAACGATTACTGCAGCATGTACTCCATTGAAAATCTGAGATGAAAATATGCGATGTAACATTTAGTTTCTTTTTATTTTACAGGGCAACATAAAATAATGTAGAATGCATTATACTTTATTGCGAAATACTGTTGAAAGAGATATTTTCTATCATGTTTATTTAAATTAAGATGGTTTATGGTATCTCCGTGTGTTTAATTGACTTTTTAAAGCATTTTAAGCTTACAGACCACGAATAATTCTCGTCCAAATCTTTAGAAAAAGCTTTTACCACTGTCAAATAATAAATCGAAGTGACTTTTCTCATTTTTAGCTCACAGGCTATCGTAGCCTGAGAGCTTATGTGCCCGCCCGTTCCTTATGTACGTTCGTACGTTCGTACGTGCGTAACGCGATAACTCATGATAAAAGCATCCTATCCACTTGAAATTTTGTATACAGGTAATATCGTGATAAGGCGCTTCCCTGATTAGTTTTTGGAGTTGATTCAATAAGTATAAGAGGGGGAACGGGGGGCTCATGCCTTCCCCCTAATCTCTATAAATAAAAGGAATTCTGAGGATAATTAATTAATTGAGGCACAGGGGAAAGCAAATCTTGGCAATGCGCCAACTCGGTCCAGAGGAAGCAAATCTTGGCAATGCGCCAACTCGGTCCAGAGGAAGCAAATCTTGGCAATGCGCCAACTCGGTCCAGAGGTATAAAAGCAAGATAGAAAAAAACGCGCAGGTCTGTGCATTCAAGTACAACCACCCATATGTATATGCTGAAAGTTTGTTCTGACGCTCACCCGACGCACGTGGAGTGCCGATGGTCCGGGGAGAGTCACCGGGGGATCCGTCGCCAGCTGAGAGAGAAGCGTAGAGTCACCGGGGGATCCGTCGCCAGCTGAGAGAGAAGCGTACCATACACATAAATTATTAAATAAACTTTCAAATTAAGCCCGGCGAAGCGGGCTGCGTATGCTAGTTGATATAAATGGTTTTTTCATTCAGATTTATCAGTTTTCGTTCAAAATTTAGTTATAAGATCATTCTAATGAGGCGCCTCAGTGATTGGTATTAGGTGTTCATTGTATAAGTATAAACAGGGGGAACGGGGGTTCTAATGCCCCTCCCCTTAATTGATATAAATGTGTTTTGGAAGTTTAATGGTTAAGTATAAAAGAGAGGGGGATAACTCCTCTTAAATTATATAAATAGGTTTTTATTAAAAATCTTCCGATTTGCTCTGAATTTTGGATATAGATTTTTTATATGATAAAGCATGTCCCTGATTAATTCAGGGGGTTCAATGATTAAGTATAAAAGGGGGAAAGGGGAAGCTGTTTCCCCTCCTTTGATTTTTTTTTCGATCGGAAATAACCCTGAAAATATAAGTCTGTAATGTGCAATTAGTATGCGTAGCCTGTGAGCTCAATGCCATCAGTTTAACTGGGCAGTATTCTTTTTATTTTTACTATAATAAAGCCCTTGACAGGGTAAAACTAAAATTTTAAAACGGATTTTTTTTTTTTTTTTTTTTTTTTTTTTTTTTTTTTTTGTTTTTGTTTTCTTACATTGAAATATATTCAATTAATTCAGTAAATTAACGAGGAAAGCTCCATTTGAACAAATTCCGAAAAATCTGAAAAAATATACGAAAAAATTATATGTTCTTCTTGTAAAGATAGACATGTTAATAAAAAAAAAAATTCGGCATGAACTCGTAAAACATCTGTAACAAAAAAAAAAAAAAAAAAAAAAAAAAAAAAATGTTATTTGGCGATTTATTATTAGTTGGCGATGGAATAAAATTTCTAAAACAACTTTTTTTGTCAAATACGCTAAGATAGATGTTTCATGTTGAACTTTTTTAAATAAGTTGATTTGTTGAAGAATTGTTTTGATTTAAATAACTTACGTTTTGTCAGTTTTAGTTTCCTTTAACAATATTTTTGTCATACATGTATATTTATAGGCTAATTCCACGCGAATTTGTTTGTCTGTTACGTCTGTTTGTCATACTATAATTTTTGGCTACCAGTATTTTAGAGCAGAAAAATGTGATTTATTTTGGCGGACAAATCTCATCACTTGAATAAGGCAAAGCCAGCTTTTCAGAAAAAACGGTGGCCAACAAGCATAGCGATTTTCAACTGTGTAACAGACAAACAAGTTCGCATGGAACTACCCTATAATGGAAGTTAACTATAAAATTTTGTGAATTAAAATAAAATTTCCATTAATTAAAATGATTTCTTCTTCAAAATTAAGATAATTTGATTACTGTAGATTCAATATTGTTGCTATGGCAACAACTTCTTTGTTATTGAAATGTATTCGCGTTTGTAATGACCGAAAGGTGGCGTTGTATAGACCTGATAATCGTTTGTTTACATAGTGTTGTTTGTTCCATGCTGTAGCATAGAAACCCGTTTAAGGAGCTATTTAAAGTGCAGTTTTTTATCTTTTTTATTTAATTATGGGAGATAAATTACAAATATCGACAATTTTAGAATTTAGAGATGCTGTAAAATCTAGTAACTGCTTTAGAGAAGCTGGAGCAATTATTGCAAGTAGCAAGCATTGTGTTGCTGTCATGCTATTTTGCCATGAGTAAGTCAAATGTACTTTTTTATATTATAGATCTAAACTTTGTGTATAAAATTTTTATTTTAGATAATTTTAATACAAAGAACCCAACGTTGCATGCGTTATAGAACTGTTTATTTATTTATTTATTATAGAACTGTTTATTTATTTATCGGCCATTTAAACACTGATTTCAGCGGAAGATATTCACGGTATCAGTTCTATTTCGTTTCAGACTTTGTCCGCGGGAGGGCGTCTATTTCATTTCAAACGCGAATAACTGCAGCATTTTTCATCTGGTCTTTATTTTGGAATAAGTTTAAATGTATGAAAATATTTTTTCCATGTCAAACTATTTTTTTTTTTTTTTATATATGAAACTGTTTTTACAGTGATAAAATTAAATAACTACAGCATAAAGGTACTTAAAAATGTAATACACAAATAACATTTCATTAAATAAATGCATTCTAAAAATCAATTACAAGCGTTTTCAGATGCATTAAAATCATTTGCTTTTGGCGAGGAAAAACGCTGCTCGCCAAATCTTTTAGCGCCAAATACTCAAAAGTATTTTATTTTTTTACTGACTTTCTACTATAATTCCGCCACTAAATTTGTCTGATCCTTTATTACATACATAAGTAATTAGTTTTTTTTTTCAAAATATTCTGAGGGTGTCTAGTAGATTTATCCAGTTAAAATTATGCAAACTCAATTTTCATTTATGCCGAAAGTACAACCTAGGAAGCAATGTATTAACAAAATTAAATTAAAAGTTTTTTTTTTTTTTTATGTTTTTCTGTATGACGGCCTTATTTAAAGCTGTTATCAAAACCTAAGAAGTAATTTTCTGACTGTTTATCAATTCATCTGGTTCTGAAATGCATAAAATTGGCAGATGTTCTTATTCAGAAGTTATATGTAATCGAAAAACATTTTCCATTTTTAGATAAACGAGAAAGATCTTTCAGAAAGTATTCTCTTAATTGGCGTTATAAATCGAATTCCCAGGTGAAAGGAGAAAAACACACAGAGAAAAGAGAAAAAATGTTGTCGTGTGACAAAAATTGTTTATAAATCGATTAGTAATTTATTTATCAAATAATGGAAAATTCGTTTCGATTCCAAATAATTCTAATAGTTATTTCTGCCAATTTTATACCTTAATGTTTAAAAATAAGCTAGAAAAAGTCCCAGTAAGTTGCATTTGTTGATAAGGGAATTAAAAATCGCATTAAGACCAAAATAAAGAGTATTCATTCAACACAATTTACTCTTGCGTTTATAGCACCACCTGAGAAAAAGTAGGGTTACAAAATTTAAGTAAAAAGTTTTTTTTACATTTCACTGTGTGATACCTATATTGAAATTAAAAGTAGGTGGCATAAATTCAACACATTTTTTTTTAAATTTTTAATTTATATATATTTCAATTAAAAAAAGAATTATAATTTTTATATGCTGATAGCACCACCAGTGGAAAATTATAAAACTAAAATTTTAAAACATAAAATACAGATTTAAAAAAAAATATCTAGTGCATCCAAGAGAGAACAGGTAACCAAATTTAAATGAAATTGATATTTTTTTTTTTTTAAATCTTCAGACAGGTGTCTGACTTGGTCAAGTTTATCTTTTGAAAAAAAGTTTCACATGATAGGTTATTTTATGCTGATGGGGCGCTTATTGGGAAATTGCCTGACTAATATTTTAAACGGATTTTTTTATATTTTCTCAAATGGGAACCATAGTTAGAGATCACTGATCCACTTTTCAGAAATCAGTTTTTTAGGTGCGTTCGTAAGTAAATACGTAGCACCTATAGTGGTCGTTCAGTCCGTCCGTCTGTCCGTCTGTCTGTCCGTCTGTCCGCATATAACAACGCAAAAACTACCCAACCGAATCTTTTGAAATTTAAAATACATAATTATTACATAATTTTGTCGAGTCATTTCAAATTTTATGAAAATCGGATTGATAGATCAATTACAGGGACAATCAAAAGCATTCCGCTACATTACGGTCAATGGGGAAAAAAGTTTCAAATGCATTTTAATCGTTTGGAATTTAAAACGTATAATTATTACATAGTTTTGTCGAGTCTTTTCAAATGTTATGAAAATCGGATGCATAGATCAATTACAGGGACAATCAAAAGTATTCCATTGCATTACGGACAATGGGGAAAAAAGTTTCAAATGCATTCTAATCGTTTGAAATTTAAAATACATAATTATTACATAATTTTGTCGAGTTATTTCAAATTTTTTGATAATCGGGTGCATAGATCAATTACAGGGGCAATCAAAAGTATTCAATTACATTATGGTCAATGGAGGGAAAAGTTTCAAATGTATTTTATACGTTTTAAATTTAAAATACATAATTATTACATAATTTTGTCAAGTTATTTCAAATTTTATGAATATCGGATGCACAGATCAGTTACAGGGACAATCAAAAGTATTCCGTTACATTACGGTCAATTGGGAAAAATGTTTCAAATGCATTTTAATGGTGTTATACTCATTCGAACTTAATAAAATTTATATGCAACTATAAAGTACATATGATAATGTACATTTTACATAATTTGTGGCGCAAAGAACATTTGTTATTGATTTAGAAGGCCACACAAAAGTATTCCGTTACGTAATGGTATAGGGAGAACATTGTTTGGTGAGCGTTTTAATTGTAATTTACTATTTACAATTTTATGAGATTGATATATGAGAGTAATATTTTTAAAACTTCGTTATCGTACGAACGCACCTCATTTGCTGCGCTTCAAATAAAATTTCCAGCTTGGTTTTTTTTTTTTTTTTTTTTTTTTTTTTTTTTTTTTTTTCAAAGAAAATATTTTGTGGTACGTTTCTGCAACAATTGCACCAAAACGGTCTTCCAGCTAAGTTTCTATGACATTTTATAAAGAAAAATGTATGTCATGTCTTCTTGTTTTTATTATGTATATGTTTTGTTATGTATTTTTATATACATGTAATAAAGGATATACTCATAATATATATATATATATATATATATATATGTATGTATAATGTAGCAACCATATTCCAAATTAATATTCAATAAGATATTTAAACTCAACTTTCTGTAACATCGATAACGCATCTTACAAGGAAGGTCTCCATACGGGCATACTCAGAAAATTCTGAAAAAATTACAGAATGTTCTTCTCATGTGGATATATATGTTTGTAAATTTTTTTTGGCGGAATCCCGATAGAATGTTCGTAAAAAAATAATGAACATTTCTTTTATTTGGCGATTTATCATCGGTTGGCGACAAAATAAAAATTTAAAAAATACTGTTTTATGTCAAATTTTTTTTTAAGGTAAAAATGTTTCATATTGAACTTGTTTAAAGAAATTTTATTTATATAACGTTAGTTTTATTAGCTTTAATGTGTTTTAACTATATTTTTGTCATAATGTATTTAGAATGAGAATTAACTGTGAAATTTTATGAATTAAAACAAAATTTAAATTAATTAAATTTGTTTTAATCTCAAAATTAACTCCAATCTAATTGAGATCTGCCGATTCAATTTTGTTGCTATGGAAACTACATTACTGCAGCATTCTTCAACTGGCTTTTATTTTGTCATACGCTTAAATCTGTAAAACAATACTTTTCAATATGATAGTATTTTTTATATAAGAAATTATTTTTAAAGTGATAAAATTAAGTATCTGCAGCAAAAGTAACAGAAATATGTAATATAAAATGCATCTATGAGTTAAACTCCTTCATTGTTCAAATTTAAATTCATTAAATACTACTTTATTACTATTCTAAAATTTAATTGACAAGAAATTTCCAGATGCATTAAAATCGTTTGCTTTTGGCGAGGGAAAATGCTGCTCGCCAGATCGCGTGACGCTTTCGTCTTTTCGCGCCAAATACTCGAAGATATTTTATTTTTTTTACTGAGTTTCTTCTGTAATTCCGCTGCTAAATTTGACTGATCCTTTATTACATACATGAGTTGTTTAATCAGTATTTTTTTCAAAAAATTCTGAGTATGCCCAGTATGGAGACCTTCCTTATTAGTGAGAAATACATTAACCAAACTTTTTTTTTTCAAGTTTCACTATATGACTGCTATATTCAAGATAAAAATTGATAGTATTAATTCAACACAATTTTCTTTTATGTTTATAGTGAGCACTAGCGAGAAATAGATTATCAACATTTAAATAAAGTAGATAGTTTATGTTTTACTGTTTAAAAACATTTACGATAATTACTTTGAATTTAAACTCATTTTATAATGCAAACAAAGTTTCAAATTATGAATATAAAAAAGAATAGAAATTAGTTTCTTTTACGTAACTGATATTAAACTTCCAACCAAGTTGTTTCATAAAACACATAAATGCAAGGTATATGCAATTAGTCTATTTCCGTACCTTTGCATACACAGTTTATATTTCTCAAGATTGTCTTAAGGGTGTATTTCCATTCAAACTGCTTATTTTCCGATTTATTTTTGGATTCACTTTTGGTCTCAAACTCATCAAAGTCGCAGATTCTCTTATTTAGAAAGTACTCAAGGTGCCGTGACTGTCGATTCTTTGATAAATGCAGAAAATATTGCAAAAAAAGCAATCAAAAACTGCATTTTGAACAGATTTTTCCGAAGCGAGAGATTTGGGAACGAAAAATAGTGTCACACTGAGACGATAATTGTTCATAAATCAAATTCTAATGAATTGAGCTTAAAATGACATCTCACGGCACCTTGTACGTCTCTTCAAAAATACTCTAAGCAAGTTTCATATTTTTACTTTTAAAAATGTGTCTGAAATTGTATCGGAAAATTTCGAGCTGTTGAAGATGGAAAAGCGTTTTTTCGAATACACCCTTAATCCAAGAAATTTTAATTTGTTATTATAGTGGATTACAATGTGTTTAGACCAAAAGATGACTTAGGGGAAAATCTGCAACACTTAATGCTGACAGTTCGGAATTCGGCCCACAAAGGGTCCAGGACGCACATGGCCTTTAGTAGAGCTGCACAGACTTTTCAAGCGAAGGGCCACTTTCGAATATCTCTGGGTGGTCGAGGGTCGAGGGCCCAATCAATAACACGGAGAAAATTCTATTTCGAGGAGGTCGTCTGCAGCCTATAATCAGATAAAAAATATGGTTTGAGAGGGGGGGGGGGCGTTACTTCTCTAGGTTTATTTACCCAATCGGAATATCCAATTCAGTTGGCAAGTATATATCAACAGTTTTTAGGAATGTACATATAATGGATATAGTAAGATATAATAATATTCCTTGACTTTGTTCAAGAAAGTTGACTTTGTTTAAAATTTTGTTTTATTAAAAGATTACTAAAACAAAAAAACAGTGGCTAGAGTGGAAAAAAAATATGTGAACTTTATGAACAAAGAGAGAAGGTTCTGCGCATGATCGATGAATTTCGCAATTTTTCCGAGTTTTATCGACAAAATTTGCAACATTCCCGAGCCCGAGTTAAATAATATAGAAGCAGGTGCGCATGCCGTGCGCAGCAAATTTTATGAACGTTACAGAAAATTTTAGGAATTTTTATTTTGGTAATTTTTTTAGTACCAAAAAATTAAAAAATTTCCCCCAATTTTATGTACGAATTATTTACTATTACTGCACAATTAAAAGCAGGGGCGATTTTCGAATTTTTCGAAAACCTAAGGCATTTAATGCCAACAATTTTAAAAACTTATCAATCTGAAATTTCGGACGTGAGTTTTGATAAAAGTTTGTTGTACAAAAATTTCATTAATCGTCCGCAGGAAAAAAAATATCCAATTTCATCAAATTATCACGGAAAAAACAAGAATTTAGTCAAAATTCTGCAGAAAAAGTGCGAAATATCGTTGAAAGGTAATGAAAAAAAAAAAAAAAGCCTTAAGGAATGTGAGCAAAATGATAATTTCGTCAAAAGATCTCGAAAAAATCGAGAATTTCAACAAAGAATCGCCTAAAAATTGCGCATTTCTTACAAAAAAGGACCTTCTAAAAAATTCTTATTTTAACAAAGGACTGTGTAAAACACAAAATTCAACAAAGATCCGCGCAAAAACGCGAATTACGACAATAAAAGACCACGCGAATTTTGACAAAGGAACGCACGAAAAACGCGAATTTCAACAAAGGAACACGCAAAAAACATGAATTTCATGCAAAAACCAAACAAAAATGCAAATTTCATTCATGAATCGCGCAAAAAATGCAAATTTCATCCATGAATCACAAAAAAACGTGAATTTCATTTATAATTGCATAATAAATTGCAAATTATGTCGATGAAACACGAAAAAAAAAAAAAAAAAAAAAAAAAAAAATTCGAATTTCGTCCATATGAAATAATATAGCACGTAATTTTATTAAACATTAAATTAATTATCTGAAAGTTTCTGACCCAATGTTTACGTGCGCAGAAAGTTTTTCATTTTATACAAGTCTGTCCCGAACCTGATCCACGAAATTCGTTACTTTTTCGTACTTAATCGGTGAAATTTGCGACTTTTCCTCGCGTTTTTGCAAAATCCGCGATATTTCTTCGCCCGATTTACGAAATTCGTGCTTTTCAGAACCAGATTTATAAAACTCGCTATTTTTCTGTATCTAATTGTCGAAATTTGCGCTTTTTCGCAGCCGATTGACGAAATGCGCATTTTAGAAGCCTGGTCAACAAAATTTGCAATTCTTAATTGACTGACGAAATCTGCATTTTTTTTCCTCGGCAAATTTGTGAACTCCCGACTAATTGACGAAACTCATGTTTTTTCCGCTACCAATCAATGAAGTTTCCAATTTTTCCAAAAAATTTGCTATTTTTTCTTACCCTATCAACAAAATTCACAATTTTTCGTGTTACATCGACAAAATTCATGATTTTTCCATGCCTTATCGAGAAAATTCCCAATTTTTCTGTTCCCCATGGACAAAATTCGCAATTTTTTCGTGGCACATCGACAAAATTCGCGATTTTATTGTATCACATCGACAAAATTCAGGATTTTCGTTGTATCACTTCAACAAAATTTGTGATTTTTTTCGGGCCCAATTGACAAAACTCACGATTTTTTCTTGCCACTTTGACAGAATTTCCGATTTTTTAGCGCATAATCGACAAAATTACTGATTTTTACGCGCATCATCGACAACAATCCCGATTGTTCCGCGCTTCATTGACAAAATTCTTTTTTTAATGTGTCCTATTGACAAAACTTCCGATTTTTTCGCTTCTAATTGATAGCATGCGCGTTTTTTTTGTGAACGATTGTCAAAATTCGCAAACTTTTTGGGCTCTATCGACGAAATTTGCGAATATACCTTGCTTCATCGACAAAATTAGCGATTTTTTCGTGCCTTATGAAAAATTCGCGATTTTTTGTGCCACATGTATAAACTTTGTGATTTTTTGGAGCCCGATCAGTGAAACTTGCGATTTTCTCATGTCAGATCGAAATATTTTTATTTTTTCCGTGTCCGATCAAAGGATTTCGCGTTTACCGCGCTATAGACATACAAAACAGGTACTTTTTATACAGTCAATGAACATAATTCGCATTTTTTTGTGCAACACTAACAAATCTGACGATTATTTTCTTGCTCGATCAACGAAAAGTGCGATTTTTCGCACATGATTCACATTTGAGATTTTCCATGCCTTGTCATCAAAACTCGCGATTTTTCGTGTCTGATTGGTGAATCTGACTATTTTGTTTTCCCCCGCCTCATTGTCGAAATCGCTGTTTTTTTTTTTTTTTTTTTTTTTTTTTTTTTTTTTTTTGTATTCCATCAACAAAATTCACAATTTTTTCATACCCGATCAACGAAATTTGCGATTAATTGACTGACCAATTGACTGACATTATCAATTTCCAGGGAAAAATTAACAATTTTTTACCGCGTACTATGCACAAAATTAAAAGTTTTTGCAGTTATAAATTGACAAAACTCGCGGACAACATGGTAATCAATCGCCAGCCACTTTTGACCGGCATCCTTATCCTTTAGTATATATTTAAACCTAAATAAGTTTAATAAAAAAACAATTTTTTTTAATGCATGAGGATGATGCTATTTTACAATGACATTAATGACAAAAATTGCAGCTATCACAATGTTTAATATGTAACATAGTAACAACATTTTTAAATATTATTAAAAACATTTTTTTTTTTTTTTTTTTTTTTTTTTTTTTTTACAAATAATTAAATTTTGTATAGCACTATTACAATTTTAAACACTGTCCAAAATAGTTGAAAAGATTTAACTACAGTTTATTAAATTTATGCATACTGCGTAGTGCATACAGTGTGTTTCAAAACTATGTGTCAGAAATTTAAAGACAGGTAGAGAGCACCTAAAAAAGCAGATTTCATATAAGAATGTGGGTGCGGAAAGGCAGCGTGGAGGTACTATAGGGCGTTGTTGAGTTCGGTGGTTGAAAGCTCTTCAATGATTGAATCGTCGTTCCTCGCATGGATTTCGAGCAACACGCATTGTTACACCAATATGAAGCTTCTCTACATCCATTTCATGCATTGGGCTGCGCAAGGAATTTACTCGCACCCAAACCATGTGCAACATATCTCGAGTTTGTCGAAAGACTATTTTCTACTGTGCGTAATACTACTACTGATACTGCAATAATTCTGCGATATCTTTCAGTGCTAGGATCATGTATCGAAGCATAAAACGATCTACTGGCGCACACATCCCGATGAAGACGCTCTAATGTTCGGCGATCCGGTAGATTCCAATCAAGGAATTGTTCCCTGTGCATCCTTTGTGCAGTCACCCTGTTTCCTTGCACAATGCATGCATGAAATGCATTTAGGCAAGACGACACTAGTTGCTCGAAATCTGTGTAGAGAATGCCAATTCAAGCCAGTGAAGTTGTTTTATCTGCTGATTTCAACAGCGACCTCTGTTTCCTCATTGCTACATTTCCGCACTTACATTCCAATACGAAATATTTTTATTTAGGTTCCTCTATCTGCCCTTACATTTCTGAGATATAGCTTTGAAACATCGTGAATAACCTCGGTAGATCATGTATTAGACTAGTCAAAGTACTACTGACAAAAAGGTCTTCATATGAGCATACTCAGAAAAATCTGAAAAAATTAGAGTGTTCTTCTCATGATGATATATACGTTTATAAAAGAAATTTTGGCGGAACCTCGATATATAATCTCGTCCATAAAAAAAAAATAATGAAATTTTCGTTTATTTGGCATTTTATCAGCGATTGGCGTTGAAACGGAATTTAAAAAATACGCTTTTATGCCAAATACTCTTTAACCTCTTCGAGACGAGAGTCGTTTGCTTAATTTTTAATCTTTCATCACCAGTTTTTGTAAAAAGAAAAATTTTTGTCATTGAATCACGAAAATGCTCTGATCAAGTAAGGTAAATTATTGTAAAGTTTACCTTATTTGATCCGAGAATTTTCGATTAAATTAATAATCAGTCATTATTCCCACCAGTTATTTTTTGTTGTAAAATTAACTGGTGGGAATAATAGAGGATTCTAAGTGACAATTAACAAACAATTTTCAGATGCATTGGAACAGTTTGCTTTTCGCGAGGAAAAATCCTGCTTGCCAAATCTGCCAAATCTCGTGTTGCTTTCACATTTTTGCGCCAAACATTCGAAAATATTTTATTTTTTTACACATTTTCTACTGGAATTCCGCCGGATATTTAACTGATCCTTTATTTCATACATAAATAGTACAAATAGCATTTTTTGAATATATTCTGAGTATGCCCAGTAAGGAGGCCTTCCTTGTGAGTATGGGCTGGAATTACTTAAGGGTGCTTTGTCTAGCTGAACTATATTTAGTAATACTATGAGGTGTTTCTAGAATATAAACAAATTCATATATTAAGTTTGTAACGTGATGGAACATACATTGGGGGTCATTTGTTACGTGTCTGGGGATGTGCTGGTTGAATGAAGACATAATTCTAAGTATAAGATAAAATCAAACAGTTTATTTAAACCTCTGGAACATGGGAAAGTGGAGCGATAGTTCAAGATTTCAATCACTAAGCACAATACTAAGAGATTAAAATATAAGATATACCCACGACCACGGTTTAAACTCAGTTCGGGGCACTTCACGTTCAGATTGCGGCTAAATGCTAGTTTAACTTTATAATAAGACAGCCCGTGGCTGCAAACACTCTTTATTCACAAAAAAATCCAACGTATTGAATTAATTCTTACCCACTGGCACTCTTCTTGGGTAACTCATCTCACTACTAACTCGGCTCACAATGCTGACAGGCTCACTTTAGAACACAATCTATCTCACTATAGAACACCAACCTAACTCGCTTTGCGGACTACTGCCTTTGTCACAAAGGCACTCAATCACAAGTTATGCAAATCATTGGAAACATTTTCGACTAATTTCTGAAAATACTTTTGCAGTTATGCTATGCATTTTTTTTTTCAAAATTAAATTTTAGTTTATGAGGCGTTCATACAAATCTGTAGGTAATATATAGTAGGTTGTGCAAAATTATTCGAGTGCATTTCCATCTATTGTCGGGAATTGTTGAAGGTAAATTTTTAGCACTTTCCAGCAAAGTTGAAAAGTGCTTATGCATTCGGTCTGTCTGGACGTCTGGCCGTATGTCCGCGCTGTAACTCCCGTAAATATACTCGGATTGCAATGAAATTTATATATGTTATTGATGTTTACCCCAGCACGAACCCTATTGAAAATAAAGTTTCTACCATGATTAGTTTATCTACAGAGAGAATCAAAAGTTTCCCATTACATTACGGTCCATGGGGAAAAACCGTTAATATACTCGGATTGCCATGAAATTTTAGGACGTTATTGACGTTTACTCTAGCACAAGTCCTATTAAAAATGAAGTTTCTATCATGATTAGTTTATCTACAGGGCGAATCAAAAGTTTCACATTACATTACGGCCTATGGGGAAAAATCGTTTCAAAGGAATTTTAAAGATGTTATACCCTGTCAAACATATTAAAATATGCATTCTATAAAATATAAGATGAAAATGTAGCTATTATTCATTTACAGGGCCACACAAAAGAATTCCATTAGATAATGGTAAAAGGGGGAATTGTTTGTGATATATTTTAAATATATTAAGCTTTTTCATGTATATTAAAATTGATATATGTCACTGAAGCTTAATATAAATTATACGCTACTGTCTTGCATAATATGAAGTGCATGGCATTTACAGGGCCATACAAAAGATTTCAAAAAGTATATTCTTTCCAAAGTACCGTATATGTGTCCGATGATGGCTGATGGAGGGATGAAATGCATTTTAATTATGATATGCGCGTTTATATTTCGCTAAATATATGCACATTATATGGTGCGTATAAATGTTATAGTTGATATACAGGGCTACCCAAAATAGCTCACCAACGTTACTGAATATGAGCGTAAATTATTTAAACGTGGTTTTTAAATAAGCTAAGCATTTTTATGCTGAGCTTCACTCAATTTACTGAGAAATGTTTGAGAATATAGAGAAAAGGATATACAGGGACACGCAAAGAATTCGGTACATGGACGCTTATGAATGATGATTTATGAGAACGTGATTTCAGTTCTTTTAAAAGTGTTTTAGTTTACAATAAATTTTATCCTAATGCTGACGTGTAATAAAGGTACAATGTAAACTACAGGGCTGAACAAAAGTATTCAAGTATGTTTCCATCTAATAGTATGAATTGCTGAAAAAGAAATTTCAAGCTACTGGGTATTTTCTTGCTAAATTAAATTTTCCCATTATATCAACTGACATATGAAATACAGGGCTGTTCAAAGTACTGGAATACATTTTTGGGTACATTTGGCTATACACTATTATTTCCCTAAATAACAAAGTTTTGTTAAAGATTTTATTAAGTGTTGGAAAGTGCTTCATAAACTATGCTTAACGCATGATTTTTCTTACTTGTTGTGTATTGTGCTTGTGTATTTTATGTACTGTAAGCTAAATTTTAGCACATTATGTAGTATACAATGTGTCCATCCTCAAGCATTTCCAATTTTTACAGTCACAAAAAAAAAAAAAAAAAAAAAAAAAAAAAATCTTGACACCTGCGATTTTAGACGTTTTGTTAAATGTCTAGAAATATACATAAGGAATAACTCCAAATCTCCAGATGTATAAACAAAATAGTACTAGTCATATATTTTCGAGAAGATTTTTTTCCTGAAATACCATAGGGCACAGTCAACAAATTGAAAAAGAACAAAAATCTTTTGAATAACCCTCTCAAAACTAATGTAGCAAAAGCATTCAAACTGCAAATTATGATTAAATAGCTTAAAATAGTAAACTGTGTTCAATTTTATGAATATAGCATACATACTCGTAGGAAAATTAAGGTTTTTATAAAAACTGTTCCAAATTTCGCCAACTCAAACTGTGAAATTCCGTTAAAGTATTTTGAAAGCTCTAGAAAGTATTTTATATTTTGTAATTATTGCATTAGTTTTCTTTTTAGTTAAAATTTATCGATAGTAACACATTAATATTTAAGACGTTTTTTCACATTTCATTATTGTTTCGATGTTTTCCGGCATTTATTACAGTGATACGTTCTTTCACAAAATTTGGAGAAAATCGAAAATCGTTTGCAATTTATTTTTATAACTACAGTGAAACCCCGATCCATCGTTCCCGCATCCATCGTTTTCCAGCAATGATCGTTTTATTTCCACGGTCCCTGCACAAATTATGCTTACATAATGTTAACGAAACCCGCAAGCATCGTTCTTCAAAAAGTCTTTTTCCCGCATTCATCGTTGTAAAATTTTTCTCCTCACCGAAATGAAACTGAAATTCATGCGAATCCATATGACATACAAACTGATATGGCACTCTTCTTGGGTAACTCATCTCACTACTAACTCGGCTCACAGTGCTGACAGGCTCACTTTAGAACACAATCTATCTCACTATAGAACACCAACCTAACTCGCTTTGCGGACTACTGCCTTTGTAACAAAGGCACTCAATCACAAGTTATGCAAATCATTGGAAACATTTTCGACTAATTTCTGAAAATACTTTTGCAGTTATGCTATGCATTTTTTTTTTTTCAAAATTAAATTTTAGTTTATGAGGCGTTCATACAAATCTGTAGGTAATATATAGTAGGTTGTGCAAAATTATTCGAGTGCATTTCCATCTATTGTCGGGAATTGTTGAAGGTAAATTTTTAGCACTTTCCAACAAAGTTGAAAAGTGCTTATGCATTCGGTCTGTCTGACCGTCTGGCCGTATGTCCGCGCTGTAACTCCCGTAAATATACTCGGATTGCAATGAAATTTATATATGTTATTGATGTTTACCCCAGCACGAACCCTATTGAAAATAAAGTTTCTACCATGATTAGTTTATCTACAGAGAGAATCAAAAGTTTCCCATTACATTACGGTCCATGGGGAAAAACCGTTAATATACTCGGATTGCCATGAAATTTTAGGACGTTATTGACGTTTACTCTAGCACAAGTCCTATTAAAAATGAAGTTTCTATCATGATTAGTTTATCTACAGGGCGAATCAAAAGTTTCACATTACATTACGGCCTATGGGGAAAAATCGTTTCAAAGGAATTTTAAAGATGTTATACCCTGTCAAACATATTAAAATATGCATTCTATAAAATATAAGATGAAAATGTAGCTATTATTCATTTACAGGGCCACACAAAAGAATTCCATTAGATAATGGTAAAAGGGGGAATTGTTTGTGATATATTTTAAATATATTAAGCTTTTTCATGTATATTAAAATTGATATATGTCACTGAAGCTTAATATAAATTATACGCTACTGTCTTGCATAATATGAAGTGCATGGCATTTACAGGGCCATACAAAAGATTTCAAAAAGTATATTCTTTCCAAAGTACCGTATATGTGTCCGATGATGGCTGATGGAGGGATGAAATGCATTTTAATTATGATATGCGCGTTTATATTTCGCTAAATATATGCACATTATATGGTGCGTATAAATGTTATAGTTGATATACAGGGCTACCCAAAATAGCTCACCAACGTTACTGAATATGAGCGTAAATTATTTAAACGTGGTTTTTAAATAAGCTAGGCATTTTTATACTGAGCTTCACTCAATTTACTGAGAAATGTTTGAGAATATAGATAAAAGGATATACAGGGACACGCAAAGAATTCGGTATATGGACGCTTATGAATGATGATTTATGAGAACGTGATTTCAGTTCTTTTAAAAGTGTTTTAGTTTACAATAAATTTTATCCTAATGCTGACGTGTAATAAAGGTACAATGTAAACTACAGGGCTGAACAAAAGTATTCAAGTATGTTTCCATCTAATAGTATGAATTGCTGAAAAAGAAATTTCAAGCTACTGGGTATTTTCTTGCTAAATTAAATTTTCCCATTATATCAACTGACATATGAAATACAGGGCTGTTCAAAAGTACTGGAATACATTTTTGGGTACATTTGGCTATACACTATTATTTCCCTAAATAACAAAGTTTTGTTAAAGATTTTATTAAGTGTTGGAAAGTGCTTCATAATCTATGCTTAACGCATGATTTTGCTTACTTGTTGTGTATTGTGCTTGTGTATTTTATGTACTGTAAGCTAAATTTTAGCACATTATGTAGTATACAATGTGTCCATCCTCAAGCATTTCCAATTTTTACAGTCACAAAAAAAAAAAAAAAAAAAAAAAAAAAAAAAAATCTTGACACCTGCGATTTTAGACGTTTTGTTAAATGTCTAGAAATATACATGAGGAATAACTCCAAAACTCCAGATGTATAAACAAAATAGTACTAGTCATATATTTTCGAGAAGATTTTTTTCCTGAAATACCATAGGGCACAGTCAACAAATTGAAAAAGAACAAAAATCTTTTGAATAACCCTCTCAAAACTAATGTAGCAAAAGCATTCAAACTGCAAATTATGATTAAATAGCTTAAAATAGTAAACTGTGTTCAATTTTATGAATATAGCATACATGCTCGATGGAAAATTAAGGTTTTTATAAAAACTGTTCCAAATTTCGCCAACTCAAACTGTGAAATTCCGTTAAAGTATTTTGAAAGCTCTAGAAAGTATTTTATATTTTGTAATTATTTCATTAGTTTTCTTTTTAGTTAAAATTTATCGATAGTAACACATTAATATTTAAGACGTTTTTTCACATTTCATTATTGTTTCGATGTTTTCCGGCATTTATTACAGTGATACGTTCTTTCACAAAATTTGGAGAAAATCGAAAATCGTTTGCAATTTATTTTTAACTACAGTGAAACCCCGATCCATCGTTCCCGCATGCATCGTTTTCCCGCAATGATCGTTTTATTTCAACGGTCCCTGCACAAATTATGCTTACATAATGTTAACGAAACCCGCAAGCATCGTTCTTCAAAAAGTCTTTTTCCCGCATTCATCGTTGTAAAATTTTTCTCCTCACCGAAATGAAACTGAAATTCATGCGAATCCATATGACATACAAACTGATATTAATTCTTTTATCCAAAAATAACTCTTTTTTTTCCTGTTTGTGTTGATGATGGCGACAATGATGCAGGTAAGGGTGGTTGTACATAATAGAGGATGCGATTATTATTCCATTGATCAATTTGTTGCAACATATGGTGTCCAAAACACAGGAGAAATCTATATAATAAAGGCCAAACGTATCTGTGCGTAACGCATACGTCATGTTTTGAATGGCAACACTTTTCGATGAAATTTTATTTTTGCAATTTTCGCTATTGTAAAATTTTAAACTTCTAGACATAGCACGTTTTCGACATTTATACCATCGTATGCAGAAAAATATGCATGTTTAAATGCAGTTTGTTAGAAAACTGTATCCCAATTTGTTTTTGAGATGTTCATTTTTTTTATAGTTATTAGTTCATTTTCTCTAATGGTGGCAACTTAAGTATCGCATTTGTGTGGTAAAAAAAGGAAAAATATCCATAGAGTTAAAAAAAAAAAAAAGAAGATGAATAGAGATGCAGTTTGGTGGCTGGAGGTGACGCTAAAAAATCATCTCTAAAATTCGCTGCATTGCATCAAACACAACCACGTTCTTTCGCAAAAAAAGGAAAACTTTTCGCGATACAGTTTCAATTCATAATACAATGAAATGCTATTTTAGAATGCTAAAATATAATAATTATTTTTTTTTCCATTAAGAGAAAAATGATGTTAAAGGATTCGGTCTCTGTTCTTAGAGATTGTTTTGTTTGGCCCGAATGAGAGACTTAAATTGGAAGAACAACGCCCATGAAACCGTTTTAATTTGTATACACTTCACCTCCATTTATCTCTTTTCTAAGTGAAAAATAACGCATCACTGTATATTTTAGTTGCCATTTTTTTCATAGCAACCGAAAAATATAGTAATTAAAAACGTGTTATGTCAAAATATCGTCGGCTATAAAACCCAGTGAATGTTGTTGGTTCTATTTCGTTTTTCTATCAATTTAATAACTTTTAGTTCGTTGCAAACTTAATTTACAAAAAATACATCAATTAATCTTTACAAAAATGTATTTTAAAGAATATCTGTGTATCATATTTTCTTAGTTGATTTTATAAACTGAAATAATGCAATTTTATTCTTTGGCAAGATCTTTGGCTAATAAATTCTATCTTGGGTCTAATACGGAAGTACCGATAATTTTCAAAGCTTTATATGATAACATAATTAATATTTTTCATATAAAATTGCTGTTTGGAATTAGTTGGCAGTTTAAAAAGCATATTACGTAGGAAAAATTTATTAGACTTTTCAATTTTAATTTTTAAAAAAGTTTTTCACCTTTACTCTGTGACCCGGGAACCCCGGGTTCGGTGTACTAGTATGCGATAATGGTGAAAAAGCGGAGGATAACGTTCATGTCGATGAATCTGATCCACCAGTGACAACACTATCTGATGCAATCACGACATTTAAAACTGCATGAACTTTTATGTATCCATATGAAATTACAGAAAATGACCCTGAAAATGTTTATCCGGAAAATTTACTTTTTGACTTAAAAATAATAAACGAAAAACCAAACAATATTTTTGATTTTTTAAAAATAAATATCAATTTAAAACAATTTGGATTTATTTCTTTTTCAGTTTAGTAAGCAACAAATTAGTATTTATTTGTATACTGTATTCATTGGATGCATTAGTAAAGCATAAATATTGTGTTTTTAGCATTTTGAAGTTATCCGCATTCATCGTTTTTTTCCCCGCACCCCTTAAAAAACGATGATAGAGGTTCTACTGTATAACATTTTCCGGATAAATTTAAAGTGGTTTGAAGAAAACGTCACAAATAACATCTATCATTAATATAGTATTAGAAAAATATATTAAACAAAAATGTGACATATTATTAATAGTTTGTGAAACTCAAATAAAAACAGCGGTATTTTATCCGAGTCGGTTTTCTTTATTTAACTGAATTAGTGTGATGTAGCTGTGCACATGTCCTCTTATGTACATTTTTTTTTACTTACATTTTTTCCCCCTGTTCTTTTATACTCATTTTTATTACTGACCTGCGATGAAATATGAAATGCATAAAGAAAAACAAAAATCAGTTTGTTTTGAATTCCTCCTGTAGAAAAGTACAAGGTCTTTATGATGGAGTCGCTGTTCCTCCCCCACCCCTATAAAAAGAGAGAGAGAGAGAGAGAGAGAATCACATCATATATTTTAATTATTCCAAGAGTCCAACAGAAAAACAGAAATAGCCATTCGACTGGAAATTACGCTCTTTTTTTTTTTTTTTTCATTTTATATGCTTAGCGTCTCCCTTTTGGAGTGCTTCGAATTTTAATAAATTTACATATATTTTTTCTTGATAACATGAAAATTATATGAAATTATTATCTACCAATGCCTTTATCTATAACCAAGCGATGAAGCATAAGATGATATTTATTTGCTTAAATGATAGCTTTTATCCGTTTTTATAGATTTTTCATTTTTTAAGATGGCGAAATGTAAAAAGTACGTCTATCGGTATTTTTTTAAAGATCCAAATAAATTAGTCAAATCTTAGACTTCTTTGAAATGCTCATTAAAAAAAACGAAAAAAAATTGTGACATTTGTTCAAGACTATTTTTTATGCATTTTTGTAACGTACAAAATATAGGGCGCTCAAATGAATATATATTCTTGTTAGCCATTTAAGGGACAGTTATTTATATAAAAATCTTTCCCAAATAATTATAATTTTTTTTAAAGCAACAAATACAATTGTTTTTAATGTATTATTAATAATATTTATAATGAATTTTATTAGTCTCTGTAAAGAAATATTTTGTTAATAGTTCTTAAAAATATTAATTATAGTATATAATATTCAATTTAAAAGCTTATTTCATATAAATTTAGACAAAACAAATAATTACGCATATTTCTTTTTTTTTTTTATCAATACTATGCATATTCTCATATTTAGTACATTTGTATTTTATTAAATAGATATAAAGCATTTTTAGCGTAATTAAAAAAAATATTTTTCGAGTACTTTAAAGTATTTTGCCAACAAATTTGAGGAAACAAAAATTGAGGTATAAATGGATTAAAAAGGAAGCTTTAGGCGTCCTCTTCATACTGAAATAAAAAAGCTTGGACACTTTCAATACGAATACATAATTTTGACACCATATTTGGATTTATTTATTTATTTTATTTTTTGGTGAAGTTACCTAAAAGGCTTCATAAAAGCGAAGTCCATAATTTTTCGAAAGGTCAAAGGAGAAGAAATTTGGTAAAGCATTTTAGGAATTATGAAGATTTAAGATTGGAACTCTAAATTTTGAATTCATCCATAAGTTGCGAAACAGATGTGCGCAATTTTTGAACCGTGACGCATAAATTATTTCGTGGTAATCTGTATTTTTAGATTCGCATATTTGAAGCTTCTAAAAATCAATCTTAATTTAAAAAATAAATAAAGATAAAATTTA